>CM042251.1:34972904-35380404 GCA_023566225.1 Romanogobio albipinnatus
CTTGTGTGAATTGTAAATCATTTGTTAAACTCTTTACGTAGACCAAGTACATGTTACAGAGAAATTCATTCCTCTCGTGTTTCATGAATTATTGTTGTCCCTTGGTATCAGCCATTGAAAATATATCATCACTCAATACTTTGGTTGTAAAAATGTGACTGCAAGATACTGGGGAGAGTGTATTTCCTTCCCTCATAGCTTCGTTTTTTTAATTTGCGTCAAAATGTATATACACATCCATTCAAAAGTTTGGGGTTAGTAAGATTTTCAATGTTTTTTTAATGAAGTATCTAATGCTGACCAAAGCTCCAATCCAATGTTCAGCATTACTCCTGTCTTTAGTGTCACATTATCATTCAAACAGCATTCTAATATGCTGATTTGGTGCTTAAAAATATGTATTATTATTGTTTAAAACAGTTGTGCTGGTTACTATTTTTGTGGAAACCAATGTATGTATTTTTTTGGATTCTTTTATAAATAGAAAGTTAAAAAGAACAGCATTTATTTGAAATATATTTATTTTGTAACATGTCTTTACTGTCACTTTTAATCAATTGAATGCATCCTTGCTAAATAAAAGTAGTAATCTTATATACCCCAATAATTTGAACGGCAATGTATTCTACTCTGAGTTTATTACTGGCTTTTATAATTGTTATATTAACTGGCAATCTACCTTTTGTTTGTTTGGTATTTTTATTTGTTTTAATAAGAGAACGTTCCTAAACTGACAGCTTGTGCGTGTGTGAGAGGAAAGCATGAATATGTGTTTTATATATGCATTCAGAGGCGCACACAGTTACAGGAGCAAATGAGTTTCCGCTACAAGGAAAGACTGAAGTGTCAAACTGTCCCCATCAAAAAGGAGCAGGTACAAAGCTGTAGAAAAGACACCATGCTTTTTGGATTACAATATAGTGTCTCCTGTGTCCTTCCTTGTGGCTCCAAATGTAGTAACCAAGATGATAGACCCATGAGGTGATCATTTATTCTTCTGTGTACTTGTCTGTTGTTGTTAGTTTCCTGTTTGACTAGGTGTGCTCATTTATCGGAGACCTAGAGGCCTATCTTTCCACACTGTACTTTAGCGTTCTTTGTTTGCGTTTCCAGTTTGATTGAGACGAATGAGCCATACGCTTTGCTTATTGTTCTGGTGCTTTGATATTCCTCGTTCTCAGATTGTAAAGGTTTAGATGTGGTTTTGATAGCTACGTTAGACATTCCATGTGCATGGGAGGTCTGTGTGTTTGTTAAGTGTTACTAAAGTCTCTGGTTTGATTATCAGCTGTGTTTTTCTGCTTTAATGGGTCACTGTTTGTTTTCTAACACAACGTTCCTGTCACTCATCACTGTGGTTGTGTTTGTGTGTAGTAGGTGATTGGATGTTTGGATGGTATGTTCAGGGTATTTTTTTTTAATCTGAGGAATGTGTGAGGTTTTGCATTTGTGTAATATTATGTGAACGGGTTTCTCCTCTCTTGTCTCTCTGAAGGCCAGCAGCGGGACTGAGGTCTTGAGGAGCTGCCCTAAGAAAACCATTCTCCTTTCTTCTTCCTCACCCTCATCTTCCTCATTCTCTTCATCGTTTCTTCCACACACACAGGTGACACACTCCTGTCATCCAGTACTAACCTCAGCATCTCTCACAGGGGCTTGTTTTCTACTATTGCTGTCTTTTGAGATAAACTTTGTGTAGTTTTTAAGACTTTATGGTATAGAGCTATCTGTCTTGAATTAATCAAGCAATCCTCCAGGCATATTGATGCAAATGGCAATGTAAATCAGTGCAGTGAAAATTATTTACAATGGAAATAAGTACTGATTATTTTAACTTTTATTGTTATTAATAAAAAAATAATAATAATAACAATAAAAAAAAAAAAAAAAAAAAAATATATATATATATACACACACACACTCACCTAAAGGATTATTAGGAACACCATACTAATACTGTGTTTGACTCCCTTTCGCCTTCAGAACTGCCTTAATTCTACGTGGCATTGATTCAACAAGGTGCTGAAAGCATTTTTTAGAAATGTTGGCCCATATTGATAGGATAGCATCTTGCAGTTGATGGAGATTTGTGGGATGCACATCCAGGGCACAAAGCTCCCGTTCCACCACATCCCAAAGATGCTCTATTGGGTGGAGATCTGGTGACTGTGGGTGCCATTTTAGTACAGTGAACTCATTGTCATGTTCAAGAAACCTATTTTAAATTATTCGAGCTTTGTGACATGGTGCATTATCCTGCTGGAAGTAGCCATCAGAGGATGGGTACATGGTGGTCATAAAGGGATGGACATTGTCAGAAACAATGCTCAGGTAGGCCGTGGCATTTAAACGATGCCCAATTGGCACTAAGGGGCCTAAAGTGTGCCAATAAAACATCCCCCACACCATTACACCACCACCACCAGCCTGCACAGTGGTAACAAGGCATGATGGATCCATGTTCTCATTCTGTTTACGCCAAATTCTGACTATACCATCTGAATGTCTCAAAAGAAATCGAGACTCATCAGACCAGGCAACATTTTTCCAGTCTTCAACTGTCCAATTTTGGTGAGCTTGTGCAAATTGTAGCCTCTTTTTCCTATTTGTAGTGGAGATGAGTGGTTCCCGGTGGGGTCTTCTGCTGTTGTAGCCCATCCGCCTCAAGGTTGTGTGTGTTGTGGCTTCACAAATGCTTTGCTGCATACCTCGGTTGTAACAAGTGGTTATTTCAGTCAACGTTGTTCTTCTATCAGCTTGAATCAGTCGGCCCATTCTCCTCTGACCTCTAGCATCATCAAGGCATTTTCGCCCACAGGACTGCCGCATACTGGATGTTTTTCCCTTTTCACACCATTCTTTGTAAACCCTAGAAATGGTTGTGCGTGAAAATCCCAGTAACTGAGCAGATTGTGAAATACTCCGACCGGCCCGTCTGGCACCAACAACCATGCCACGCTCAAAATTGCTTAAATCACCTTTCTTTCCCATTCTGACATTCAGTTTGGAGTTCAGGAGATTGTCTTGACCAGGACCACACCCCTAAATGCATTGAAGCAACTGACATGTGATTGGTTGATTAGATAACTGCATTAATGAGAAATTGAACAGGTGTTCCTAATAATCCTTTAGGTGAGTGTGTGTGTATGTATAATTATTATTTTTTGGCTACTTGTTGCTCATGTTGGGGCTATTGCCTAAATAAAATAAAATAAAAATAGACAATAATATATAAAAAAATATAAAATTGTTATTCACACATTAGTCAGGCTAGTTTTGCATGTGAACAATTTACCAAAACCTGAAATTGAATATTTCATGCAGTACTATAAGCCAGAAATTTGTCGTTTTGTGTTGGTTGTTGAAATTACATTTTGGTTTAGGATTATTTTAATGAAAATACTGGAATGGGACACCATGCTTTTGTTTCATTTTTGTTTTAGAAATCTAGAGCTGTTACCCTTCTGGTTTTGATAGTTTAGTCTGAGATATCCTAGCTAAATGATAGGGTGGAAGTGTAACTGATTTCTGTTTGTTCTCTGCAGCATAATGTTAACCATTCAGAGATAAACAAGTGTAATGGTGGTAGTGATGAAGAGAATGAGATCCAGGACCTTTCAGTCTATTACAGGGTAAACATGACAACTGCATGGGACTTTTCTTTTGAAGATTTTGAACTTCTGCTACATTTTTGTTAACTTGCATGCATTTGTGTGTGGAGAGCTACACTTAACTTTTGTGGAATTTTACAATGATTTATTTCAAGCGATTCATTTGTTAGCTTTCAGATTTAAAACTACAAAGATGTACAAATGCAATGAGATATCAAACTCAAGCAATATAGTTTGAGCTTTCATCAGCCTCTCCGTTTACAGGAAGATAACCTGCCTTTTGTGGACAAGCCAAAGCCCATACATATCCCTAGCATTCAAGAGCGAATGGAGACGTTAGTCGCTAGGTTTAAAGACAAGCCTGACAGGAAGGACAAGCCACAGGTAGATCAATTCAAGAGAAAAAGCATGCTCTTAACTAATGGATGACAATGGACAATATCAGACAGCTTTGTTCAAGAGCACCACCAGGTTGAAGAAAATAATGACATTGCATGCTTTGCTTTCTTCTTGAGCAACCCTCTATGAACACACTGAAGCTTGAGTCGCCATTGGCTAGTAAATTTTTTTTTTATTTTAATTGCCAGACTTTTAACATGAAATTATAAAACGATGCAAGTGAAGGAAATAAAAATGTAAGATACAATATAAAATTCAAACATTATTAAATACAATTAAGCAGTCTTAAAATAAGAACAAATAATCAAACTAAAAGCAAGCAATAAACACAATAGAACAAAGATTAATTTTTCAGGTAGATCTAACAGTAATTCGATACAGATTATTTATTACATTTACTGTCTCTCTCGAGCTCCACAAATTGTCCCACGGATATTTGAAGTAACTTAAGTGCGGAACCGGCCATGATAAAGTTTTAGCTCCTGTACAAGATTCGCATGATACTCCCCTTCAGACTCTGTTCTTTAAGACTGGGTGCTTAAATTAATCAACTTTCTTGATGATGCAGCATTGGCCTGATCGGGACAGTGACAGTTCCGTCAACTCTTAGCCATTCGGCAGCCCTTATTCATAGTTTTCATGTGTCGTCACACGCTTATAAGAACGCCCACCTGGAGGGCAAAACAAGGCTCTCCTCCATTGCCCGCTAGTCATTTTTACCAGGTTTATAGTCAGCATTAATGCAGTAAAACAGTGATATTAAAATACCAAATTCAATATACACTGTATTGATGTTGCATATTTTATACAAGAAAGCAGATGAACACGGTTTCTCGTTGAGCATATTTTTCCCATCGAAACCCATTATGAAAACGCATTGCTTTCATATTCTTGGCTCATCTGCTCGCCTATATAGTATGCATCATCAAAAGGGTGTAAACTGAACTTGATCTTTTAATATCACTGTATATTAAGGCACTTTAAGGGTGGGTTGCACTAATAAGGATTCTTTAATTCTAACAGTCTTTCTACATGGTTAATCTGTGTTTAAAATTAAGTGGTGCAACACAACTCAATTTAAAATCAAACCCAGATAAACAAATCTTTGATTAGCGTTAAACTGTGCTTAATTTAATCTTTATTGGTGCAACTCAATCTATAGTGTTTTTCACGTTAAGCGTTTGAAAAATATCCCACTGCTTTTAGTGATTGAAATACTCCAGCAGGTGCTGTGTATGGATCATAAGTGCGCAAAACGTGCATCTTGTTCACATATTTTTGTTTTAAAATGGAAATTTGACAGGATTGTGCTGCAGTTCTATGGAGTTCTATGCTCCGCGACAGTCACGTGACTGAAACCCATGAATTGTCGAGTCCTCCATTTAGATCATGAGGTATATGTAAGCCTCTCTCTTTCTCTCACTTTGAGTGTGCTTGTTAGAGAAAGCGACAGGGCGCTCTCAGCAAAGTGATGGTGTGTAAAGCTGGGCAGGCAATTAAATTATATCTGAGCTAAACTTAGTTTTGACCTCTAGTCTAACTCAATCACAGGCGAGTGAAATTTACTTGCATTGGCTAATTCAATAATTTTTTTTAGTTGCTTATCGTGAAATCTGTTCACATGTGAGTGATTTTACTCGCGTTGTAGAGGGTTGTTGAGTTGTGGTTTTGAGTTATTTTAAACATTTGCGCACTTCTTTTTTCCATGTGTATTGAAGTTGAAGGTTATTTTTTTTCTTTGCATATTCCTTTGTGAAGGTTATGAAAAAGCCATCACGGTTCTTTATTGAGCAGTGGCTTTTGACCCACGACATCAGCCCTGAGCAATCCCTCTTTCCTTCTGACCCCCAGCATCAGGTATTCCTGCCTGAGCATGGAGAGACATGCATGGACGTCTCATCTGCACCTTAAACACAAAGTTCCTCTAACCTACAGTATGATGGTTTGAATGCTTTATACGTAACTCTATACGACTTAAAAGGTCTTCGTTAATGAATTTGTTTCACAGTATTGCTGAGAACGGTGATATTCCTTGTCCTATCGCCATGACTTTAAGACTGCATCTCTCTCACAGCAGAGGCAGATTTTGCGTTCTGATGATCACGTGCCTTTACACATTCCCAGCATTCAGGAGCGAGCTGAGAGGTTAGCCTCTCAGTTTAAAGACAAACCAGCAAAGCCAAAGGTGAACTCTCAGCACCGAGTGTTCTTGAAAACACACCTTTTTCTTAAAAAAAAAAAAAAAAAAAAATTTTTTTTATTGCTTTTTATAAAATTGTGGCAGCAGCAATATACAGTACTGTTCAAAAGTTTATGGTCTGTAATTTTTTTATGTTTTTGAAAGAAGTGTCTTATGCTCATCAAGGCTGCATTTATTTGAAAAATACAGTAAAAACATTGATATTGTTAAATAGCATTACAATTTAAAACAACTTTTCTATTTTAAAATGTAATGTATGCTTGTGATGGCAAAGTTGAATTTTCAGCAGCCATTATTCTGTAACATGATCCTTCAGAAATCATTCTAATATGCTGATTTGGTGCTCAATAAACATTTCTTATACAGTGGCGATCCTTAATATATTTGTGGAAACCATCCATGAGTTGTTTTTTTCATCAATCTTGGATGAATAGAATGTTCAATTTGAAATCTTTTGCAAATCTTTGCAATAAATGTTTGATTACTTTAATGCATCCCTTCTGTCTAAAAGAATGTCTTAAAGAAAACTCTGACCCCAAAATTTTGAACAGTAGTGTTTGCAGCAATGTTCAATAACTACTTGCATTATTTATATTAATAATAATCGGAATATACAGTTTTTACACCAAGTAATATAATTCATTAACCTTACTGCACGCAGTGACAGGTGTGTGTTTATCTGCGTTTTACATTGATATGAATGTACGGCTCGTTTAGTCAGAATTCATAAGAAAAATAATGAAATAATGAAAGTTAACCTTCATGTACAGATGCTGTGGAATTTATATGGAAAATAACTCAATAACTCATAATAGAAATACACTAATAATAGTTTCTTATTTACCCCCAGTGACTTCTATTGCAAGTGCTATTATTATATTAATTATTAGTTATTTTCTATCATGTCACAGATGCTGTTGATGGCGGTTAGCTTGTATTTAACCTGCTGTATTCCTTTAAAGACTGTCGATTTGTAGTCTTTCTGCCTGCTTTTGTTCTGTCATCTTGACTTTACTTTTCCCTCATCCTTATCTATCTTTTTTTTTCTCTCTCTGCGTCTTTCAAAGTCTAAGAAAAAACCATCACACTTCTTCACAGAGCAGTGGTACAGGGCGCGTGATGTGAGCTCTGATAGCCCTCTGCTTTCCCCCAGCTCTTTCCGGCAGGTAGCAATGATGCATCGAATGTCTGCTGTGTTCTGGAGTCATTTATCTGCATGGATGTGTTTCTATAACACTCTGTCATAGAAGAGAGCTGCCACTCTGTGAACCTTTTGCCTAAAGGCATCTCACTCGAGTCATCACCTGTATATAACCAGATGTGTGCATTAGTGTGTGAAGCAGAGGATATTGAAACGCAACAAAAAAATGGACAAGTACTATATGTTGGCATACATTTGAACACCGCTGGATGTGACCTATATTCATCATGAGCTACATGAAAGCTATTTCCGGAAACTAAACTGGGCTGCGTTTCCCAAAAGCATTGTGAGCCCAAGATCATCATGGAGTCCATTGCCACCTTGTCTCGCGTAGCCAGACCTTCAGACTAACAGCAGAATGTCTGGAATTTAGAGCAGCTTTCATTGGCCAGAGGCTGACTGACATGTGACGCATCCAATCTTGGTTTGTTTTGTTCCGCGTCATATTTATAGGCGTGAAAATGTAACGTTGATGTCTCTACAATAACAGACTGGTGTAAAACTCTTGGACGTAGTCTATGCCGCAAACTTTACATACTTCACTTACTTTTGAAAATCCAGCGTTTAGTTGATCTTAGTCTCAGTCTCAGACATCACAACCACAGACCATTGGCTGAACGTCTGATGCATAGACTGTAAAAATAAGATGGACAACGCGCCTACACTCTCTTCCGTTGAAGTAAATGAAGCTGCCAGTGTCCAAATATGGCTCTGACATCTTCTTGACATGGGTCTTGAGTCAGCGCATTAGCAACTTGGAGCCCGAGTCTGCGCAGTAGTGAGCGCAAAGTGGAGCCATGATATCATGGTCCTGCCCACACTCGCGCCTAATCAACAACTTTTTGTGAAATAAACAGTTATGGAAATGTAGGAATTACCCTACATTTACACATATTTTCAGGACTCGTGGCACACTTGGTCTGATGCATATGGCACACTTATCTGGAAACACTTCAGGAGTTTCAAAGTCGTCATCTGATCTGGTTGAATTCTACAGGATATCCACGAGACTAGTGTGTTGCGTTCTTTAACGGCCTGCCTTGAAGCAAATTTCAGTGACGCCAAACTCCCTCGTGGAAGAAGAACACCATCGTGTTTACAACTGTGACAATGAGCTTTTACCAGGATCAACTAATCGCTGGATTTTCAAAAGTATGTGAAGTTTGCGGATCCTTTGTTGCAGTAAACTTGCACAACATTCTTGAATGAATAATTTATAGATGCACGCTGGTCTGTTATTGCAGCGACATACTTTACATTTTCACGGCCCTAAACATGACGTGGAACAAAACAAACTGATTAGTTGCATACATGTCAGTCAAAAATCCTCTTGGGCGGTCCTTGACCAATGAAAGCTGCGATAGAGTCCAGACCTTCTGCCGTCAGTCTGAAGGTCTGGCTACACGAGACTAAGTTGATCTTGTTAAGTGATAAGTGCTCATTGTCACAGTTGTAAACACAACGGCTTGCTTCTTCCATAAGGGGGGTTGGCGTCACAGGATCTTTGTTTCCAGGTGGACCATTAAAGAATGTGACACGCATTTTTGTAGTATTCAACCAATGGGATGATTTTGTCAACTCCTGAAGTGTTTCCAACGTTCAGCCATCTCTCCGTGGGCGCGAGACTAATTGCCATCAACTTAGCTCGCGATGCTTTTGGGAAACGCAGCCCTGGATGTTCATTCTACATTGTCCATTTAAATGTAACATGCTTCAAACATGATGCTTATAGCACTTACAACACAGGCAGAGTATTTCAGAAGATACTGATAAATTACGTTTGCATCAAGTATGTTGTTGTGTAATTTTAGGCTGAAAGCTAACAGTTTTCCTTTGTACAACTTGACTGCCTCATTCTGAATTGCTTTGCTGAATCACACCTTGTGCCTTCTTGCGTACATAAATAATCATGCAAGAACATTTGAATTTAACTTTTTAGATGTCCTTACTGTCAATTTGATTAATTTAATGCATCTTTACTAAATAAAAACATTTATTTCTTTTTTTTTTTTTAAATCTTCCGAAACTTCTGGAAGGAAGTGTATGTTTGCAACAACTATGTTGTGGTGTAAAAGTGTAATTTTAGTTTAAAGGTTTTTATTTCAATTAACAGGTTTCCTTGTTACATTTTCTCACAACGCAATTGAGAAACATTTTCTCAATTGCTTTGAGCTGGATTACACCTTGTGCCTCCTTTCATCTACACACAAAACCACGCAAGAACATTTGACTTTAACTTTTGTTTTTGTGTTTCTAATCCCTCACGTCTTGAAATGCATGAATTGAGTATCTCACTCAACTTTTAACTATTAATGCTCATCAAAAAAAAATTTTTCCCCCTCTCAATTTTTCTTTTGTTCTGTTCAATACATGTAGCACTATGTAAAGATGTACACAGGGGGTGTGAGCTCACTGGCTGAGCAAATAGCTGATCAGCTTCAGGCTAAGGATGACCCCAGGCCATTGCTTGAGAAAAGGGATTTGGTAAGAATTATGGGTGTTGTAGTATTGGCGTACTTCACTGTGACTGTAGCACAGTTTACCCTGGTAACAATGCTGGCTTGTAGGACTTTAGTTTAGGATGCATATGCCATGATTCAGTGCACTAGTAATTGGATAGTAAGGAATAACACATACAAGAACAAAGATGATTTAAGGTTTCATTAGGCTAAACAGTTGTTTCAGGTATGTAAATCCATGTTTTTATTCCAAGAAAAAGGATCTGTAAGATTGGTAAGAGAATGGTCTCTTGTCTAAATTACTACATAATGTTGTATTTTATTAAATTATTGAATTATCATTATCATTTCTAAATTTTTTCTATTTTTAATTTATAATTTCTAAATATCTTATTGTATAACTTTTTACACGGTTTATTTACACAGATTAGATCAGATTTATTTTAGTATCTTTGGTACAAATGATTGACTGCCATACACCAAACTTGGATCTTCAGCTCCTCGAAGCACAGAAAATCATGCAGTGTTTTGGTGCACGTCTGCCTCTCTTGGTAGATTTCCGCGCTTTTAGGTGCCACTCCTTGCTCTCACCTTGGTGAGACACCTCAGCATGTCTCACCTTTCTGTCTTTCTCTTTGCAGGGTTCTTTGCGAAAGGAGTTCCCTCAGAACATCGGTGGCAGTGACGTGTGTTTCTTCTGTCGGAAACGCGTCTACGTGATGGAGCGTCTAAGCGCGGAAGGAAAGTTTTTCCATCGCAGCTGCTTCAAGTGCGACTACTGCGGCACCACCCTCCGCCTGTCCTCGTACGCCTTCGACGTTGAGGACGGTATGAAATCAAAACGAAATAATGAACAACTTATTGAACAGCCCTTCTGGTTGTAATTCATAGTACTTATACCATCATTTAATGTGCATGTAAAACTGTTTTTTTGTGTCTATAAACGTAATTGTATTATTCTTTTTTGATGAGTGTAAGCAGTCTCTTTAATTTACTGTAGTCATGAGATGTGCTTTGTGACCAACACAGTGGGATATTGTTGTTTTGAAACAGAGGGACCGTTTCTCTGCATGATCAACGATTCTTTAATAACTGAGCCGTTTCAAAACCTCCCACATGGCATAGTTACAGATAAGCACGTTAGGAGAAAATTACCCACGACAAACACATTGGCTGCATTTTGCTTCACTTCGTTTGAGTTTTTCTCTGATTTATTTCCTGAAACAGATGCTAATGCTATGATTTTTTCTTTTTGTCCTTGTAGGGAAGTTTTACTGTAAACCGCACTACTGCTATCGACTTTCTGGTCTGGCACAGAGAAAACGGCCTGCACCTGCCATTGCTCCCTTAAACCCCAAGGTACTGATGTCTTTTAGTCTCTGTGTTTGGGAAAAATCACTGTTTGTATCAGAGTAGACTCTGTATTCCCAGCTTCCGTAGTCTATGTTAACATTAGTTTTGATATAACTACAAAAACGTTCATATGTTTTTCATTGTTGTCATAGGAGCCCCAGGTGTTGGCGGTAACCCCCAACACAGTGGACGCCCCAGGCCAAGCCATAACTTCTCAGGCCCCTGTGGAACGCCGCCCCTCAGGTACCCGCCTTTCTTCTTTAGGCCCCATCCTGTGCCTCTCTCGAGGAGTATGGGGCACCCTGCGCTCGTTGCAACGAGCGATGTCTTGGACCCGCCACCAGGTGGCACACAATCCCTTAGATTCTCCTTTCCTCGTTGCCTACTGCGTATATCTGCTCTCCTGCTTTACTCTCAACCTCCTGCTCAATATTCTCTAGCATGACCCGCTTTCAGCCTCTCAGCTAATCTGGGCACTTCCCGCCAGCACATGCTGTGATTTAGAGTGATATTGTGCTTGTTTTGTGTATCCCTGATGATTATTAACTCATTGTAAGCCACTTGGATGTATAGTATTTATAATATTCTAAATGGGAGCAGCCTTATCAAATGTCTTTTTTTGGGTGTGAGTAAACCATTCAGGCTAAAAAGTGTATAAATTAATTGTGTTAACCTGTACTGTTAATTAAATACATTATTTAGAGCTGTGTGAAGCTGATGACTTAGAAATAACATGTGATATTTAGTAAATAGCTTAAATGTGATAATTGACCCTTTTTTGCCTGCATGTGTTATAAAAATTGTTTATTTATTGCCTGTTTTTGTTGCTCTCCTTTCTGTGTAGAGCTGTGATTAGTGCCTTTAAGTTTGTGATTGTAATTTCTGATCTGTGCACTTTTTGTAACGTTGTGCTCGTATCAGTGCTTGTGATTGGTGGACTCTGTAAGCTTTACCTTTCCCCTCTCCTATCAGAGCAGCTTGTTGCTGAGCTAGTGCCTGCATCTGTGCCTGTGATTGGTCAACACTCCCATCAATCCTTGCATCTCTGTCCCAGTGATTGTTCATGTCCTAATTCTCCTCTGCATACTAACTTAACTGCTCGTGGCATCCGTTATGTGTGTATCACTGAGAACGATTTACAACACAAACCTTCCAGTGAGTTTGTGTTACTTAGGATGAAATGTATAAATTGGTAAATGTACAAATATATAAATGGTTATATTATAGTGTTTTAAGAGGTTTTAGGGACATCTTAATTAACATATTAATCATAGAATTTTTAGATGTTAAATCTCCTGTTATATTTCACCTAAAAAAATAGAAATAATGTTTTGCATAAGGAAAATTAAGCTTATTTTTAAAAACAGTTTAAAACTTCCATCACAATTGAGCTAATTGTATTATTTGCATTGCAGTACTGCATATGATTGATCTAAAAAATGTATATAATTGGTCTAAAAAACATCATTTCTTTATGCAAAATACTTTTTTTATACTTTTAAATGTATTGGTGAAATATGGCCATAATTTGAAAGCAAGCTTTATTATTCCTTGAGCAGTTGAGTGAAAGGATCAGATTACATGACACACTATTTTATTCATGGGGTCTGTCACTACATAATCTATATATTGAGATATTCATTATTCAGTGAGTTCTGATTACATTGATCATAATTCCGTTTCATTGTAACCGTTTCCACCACAGTCATGATTTGTGTTTAATTACATGCACAAAATGTTCTCACTGGCTTGTTTTGGGTTTTGCTTAACAGGATAGACTTATTAGTTTTACACATGTCCACCTGTTCATTAGAGTTAAAACAAAGTTTATTACTATAAGTTTTTCTGAGATGCTTTATAGGAAGGGAAAAAGGCATGGTAATCATAACTTGTATTTAATATTTAAGGATGTATTTAACGGTATTTAACTGACAACGTGATATTTACAACAAATATATATGTTGAATAATGAAAACCAAAAATTGCTTGTGTAAATAAAATTTAAAGAGAACTATGACTGTGTTTGTTTTATTTGTCTTGAGTGCAAATGTGCAAACATCGATATGCAGTAATTTGTTCGCTTCAAAACAACAATGCAAGGAGGTGACAGTACTAAATATGAATTACTAATATAGGAGATGATAAACTAAAATGGATTTATACATCTATGTATTTCCACCTAATGCTTTTAGCTCCAACAAAATCAAGAATTTATGAGCATTATTACAATTATTATGCAAATAATATGCTAATTACTACAATGGCACCCCTACACACCAGCCCTAAGCCTCTCCCTCTCTGCTACTTATTAACTATTTACATCAATTACATGTTTCTCTTTTCTCCTCCTTTTCTGTCATCACAGTGACAGAGGTGAACGGGGTTACAGAGCCCAGCGTGGCCAAACGTCTTAAAGGGACTCCGGAAAGGATCGAGCTGGAGAACTATCGTCTATCTATGATGAGAGAGGAGGAGCTGGAGGAAGTGCCTGAGGAGACACAGGCCGAGCACAACCTCAGCAGTGTGCTGGACAAAGCCACCGACATTGAGGAGGGATCCAGGTATCTCTCATCTTTAAATCATGCTGGTTACACTGTGCTAGGGTGTTGCTGTGCAGTTACTGTCACCACTAATAATGTGAGCACCAGTAATAATGAAAATAATTATCAGCCATTACATATTACAGGGCTTGTTCATTTGTACTTACTGTTGTACTTTACTACTATAATTCTGATGTAATTAAAATGTGTGGCCATAGTGTTTTTTTTTTTTTATTAAAATTCTCCATGTTATTTACTTCCTGTCTCACATGATAGATTATAGTTGGCATTTAAATTTGGCAGATGGTAATGTTTTCAAGGAACTTAAAGTAACAAGGACAGTCTCCCTAAAATAAAATTTGAGGACATTGTGTTGCCAGTTGAATTCTTGATGTTCTGGCTTGGAGTCAGAACATTTTTAAATATGCAGGCAAGTGTCCTGAAGTCTTTCCACTTTATTCCTACACCTCATGACGCTTTGCATGAATTATGCACAAATTATAAGATATAAACGTCAGTGAAAATCTCACTCTATGAATGCAATAAAATGCTTAAATTAAAATCAAATAAAATAAAAAAACTGGGTACAATGAGATGATTTCTACTCATCCTTCAACCATCGAATATTAAAAGGACATTTAAAAGTGTAAAAGCATCAAAAAGTTACTTTTAACAGACCATGAATAACCCCAAAAGCTCGATTCTTTGCGCAGCAGTATTACGGATGGATTAAATATCACTGTGGTAATATCTGTAGTAAAATACGTTGCCTTAATCAAAAAATTTCATTAACTTCTGCATTGCGTGATAATATTTCAAAGTCATTTACGTCATTTTAACAGATAATGCATGGTATTTACCTGCTTTAAAAACAGTTCAGTGAACACTGTTAATATAGGAATTATGAAAAGTGAAAAAGGAGACAATTACATTTTAAAGCATCAGTGTGAAAACAAACTTCGAAAGAGACATGATGATTTGAGGAGAAAAGAATGCAGAGACTGAAAAGAGCTCTTGCCATATATATTCTTGTTATACCACGTCACGTTAAAATACCAAACTTTATTTTATTCTTATGATGTCTGAAAATAAAACATCAAGGAAATTTGACAGCTCATTCAGTCAAACTGACCGATAAGCTTTATTTGTTGCGCAACCTTTGTCTTTTTGAATGGAAGTTCCCCAAACTAGAAGTGGGAACCATAATTGAAAACACCGTAGGCTCGTCAGGAATAAGGTGGATAGAGTATCTATATAGAGACCATTTTCATGATCCAATCAATCCCTTATGAATAAAAAACACGTAAAGTGCTATATTCATTGTCTGAACTATAACTGTCCTCACTAATCTGAGATCTAGTTTACTCTACCTTTCAAAAGTTTGGGGTCATTAATATATTTTATTAGTATGAATTATGCAAGTATGCATTAAATTGATCAAATGTGGCCATAAAGATATTTACATGCCATAACATTATGCTGTTGTTTTAACCTCTCCATTCATGTCAGAATTTTGGAAAGGTTTGACAAAAAATACTTTCCAGCACAACTGTTTCCTTTCGAAGTGGAACTCAACACTTGGATTGACGCTATGGGGAACGGCACCAGCCTGACTAGTGTCTAAAACACGTGTGAACACACTAATTTCTTTGGCTGGTGTCACGCTGATGGCATTCCCCATAGCGTTAATCCAAGATGCAGTGTCTCATTCCCCTTCTTAGGGAACCATGGTTACAGTTGTAACCTGAGACATTTTCAACATTGATTATAAGAAATGTTTCTTGAATTTCTGAGGGATCATGTGACACTGGAGAAATGGCTGCTAAAAATGTGTATATGTTGTAAATGTAGCAGTTATAGTATTACTGTTTTTATTGTATATTTGAACAAATAAAAACTGCCTTGGTGAGCATGAGACTTCTTTTAAAAACGTTTTAAAAATCTTACCAGTCCCAGTTTTTTAAACAATAGTATAGGTAACTTGCTTTGGGTGTTCGTTTGCGAGTAAAAAGAGCCGCCAGGCATCATTTGGTGATTTTAACACGGTCATCCATGCTTACAGCAGCTCAGAGTCTGATATGGAGGAAGAAGATGAAGAACCGGAAGCGGCCGGCCCGTCTGATCTTGGCGGGGTTCCCTGGAAGGAGGCGGTAGAGCTCCACGCTAAACTAAAAGGAGAAAGTGACCCTGGTGCAGCTGAAGACGATGATGGCCTTCATGACGGTGATGGAGAGATGGATGAGGGTGAAGAGGAGGAGGAAGATGAGGAAGATGAAGACGAGGAGGAGGAAGAGGAGGAATCGAGTGATGGTAAGCATCGTGTTCGCACTGTTTGCTTCAATGTGCTTGTGAAGGTGATCAAAGAATCTCTACATAATGGCCGTAGATGGATGTCCTGGACAGAAAGGCTCGTTTGAAGGTGGTTCATTTGATTTTAGAAGGCAATCTTAAAGTACCTTTTACATTTTTTTTCTGTTTAGAAGATAATTTTAAAGGGCTAGAAAGACTGTAATGTGTTTGCTCTGCTGAGTCTCATTTCCTCTTTCCACTTCATATCATCTTTATGTATGTGGCGTCTAGCTCCTCTGATTAGATATTATATGTTCACTAGGGTTGTCTGCTGTCTCATATTCACAGAAAACTTCTGAAATTACATTTTCTCTTTGAGTAAGACTTTTTCTGATGAAAAATGTAAGACAAAAGATTTCCCAAGAGATTTCTCTAACCCTAGAGCTTCAGCCCCTGATATATATATTTTTTTTACACTGATATATCTCATCAGTAAGACGCTGAATCATTCTAAACTTGTTTATACTAATGTGCTCCTGTTATTCGCCTTTTCAACCTTCTGCATTTTCTTATGTTTATGGCATCTCTGGCAAATTAACTAGTTTTCCTCTACCAACTATGTCTTGTATTTCTCTTTCTTAAAAAAGAACCTTTTATAACTTTCTTCAACACAAACTTTTGAAATGAGTCAAAACTATTTTACACTGTGAAGGCTAAAAAAATAGGTAAGGAAAATTTGACGATGAACCTTTTGAATTATTGAACCAATCAGAAGCAAGGATTGCATAATGCCATAGTATAATATTTGTTAGATATGTAGTACTTTTTGTTACTTGTATTATACTGTCATATTACATCAGTCCAAAATGTATTATTTATATAAATAAATCAACACAATCAATCAATAAAGTACTAGGTTAAGACACATAAATACACATACGGTAATAGTTATCACCATTTATGGGCAGATATTAATGAAAGTTTTGATAACTTGCTGTAAATCAGATATTAATACAGTGTCCATTCAGATTCCCTGGAGCATTCGTTAAAATGATTCAACCCAAACTTTTTGAGTTATTCATTAAAAGATCCAACTCCTAAGAATCATTTGTTCATCAGTCAGAATATATGTTTTAAGTCTTCTGACATTTGGGTAACAAATTATTTTACTATAGATTTACTAGTTTGGTGGTACTATTGCTGATAATTATGTTGAAGTCCTCAGTACTCCTGTATCTGAATGTTATTAGAGGTTCCTTATTCTGTGTGTCATCCTGTACTGTGAACATATTATTTTTTCCCATCTTTTACTTGTCTCTTTATCCTCTGCTCCGTCTTTCCATCATTGTGTGTCTGTGTGTGTGTGTGCGCGTGCTGGGGTAATTGTATGGGATGACAGCGGGAGAGTATTTGCCCTGGGAGAGGGAGCTTCAGTCAGGTCTTTGGTTGGAGAATCTCACAAATGAAGAGGACACGGGTATGTTTAAAGGTAGTGATGCCTGTGGATGCGTTTGGCTTTAGCATATACCTGGTAACTTCATCTGAAACTGAAGAATTATTGAGCTAACACAATTTGCTTGTTTCTCCTGCTTTTCTCCTCTTTTAATTAGCAGATTTTTCTTGATTTTATAAGGCTATGGAGCTTTTACCATGAATCTAATTGTTAATTGCTCTTTCTTTCTGTAAAATGTTAATTTGGGTTGAAAGGCGTACACATTCACACCTCTGAGGTGTTTTGAATGAGATTGTATCAGGGTGTTTTCACACTTGGAATGATTTGAAACTGTTGATGAACAGTTTGAAACTGAGCTTGGTAACAGGGAGAGAAGATGCCAGCTTTCTTGTTTTATTCATGTTTTTACTGTTTTAGTTTTACCAAACCTCAAAGAGATAGTTCACCCAAAAATGTAAATTTGTATAATTTGCTTACCACCATGAAGTTTAAAACCTACATAACTTTCTTCTGTGGAACATAAAGATATTTTGAAAAATGTGGGTAACTGAACACACACATTTTGGTTACCATTGACTTCCATTGTATGGACAAAACACAGTAATTTCTCAAAAAAAAGAATAAAGTAAGTCATACAGGTTTGGAATGACATGGGGGTGAATAAATGATGATAACATTTTTGGTGAACTATCCCATTAACAGACACACAACAGCATTTGTCTCTGCTGCAAATTTAATGCAAAGAATGTACACGAGTGCATGAAATTTCTGCAACAAGGTATGAGAAATGTGGTATAGGCCTACTATAATGTGCAAATTATGTTATCATTACAGGGCTCCAGACTAACATTTGAGAGCAGTAGCGCCGGTGCCACTAAGTTCTGCACCTGATTTGGTAACGCTGGAGGGTGGGGGGATTTTTAATCATACAGATAATTTAATAATAAAATTATTAAATTGCATAATATTTAGAGCTTTGAAGTGCTGTAAAAAGTGTGAAGCAATTGAAAGTAATTTGAAAGTGCTTGAATTTCACTCTCAAACAGTTGTATGAACCCTGAAATTAATAATGTAATAGCATTTGACTATTTCTGCCACAATACCATGGTTACAGTTAGCGTTACTACATTAAATCCATACAAAAAATGCCTTCTATAACTGCTATAACAATGTCAGCACTGTGACGCAAAGTTATTAATAATGCAGTAAATTGAAACACCTTCTCACTGGATCTCCCAGCTCTGTGTAGTAAAGGGTTGCGTGAGTGGGATCGTCCCACAAGTAATCCTATTCAAAACGTGCACCGCACTGTCTAATATTGGTCTGACTCCGAGCTGATAAACTCAGACGCAGTTTCATTTAGTTTGCCATTTAATGTTTTTCATATGCAACAGAAATGGCAGGTCTAATCAGTTGGGCAACGTGGTGGTCACACCAGTGTGACCTCTAACAAAATTTAGTCACACCGGCAAGTAAAAAGGTGGCAAAATGTCTGGAGCCCTGCATTATTTAGTTAACTTCTGCTAATTTGCCCTGATTGTGGTCCATACATGAGCCATAAACCAGACTGATTTCATGCTAACTAAAGGAACTGAACACTGACATCAAGTTTACTCAAATTCACACCAAAAGCTCAAGTGTGAAAGCACCCATGGAGTTGATGATGCTGTCAAACAATGCTGTCAGTTATGGAGGAGCCGCTGCATGCTACTTTTCTTAAAGAATGTACTAACTTTGCACTTTACAGCCTATTCTAATCTATAACGTTCTCCTCTTGTTTTTTTGTCTTCACTGTTTCTGTCTGGCCATGTATTGCTGCTGAATCTCACTCTCTGCTCACATTGCTACCTATGGGGACTTTTTTGTGACCTGGACCTTTTTACTTTTCAAACCAATTGGATTTTCTCTCCCCGACGTGCTAATGGACTCGCCAATTAATTCTACAAAATGATCTTGTCACCTTAATGGCTACCCGTAATGCCACAATGCAGCTGGGAACCTGCACATCCAGCAAGCTATTCATCCAGTAGATCCTCTGGACAACCAGATGGACAAACACTGGACATCCAAACAGGCTGAAAGGGTGGTGGAGGGCCCCTCGCTGTCACCCTTAGGCTCTCAGCCCTCGCTGAACACTCAGCTCACACAGCCCACCTCTTCCACAGGTAACCCCATGTGGAGGAGTCATACCTGGGCCCTGTGGCTTTTGGGGGTAGTAGATGGTCCTATTTACACCTGGTATTAACATGCATCTCAAAAGTTTTTTTATTGGTATATTATGTAGGTGTGCATGCTCATTTCCTTGTGCAATCATCTAACTTACTTAAAGTTAAAGGCCTGGTTTTGCAGACAAGGTTTAGATTAAACCAGGATTAAGCCTTTAAATTGCCAGTAGCCATGCCTTAGGAAAAATGTACTGGTGTGCATCTTGAGACAAAACCGTGACACTGACATATTTTAAGATATTTTGCTTTCAGTTAAACAGCTCACACATGCATTTTTAGTCTGCAACTTAGGCTTTTGCAAAATGCTTGCTTTTTAAAATTTATTTCCACATATTTTGAACAGGCTGTAAAACCGGGGATGTATGTAATCTTTAGCTAATTTCAGAGTGAAAATATGAATATTCTTCATTTTATTGAAGCGTGCATTATAATGCTATGATGATTCACTTGTAGCTTCTTTGTTTTTGTTTTTTTTAAATAGTTGAACATGAAAATAGTTACTGGCATCACCCTGAATTTTTATAGTGGTGAACTCTAGATGAATTTTACCGGGTGTTGTGGGATTTGTGTGTGATGTGCATGCGTGATCGCCTTTGATGTGAATTTCTCTGGTCAGTTGGACAACTTCTGTCCTCTTCCTTTCATACACAAGTCTTTTGCTTGCTTCTTATACTTCCTGCATTCTTTTATCTTGCTTTGATACATTTTATAAATCACTCTTTGTTATTGTTGACATTACATTGACCTTTCTCAGGTTGAGTTATTTGTTCTCCTATATTTTTTGTCTCCTTATGTCTCATTTTTTCAACATTGTTGTTATTGGGGCATTGCTAACTAATTACATTTTTTCATTTATTTAAATGAAATAATTTTTCCCTTTTTTCATTTATTTATTCATGTATGAATGCATTTTTTATGTTGTTGTGACTATACATTTCATGTACCTTTTCCCATTCCCATTTTCCATTGGTTTAATTGTAGCCCCCTCCCACAAATCCATGCGTCATGAGGCTGTCAGAGCCTGGTTGGACTCGATGTCTAAAGGTAGAGAAGAAAAACAAGGCCAGCAACTTATATTAGTGCTAACACAAACACACATCAGTGCATGGCTGGACTATTGAACACTTAACACCACTGCAATCATTGTTGAACACTGATTGCATGTTGAGACATTACATGCAAATACAAGTCGACAATACTGCATGCTGGAGTCGCGAGGTAGCATCTGGTGTGATTTTTATCATTTAGCTTGATCTAAACACACACTAACTAATGCATGCATCCAACATGTTTCCTTAAGCATTCTTCTGAAATACAAATTATGAAGTATCATTTTAAAAAACTGTGTACAGAATGTTAAAATAATTTGTACACTCTATATTTATTGTCCCTGGATGTCGGTGGTGCATCTGTGAGGACACGAGCTTGTTGTAACATAATTGCAAAGCACTTCATCTCCACAGCAAAAGGCTATGGAGAGGTCAAAGCTAAAGAGAACTAAAAACATTTCTAGGTATTTTCATGGTTCAGAGAGGGGACAGGCAAAAAGGAAGAACTCAAATATGACAACCATGAGCATGCAGAACGTAAATAGACTGAAAATTGTTGCATACGATTCTGTAGCTTGTATAAGAAAACTCTGCTATGGCTCAAATAGCTGGTAATACACAGAAATTTTGTCTAAATATTGACATTAATGAATATAATTTGCTGACAAAATTGGTAGTTCATGGAAGAGGGTGTCTCCGCTAAGTATTTATATTTATTTATGTCTGTAATGTTCAGTTTGGTGTCATTTCTTTTCATTCTCACAACTCTTTACTCACCCACATCCCAACCCTTCTCAACATCTGCTGATTTTGATTCCAGTTCATTTGACTGTATGTAAACTTGCATACTTGCATGTGTTTAACTACTAATACCATTTGTTTATTTCTACATTTTGTCATTTGCACTCATTGTGTTTAAGTTAATGTTCCCTAAAGACCATCATTTGTTAGCTACATGATTGATTGCATTCTTTGCTTGTTCTTTTTTTTGCACACATTTCATAATTTAGCCACAAAACTGTTTTGTGCCGCTAACACCCTCTGTACATAGATGATCTTCTAATATTCTTATGTATAATTTAATAGTTTTTACCTTTTCTTCTACCTTTCTTTCTTTCATTCATCATCTTATTCTTCTCCTGTGATCCCAGAGCCCTGTGAAGATGATGATGACGCAGAAGCAGGCAGTCCTGACTTTGAGCCGGGCACTGAAATAGATCAAGGTTTGTCAAATCCATGTGCCATTTTATGTTGTGATTTCATTAAGCCTTTAGAAAGGTTACAGTGTTACCTGTTTTACAGTTTAATTGGCAATATCAACCCTTGTGCCTTGAGGTAGTGATACTGCAAAAAAAGTTATAAAACTTCTTAGAATTTAAATAACTTAGGTACACATTGCACTATTTTAGTAAATAAAATTAGGTTAACGGACTTGACATCTCCAACTGACAAACATGAGATGAAACATCTTTTTTGTAATTTATTTTAAATTTATTTAAAAAAAAAAGAGAAAGTGTGATGGTAACTGGGTTACTGTATTGTATAGGTTATGTATGTATTTGTAATAATACATTGTAAACAGAAATGTATACAGAATTTGTTTGCTTTTGGAAAATGCTTGCTTTTTAAAATTTATTTCCACATATTTTGAACAGGCTTTCACACTATTTTAATTTCTTATGTCACAGAGGACATTCCCTCAGATGCAGAGGCTGAAGCTCGTTCACATTGCATAGATGAAATGGTGATTCTTCCAGTGGATAATGGCAAACCAGAGAGCCAGGGACATGTTTTCAACACTGGTAATCATAACCTAATCATAATCATATAATTTCATGCCTTTTCTATTTTTGTTTGAGACCAATGATTGCAAATGTTCATGTCCTTGCATAACTTGCGTCTCTGAACATATTGTATCAATGTCTTGATTCACAATTATTCACACTTTGATGATTAAAATCTCAACACTGGGATTTTGAATGGCCATCAATATTTGAGCCAATTTTATTTTTCCTTGCAGAGAAAACATCTGCAAATCCAAGGGAATTGATTGTGGACGTTGTGCTGTCTCCAATCCAAAAACCTGCTTTATCCATTGAGGAGGTAAGTTGCAAGATTTAAATGTCTTGGGCTCACTTGTTTGCTCTGTACTTAAAGTGGCAACAAAAGACACTGCATAACTATAAAATTCTGCCTTTCTTTTTCTCTTTATACAGGTGAAAGAAGCTTCTTCTGTAATACTAGTTAAATCTCCTGGTGCACGTTTCTTCCCTGAGCCCTATCTACCTGATAATGCCAAACTGAACATTCCCCCACCTCAGAGTCCTGATGCTAAAAGTCTCCATTCTCCTGTTGCTCAAATTGTTGCGCTATCGCCCATCTGCTCCCAACCTGTTCCACAACCAGAGAAAGCATCTCCCAAATCACCTGTCCTGCCCCAGCCTTGTACTTGTTCTCCAACAGGTAATCCTTTGTCTCCAATATGTACCCAATCACAACCCTGCCATGAGCCAACCTCACCCCTCTCCACAAGCTCCCCTGTCAGAACTCAGCCAGTCCCAGCAGTCACTTCCACTCCTTTGGCTAAACCTGCTTCTGAGAACCGGACCGATGAACCCTTGAATGATTTAGCACCTGAGGGAACCCCCGTCAAGAAAACAGACCTCATTGAGGAGTTCTGGTTGAAGAGCGCAGAAATCAGAAAAAGTTTAGGACTCTCTCCTCTGGAACGAAACAAAACAATAGTGGAGAAGAACATTGTGAAAGCTCCAACACCTGATTCATCATCTCCCAGGTCTTACACCCCAGAGGACTTGTCTGAAGAGCAGAAGCCTGCTTTCATGGGCCGTTCTATCATACGCAGGATCAACATTACCTTGGAGGGTCAGGTTATATCTCCGGTGGAACCAAAGAGTAATGGTTCTGAGAAAAAGGACTTGAGCAGCAGTTCAGGGTTGGGTCTTAATGGAAGCGTAACTACCAGTCAGACAGCAACTAGTGACAGCTACAACAACTCTGATTCTACCATGCTCACACCTCCTTCCAGTCCCCCACCACCTCCACCTAATGAGGAGCCAGCTGCTCTCCAAAAAAAAAGGCCTCAGGCTTCCTGGGACAACCTCCTTGAGGGCACAGAGGAACCTAAAGATGAGACTACACCTCCTAAACCTAAGACTCCAGTTAGTCCCCGTCAACCAAAACCAGTTACGGCTCCAGTGCCGACCCTTAGAACTAACCCTCCTGTTGTGATGAGGGTAAAGGAACCAAACAAACCACGGCGAGAAGTAGTAAGGAAATCTTTTGTGGAGTGTGTAGACGAGATACCATTTGCTGACGATGTTGAAGACACGTACGATGACCGCACTCCAGACACAAGTGGTCTGGAAAAATTTTACACCCCGCCAACCAGCAAGGTCAACCGGGACAAGCCTTCTTTCCACCTGGCACTAGCAATGGATAATGGCAAGCCCAACATTACTGGAGGAGTTTCCCGTACAGCAAAGGGTCCCCAACGTTTTTCTCCTGAAGCCAAGGAGATTGCAGAAGAGCGAATGAGGGCACGGGAAAAGTCTGTGAAAAGCCAAGCTCTGAAAGATGCCATGGCCAAGCAGCTTAATAAGATGAAAGAATCAGAGGCTGCCAAGGGTGCTGTGGTAAAAGTAGCCTGGAATGTTCCAGAGACAACAGGAAAAAACAAAAAGCAATTAAACGCCAAGGACTCTGCAGTGAAGGCCTTGGAGTCCAGAAAGCAGACAGACACACTCCCTGACCGTTTCTTAACTACGCCAGCCAGTAAGACTTTGGACAGTTCTGTCACATCTTCAGAGAGCTCCACAGGAGGCAAAAGCAAGAAACGCAGCTCACTGTTTTCCCCACGCAAGAACAAAAAGGAAAAGAAAGCCAAAAATGAAAGACTATCTGGCACAGAAGAAACACCACCCAAGCACAAGTCCCTGTGGAAGGCAGTGTTCTCTGGCTACAAGAAGGACAAAAAGAAGAAAGACAACAAGTCATGCCCAAGCACACCCTCAAGCTCTACAACTGTAGACTCAGGGAAGAAGAAAGAATCACCTCTGGACAGGTCCTCAGGTAAGCTGGATTTTTTTTCATTCAGATTTTTTCATCTCTGTCAAAATTCATTATGGTCTATCCTAGCTCTATTCTACAATCTAGTATGAAACCTACACAGGCAGCTTCTTTCTAACTGTCATCGAAGCTCATAAGTGATCGATCTGGAACACTCCGCATGGTAGATTCACCTTGAAAGTGATTTCAATGAAGTTTGCTATTAGCATGTTGCTAAGATAACATGATAACTTTGTTGTACCTGAAATAAGCATAAAAGTATTGCACAAAATATTGGGTAAAATATATAAAAAATCAATATATTTTGGTGTTGATTGAATGACATATTTCTTTATATGTTTCTTTATATCAACATATTGACTTCTCTACCAATTTGGACAGTGCTTTCTTGGTTTGCATTCTCCACAAAGGATATATGTGATGCTACCTTAGAATCCATTCAAAAGGACATGTAAAGACTTGATCGGATTGAAAACTGAAACTGGAAAGTTTTGTGCATGTGCAATGACATAGAAGTGGCGTAATGACATGATGCACGGTTGTTGAATATAATAAACGACTGTCGTATCAATCTAAAATTCTCTTTCCACTGATCGTCTGAAGTGGTGCAGGCAACGTTGTCCCACAAGAGTCTGACTCTCATCTCCTTGTTTTGGGCACGGGACTTTTTTTACTGCTTGATTACTGTAAGCGTCATGGCTAAACTTTGTGTGCTTGCGTCTCCAAATTAGCACCCAAAATAGATAAATATTAAGGGCAACAAAAGCGGGGAAACTCTGTAAATTCGAGCGGTGTGCACATGTCAAAAGATTAAATCCGATTTGAAGCTTGTGAAATAAACGTGCACAGTCAGACAGCTCACTTAGGATCCTCATGGGTTATGTTAAAATCTTGCTGAATTTTGCTAGGTTTAGTTTAACTTTCTCATTTTCTCAGTCTCTTTCAACTGGTGATTTTCTAATGCAAAGTTCTCTTTAATTTACTGATGTAGATTTACGTCTGAGGAGAAATCTCAGCTTTTCTGAGGACTCTGATCTCTCCTGTGATGATGTTCTGGAAAGATCCTCTCAGAAGTCCAAGGGAGATGTAAGTCTATAATATTTAAAGAGCTTCTATTTTCTCATTTGAGTCAAATGTTTTCTTTCTGAAGCTTCTCGAGTTTTAATTTAATCTTTTACTGTTCTCAGCGCCATTTGGACCTGTTTGACTTGGTGTCAGATTTGACAAAAGAGACGATTAAAGATGAACAATCCAAAGATAAGGACAGGGCTATGGAAAAAGGAAGAGTTACAGGAAAGGGCAAGGAAAGGTCAAAAGAGAGGGAAAATGAAAGAAGAGTCAAAGAAAAGAGGGTGAAAATGAAGGATATGGAACAGGAGAAAGGAAAAGAGGAAGAGGTATTTCAGTGATGATGTATTGCACAACAGCTCGAAGCTACTGGGTTTCAGATGCAACACTATGCCCAAAAAAAACAACCAGTAAATATATATTTTTAAAACGTATCAAAATTATAATATTGTTCAGCATTGTTTCATTCGAAACCTGTAAGATATCGAGCTGCCTTGTGCATTTGTTTGAAGGTGAATAGAGATAGGCTGGTGCTAGATGCTTAGAAGAACAAAGAGTCATAATGTTCTCCAGAATTCATAGATTAAAAGGCACTTTTAGAGTGCAGTGTTATAATAGGCACATTTAGAGTGCAGTGTTCATCTATCTAGTTGTGGATATGAAGCTGTGTTTTATGAGTTTGTCCAAATTATTATTATTCTACATTATTTTCATTTAGAGTTATGTTTGGTTTAGTAGCTGATGTACCCTTATCCACTAGCAAGTCTTTTAGAGTAATCTTGTAGTCCAAAAGGTCCAAAATTAACTTTTTGCCATACCTGCCAGTGTAAAAAGTTTTGGCCATAGGTATATTTGGTTGTATAGTTGGTTAATGTGATGAATATTTTACATACCGTCTGTGTTGCCACATGAGGTTGTGGAGAACAATTTTGGTTGGCAAATGTTAATTTTGGACCCCTAGTTATAATTGTGTTGCACAAACCACGATCACATTAATTTGTACTTGTGCACTCATCCCAATGTCGCTAAATGTTTAGTCTTGTGTTTGTGTTGACGTAGAATCCTGATTTGATTTAATTGTACATTAACCCATCTAATCGCATACATTTTGTTTTGTTTGTTTTCCTTTTGTCCAATTTATTTTTCTAAGTCTGTTTATGTACCTCATGCATTGGCGTTCAAGAGATCGTATGCCACAAAGGTAGTGTGTTCATTCATTCCCATTGGTCTACCTATTTTACGCATGTCGTATCACACCGTCATGCCTAACCCCTGTCTGTTACTGTCCAAAGATTGCTTTATTTTATTACTAACAGTTTTCTGCAGCATGGTGAAGGCTAAAGCACCCCTTTTCTGCTGGAGGATTTAACTGCATCAAATGACATTCTCAAAAGGCTTTCTGGCTGTTAACATGCATACCGTTTTCTATAATGGTTACCTCACTGGTTCACATGCAGCTCGTTTTTCTCATTTCATAGCTTTTACTAGACTTTCATGAAGCAGCTCCAGAGTCAATGTTTTTTTTTTTTTTTTTCTGTCTCTGTCTATCATACGCTTGTTTATTGGCTCTTTGCAATTGTGATGAAATGCACAGACAACAATAGCTTATGACATTAGTCACGGTACTGTACGGTTATCTATCTATCTGTCTGTCATCTATCTATCTATCTATCTATCTATCTATCTATCTATCTATCTATCTATCTATCTATCTATCTATCTATCTATCTATCATCTATCTATCATTTATCTTTCTTTCTATATCTATCTTTTTTTAGAATTTGTATACTCTCTATTTTATAATATTATTACTGTTTTTAATCTTTTCTACCTATAATTTGTGCTTATTCCAATTATATTATATACTTAATATTAGGGGTTTAACAATATATCGTGTCACAATATATCACAGTACAAAAATGCAACAATATGTATTGTGGATTGAGACTTATGTATTGTGTATAGTTCACTCAAAATGAAAATTGCATTGTGAGAAAAAAATCAAAATCAGTTTTAGTGTCAGTACTAAATTAAACTACTCTATGTAATGTTTAATATAATGTATAATGCAATGGGGGAATATTTGTGGGTCCTGATAATGCCAGATGTCTTATGTTACCAGTGAAATGTGACCTGAATTATTTTAAATATATCTAGTCAGTGACCGAGTGCAAGCATATTCATCTAAAATAAGTCTGAATGTTCAGCTTCAGAATCATGAATATTTTTAGTCTTTAGTCTCAATTGTCTTGTGCATTGCATTGACAGCACCAAGTCCAAGCCTATTCATTCCCACCCCCAATGTAATACCACATTTAGCATTTTAAATCTTCAGTACATTTTTTTGTTAACCTTTTACCATATGTCTTTGAGTATCAGTAACGTGATATGTATCGAATCGTGACATGAGGGTACCGTTACACCCCTACTTAATATACTTATTTAATTAACTGGATTTTCCAAAAATAGGCATTATGATATATATTTAAGCCATTTATTAGTTTATTTGCAACAAATTCTACATTGTGATATACAGTATATTGAGGTGTATACAGTACCATAAATGTGATAAGTTACTTGAACTGTGATATAGAGGCATGTAGAGGTGCTTTGGAATTGTACATCAGAAGTATTTCAGTCTGTTGTAGTAGTGGACTAGCTTTGACATTTCTGTTTTAGATGGCTGTAGTAATTTATTACACAAACCCCTGGCGTAGATGTCCATGAGATACCAGACAAGGATCCGTCTTCAACTGCCCCGGAAGCGGGTTACAGGAGCGCTTGTTCTGACTTTTAATTTCCTATTGCAGAAGACGTATACGGAGGAGGAACTCAATGCCAAGCTGACAAGAAGAGTACAAAAAGCTGCACGGAGGCAGGCCAAGCAAGAGGAGCTCAAGAGACTCCACAGAGCCCAGGTGAAAGCATACTAATGACTTTTTTAGATGAGTTTGTCAGAAAGTTGATTTTCAGCCATTATCATGCAGAATAATAGAGTGTGAACTCAACCAAGAAGCTGCTTTTGGATTCCTCAGATGATTCAGAGGCAGCTGGAGCAGGTGGAAGAGAAACAGAGGCAGTTAGAGGAGAGAGGTGTCGCGGTGGAAAAGGCGCTGCGAGGGGAAGCAGGTATTTCTCTCTTTGTCTCATTTTTTTGATCAAAATGATCCAGATGCGCTGCTGAAGGGTTAAAGCCTCTGAACAGATCTTCATAACTCATGCTTTTCTATGAAGTTATTCTTTGACCTTTAGGTCAGAGCGCTGCTTGCTGTTGTTTCTAGCTTCAAGCTTCAATCTACAGTGCAGACTTAAAAGTAAAATGATGTTTATGCATCCTTTTGCTTATGATTAAAAGCTATTTCATTACCTTGGTTGAGTATTCTGATGCATACTAATGTGATCCGCTTTTTTCATTTATACAAAACTTGCTAGAAGCTTGTATCTCATTACTAAATTTATTTCACTCCGTCAGCCTCAAGATATAACATTAGCATCACATTCAGGATTCCCATGGTTATGGAAAACCTGGAAATATCAGGAAATGTTGCAATTGTGATCTCCAGGCTTGAAATAGGCCATTACAATTAATACAACCTTGAAAGTCATGAAAAACTCAGACATTTTTGTAGTGAATATAATTTTTCCCTAGTTATGCTCAGCTCTAAATTATTTATTCACCAAGATTGATTTTTTTAACTCTCCAGCTGCAAGCATTTATTTATTTTTTGTCGTCTTGGACACCTTTTTGCATGAAAAAAATAAATAAATTGAAATCTATTAATTCAAAGGATTTGTACCTGACATACAAATGGAAATCTGCCCCAGCCATCTCTAGAAAATATTTTTTAAAAACCTTATTCACTTGAAAAGTCTTAAATTAAATTACTGCGAACATGTCAAATAAAGAGATTGCAGAATTAATGTTGTGTCAGTCCCATGACCATTATTTTGTGTGTTTTCTGCATTGAATTGCACATGACAAGGGGCTATCAAAAACTACCCATTCGATAAGTGCTACAGTAACAGCTAAATTAATTGCTATAATCTTTTTCATTACTGGTTTCAAAGATAATTGTTTCCTTTTGCAAAATGTTGAAAAATTTGATTAATAAATTCAAATAGCCGTAGCTGTAACAAATACAATTGTATGAAATGTGTGATTTTGTGATTTTCACAGTAGGGTAGTTATTGGCAGTAAAACAAAATTTATGATTTTGCAATTATTGTTTCCTACTCTCTTGCCCCTCTCCCCCCATCTTTTATGTCTAGTGTTTCTTAATCTCTTTTTATCCTTTACTCTCTCTAAGGGTTGTATAAAGGTTCTAGTGTTAGTCCAAAACAGCGTAAGAGACGCTCAGGTATCCATGGTGATAACTAGTAGGTGTTGTAGTCGTCCCAGCATATCGTGCCATCCTCATGCCGAGCATCGTCTCTCCTCATGTGTCTCTCAACTGCATGCCCCCTCAGTCTGATCACGCCAAACATAGATTTGTGTACCGCCTCGCTGGATGTGGTTGACTATAAATGACGCAGGATGTAACAGTATTATAGGCTATTTGAATCTATATCGTTCCATTTTGTCAATCTTAAAACACCTTTCTTGTAAGTTGTCTGCTAAATGTTTTATATTCATGTTTTGTTGTTCAGTGTAACTTATGTTCACAAGCCGTACAAATTATCTGTAGTATAAAGGGTTCAAATGTTTGAGAAACGTTTTTCTCTCTCATATTCACATGACTTGGTTACACTTTATTTTGATGGTCCACTTTAGACATTCTACAATTTCTTTGCAACTACATGCCAACTAACTCTCATTAGACTATTAGTAGACTGTTGGTAGACCGTTAGATTAGGGTTAGCTGTTGGGTTCGGGTTAGTAATAAGCTGACATGTAGTTGCAAAGTTGCTTATTGTTATTAGAATATCTTTAGTGGACCATTGAAATGTAGTGTTACCGATGACTCTGACAGAAAGCAACATGCTGTTTTAGGTGCAAAAACATACTCTCACTCCAGAGTCTGTGCTGCCCGTGTGGCGGAACGCAGCAGTGCATCAAATCTATGTGCCCATCTACCATTACAGGACATGCAATATAAATGCAATTAACTACATTTGTTTACATGCCAAATAACAAGTTGTGATAAATGTATATTCGGCATACCTTACTGCGTGAGCGCCTGTGTTTGTGTGCAACATATGCATGACTTGAAGCTACTGGCTGTGCCTGTGTGTGCAGTAACATGTTTCTAATATATCCTTATTGTAGACTATTGGGGAGAGTCTAATTACAGTGAGATCCTGGATTTGCATCTGGGCGGTATGTATTTCAAATCTGTTGCTTGAAATGGACTAACAACTGACGCCCTCTCTTTTCCCCCTGTACTTACTGAAGCCTGTCTTCCCTTATTTACCCCCTTCTGCCTAAATTCTAAATTATATATAATTTATGTATTTTATGAAATGTCTATGCTTTTTTGTAGCATTTTGTATTTTTTCCCCGTTTTTTTATTTTTTTATAATGTATTTTATATATTTTTAGTATTACATTTTTAATATATACTTTTTTAAATGTTAACTTTCTTTCTTTTTTTTTTTTTTTACTTTATTTGAATATATTGATAAATTGTACAAATATTACATTTACATTTATGCATTTGGCAGACACTTTTATCCAAAGCGACTTACATTGCATTCAAGGTACACATTTTACATTTTGTCAATTATTAATTATTTTGTCAATTCTTAACATAAATATAAAAAATATGTAATTTAAAAATATTTGTATATTATTCATATCTAAACCAAACAAAATCTCTAATTTCTTAAACCAATTTTTGCCAAATTGGTCGCTTGCAAATGGCCCTGCCATTAAATTTGCTTTCAGTTTTGGTCTTAGTTTGCAAACTAAAACTGTTCCACTAATATGTAGCAGAACAAATCCAAAATGCTTAAGCAAACAGATGTAGCTAGCTTGAAATCCTGATTAAGCCCCTCCCCTCTAGCCTTTTGTAGAGCCAGTTTCTGTCTGCTTTACTCGCCAGCATTTTAGCTTTCATATTTTCCTCCCATACCTGCTCAGTTGCATAAGGGGCCCCCGAACCCCGAGAGATCCCAGTGTTTGTACCTCATTGAGATGGATTCCATCATGTGTGGTGTGTCTTCGCTGTATTCCCAAACTTTACATCTCACACTGTGGATCTATTGAGTGCTTGTTTGAATGAGTGTATCGTGTTGCGTTTCATTGATCATACTGTGAAGTTACAGGCAAGCCATGCCGAAATCACACACGCAGGCAGGAGATAGCGTGGTGATGGTGAATAAATTACCCATTGTTTTCAAAGGACATTGAGGCATTGTTTAACCAACTTAGGAATCTTTTTCAATGCAATAAGATGTTTGCCAAAAGTATTTGAAAGGTATCAAGGGTTATTTTAGGTGTTAGGTTATCGATCTTTACATATGCTAAGAGTATTTAGCAACAATCATTTAATTAGGAAACTAAGGTAAGTACAACATATCCACATTTTATAAATGTTCTGGTAAACTGGCTCAAGGAAAAAGCATTTGAAATCCAAAAATGAGTTAAACTTGGTTCATTAGGTTTCTGTTTTGGCATTGTAATGCTGCAACCCTGTAATTGCTGCTTGTGTCTACATTTTTATTTTGTTTTTTTTTAACAGCTGTACATAGATTAAGTGGCTAACATGTGAGCTGTGCATTTGGATTGATTGTTCTGTAAAAGTGAGTTTTTCCCATCACAATCTAGTTGGTGGCAGACCTGCAAACAGTTGGTGGATTTCTCGTAATCCTAGCTCAAATGACTGCGTTCTGAGGTCTTGGCTGGAAATCTTGGTTGTCATATCCAAAACAATACAGTTGTCCCCATTTTTGTAACCAATTAAAAAACTTCAGAAAGCTGTTTTGGATTTCTGTGTAACTTTGCATCAGTGTGCTTTTGTTTATGGCCTGGTTCCCGTGGGTCGTTCCCATGCATGTCTGCATAAGAATGCGAGCTTGTTGCTTTTCATGGGTAATTAGTTCCCCAATTCTTCCCATAACGGCAGAGGACGAGCCAACGATATGAGATGATGAGGTTTAAGGGGAGTGCTCGTTTCATGTTAGATGGAAACGCATCCTTTCAGTGAAAAAAAACTCCTTTAATGTACATTTATACAAAGTGATGACGAGGTCAGAATAGGATAGGAATGTAGAATAGGCAACTAAGGGGAAAAATATCTCCTCAGCCTTCACATAAGACAAGGTTGTATTAGTGCTGGTTAGTTTTAACCGCTTCAGAATGCAGAAAAGGTCGCAGTCTGGCTTTCAAGGATTGCGCTGACAAACTCCTCTGTGATAGTCCCTTGTTGTGAACTACCCGACATCTGTCATCCAATTGTTTCAGCATTTTAAAAACCATTCTGTCACCCCAGCATGGTAGAGCACAACAAATTGTACAAGTATCTGCCTTTTAATTTGCTTCCATGTATCGTTGCAAAATCCTTTACTCTGGTGCCAATCATTCTTCTCAAGTTCATTTGACGCTATTCTTGTCTCAGTCTCTTTTTCCTCTTGTGGCTGGATTGACACCTGCTGTATAGATTGCTGATTTCCACATCAGACGTGGTGTGAGGATTGAGAAATATATTTTGCACCCAGACTGAATGGAAACATCCCCTAAAATTATATAATTAATTCAACCTTAGGTCTTAAAATCCAAATTTTCTGTATGGATAGACCCCACTTTCAGGAGACCAACGGCTGCAATACTGTACCCCTTTGATGTAGCTTGTGCAGACATTAGGTTTGCTCTTAAGTTGCCACTTATTTGCCCTTGGTAGTGCACAAAAGGAAAAGTTCAAAGAGAAGCCTGATATTTCACCTCTCTTTCTTGGTTCATTCATGTTTGCGCTCCGTCCCGTGGCATTTCCTCCCACTATGTCGCATCACACTGCTGCTTTTAGTTTATCCCCAGAGTTCTTTCTCTTTTTGATTTCGCTCCTCACTTTTTTTCTCTTTCACATCTTTCTTTCTCTCCTCTTTCTCGATTTCACTCTTCTGGTCACCTCCACCACTCCCTTCCTCCCTCCCTCTCTCTCTCTCTCTCTCTCTCTCATTCCTTTCCTGTGTTGTGGAAGTTGAGCCCTATGTCGGGACCCCTCGCCGAAGAGCCCTGTACCTCTGCCCCTGCTGTGCCCCTAAAGGTAACGTAAACCCCGCCATGTTTGCCACCGGCCAGCTGTGTTTTCATAACAACATGGCCAGCGGCGTTACTTTGACAACCCTCTGGACCTGTGGAGTATTGCTTTTGCCCTCCAACTACAAAGTCTACTTCTCTCCTCTGCCCATGTGTGTCCAGGCTTAGTGGATTTCCCCCAGCAGATTGCGTCAATGCTTCTGATGTACAAATTTGTAACAGTAGTAGGGCTGGACGATATTTTTCAGCCTTTTACCAAATAGCCATAGTTGCCAAGTAGATTCAGAATATTGAAAGCAAGAAGTACAATTTTCATTTGATTAATATGCACCAACATAATTCTTTGTAATAAACAGAGGCTGGTTGCACCAGCTGTGCGTACAACTTAGCCTAGTTTTGACGTAAATAGGCACTGAGTTACAACTTGCGCACTACTAAATATTTTTGAGTTGCACTATTAAACTTAATTAAAGCGTAACTCTGCGCATAAACTAGACATTTACAGAAGACTCCTCCAATCAGGATTAACATTTGGAATAAAACAGCAGACTGACTGAACTGCATCAATAAGTTTGTTTTACCCGGCAGACTTCAATTCTTTAGACGTATATGATAATGCTGATATTTACACTCACTTATATTTTAAGAATGAGAACATTATGTGAAAAGATTACTTAGTTAGAAGCTCTTCAATATGAACCTCTTAAACAGTGCGCCGCTGTGTGCATCACTATGTTCATGTCAAATCAGTCATAATAAGTGTAATTTCTTAGATATATTTTTTTGTTAGACCAGTATGTATTTATTGCTCTTTATTAATTTCGTTTCAAAGACCGTTTCTGAATGTTTTTTTTTACATATACAATGCTTATTATTATTATATTCATGATAAAGTAGTATTGTATTAAATGGAAACATATTTTTACCATTAGTTACGTGAGACATGGCATTTCAACACAACTTCTGCTCACGTATTTGATCATTGAAGGTAAACGTCATATGTATCTATGCATTACTTTACAGAGAGCTTGCAACCTACTAGCTACATTCTGCCTTAAGATCAAATGGTGCAACCAACTTGGACTATACTTTCCAATTTAAGAAGAATTTATGAACGGCTGGTGCAACCCTACCAGGAAAATTATGTATAAGCTAACCCAAATAAACAGTTGAATCAGTATTTGAATCGGGCAATTTGAAAGAACTGGTTCAGGTGAATGAATCAAACCTTTTTGTTACCGAGGTTTAGATAGTATTAAAATTCTATATCAGCAAAAAAAAATACTGAATATGTGGTAAATGTTTGGTATATCGCCCAGCCCTCAGCAGTAGCAACAGAAGTTGAAGCTACATTTTGGTTTCCTTTAATATTCAATATACTTTTGTTTTATATACACCTTGCTTTATACATTCTAAAGAGGATAAGCATATATTTTGGGGGAAACTGCTCTGCTGACTATAAGTGTGAATTTAAATAACAGCATGATTGTCATTTGCTCTTACCGAGTTCTAAAACTGTCAAATACGTGTCCCAAACGTACTGCTCCTTTACAGAGCTGTTTCATGGTAATCCATAGACTATATTCACTGTGTGTTCATGTGTTTCCATAACACTGATGATTTGCTGTGAAGGATAGCATGTGTAAGGTGAACACAACAGGAAAGTGAGGTCTCCAAACTTAGTAGTTTTTTTGTTTTGTTTTGTTGTCTTTGTCATACCATTACACTCAAATTTAAAGTCAACATGAAATCCAAATTTTTCTTTTTTATTTATTTATTCATTTTTACAGACAGTTATTGTGAACATTATTCCAACGAAAAAGGTTTTGCCTTGCAGTGTTCCCATGGGGCATTAAAAAGTCTGAAATTAGAATCTGCTGATCTTAAGGCCATTAAAAAGTCTTGCATATTTGTATTATTTTTGCTAGGCAATGAAATTTAAATCGCTCTGATAAAAAAAAAAAAATGGTTTTAGGCTGTGTAGCACAATTCTATGGTAGTAGCCTACGTAGTTCACAGCTTGACTGTTATGCATGTCTTTTTGTTTTACATAGTACATCACAGTGTACGCTTCACCGAGAAATGAATCAGGGAGTTTGAGCCACTTGGGAGAAGAGAACGGTCAAATTCGAGCAAAAGGAGAGAGCAAATTTAACTCTCAATAGCTCAAAGCCAAGCAATTTATGCCACAAGACATTTCAATGAGGTACTATGGGACCACATTGCATGTATGCTGTCTTAAAGAAGCATCTTGCATCTCTGATGTAAACAACCCCAACATTAATGAGAAGCATGAACGTCTCGTTCATTCACTCTCTTACAGTAGATGGCGCTTAAGGACAGCAGAAATGCAGCCGTAACCCTGTAAGCAAAGCAGACTGCGCTACTTTCGATTTCTGAACAGTAGACTATTTAAATGTTTCAAACAGCCATTCAGTCATTTTACATGTCATTTGATCAGGCACATCACATCTAGTGCATATTAGATTTGGACTTTTACTAAGTGCTGTTAGATGTTTTAGGATGTTACTTGTTGTCATGCGTTTACTATTTTTATACTTTTAGTATGGAGTACTGAGTTGAATACTGTTTAAATATTACAATATAATACGATGAATTTTGAGAATGGGTAATGTTCTATGTTCGCGTACAGTAATTCATTTTCATTTCTTCAGTAGCAGCCCTGCCTTGGTAGTCTTGCATCAAAATATATTAACTTGATCTTTCTGTTTCGTATAACATAATCGAGGCCACTATGTTGGGGGACATAATATTGGTTTTTGGCTATGTTTGGCTAGTAATTCATTAATGAAAATAAAAATGACATCAGCTAATGCTTTAATAAAAACGTTTAAGTAATAACGTAATCATAGTAATAACGTAATTGTATAAATGAAATATAAAATGCATGTATTATTATTATTATTACTACTATGTACTTCTCAATAAATATTATGTTTCAGCTTGGAACGTAAATAACATTCACGATATATAATTACAATGGTTGCAAATGAGATTTCATGTTGACTTCAGCAACATTGTGGTGTTTCTGTCGGTTTGTAATCTGGTGTGTGTAACTATGCCTGTGTTTAACAGTGCCGTTTTGGCACAATGTTAGCGTGGTTGTTCTACGACTGTTCTAATTGTGGTTCTTCTTTCTCTGTTCCTCTTGGGAAAGCATGGGGCTGAGTGTTGGGGGAGGCCACTCACAGTGCGTCCCACTGGATAAGTTTAGCCTCCCTGTCCTCTGTTGTCCCTGTCTCTCACTGTTTTTGTGTCTGAGGACCTCTACTTTGCCTCTGTGTGTTTAAAACAGTCAAGGCCAGCAGCCGCGGGCACAGCCATTCGATTTATGTGTGTACTGTCTTTTTTCCTTTTGTGTTGCAAGAGCCGCCTCTCCGTCAGCTAAGTACGTCATGCTGCATCCAGGTTTGCCATGTGATGGCTCATCTCAGTGCTTGGCTTCACTTGTTTGTTGTTGTATGTGTGTGTGTAGGGATGGAAGACAGGGTTTTCATAAACATCTGGGACTGTACTAGCATGGGCTGACATGCACAGTTGTTCCCATATACAGTCGGTGAGAGTATTCTGCATTGATCATGGACTTCAGTGCATACCATGAGGCTTTTTTTAACCTCATGCAGTCTAACGTCTAACTGCAGTGCATGTGAAGAATATTGAGTCATGCGTCTGACCCAGAGCACTTTTTAAAGGAATGTTCCAAGTTCAATACAAGCTCGGCAGCCTTTTGCTGCATAATGCCGATTACCACAGGTCATTATTTTGACTTTTTTGTTTTCATAACATGCAAAAATTGTGGTTGTGGTAAATTACAGTTTCAAAGCCATAAGTGTGATACTGGCCATTTTTGTGTGGAACATATCCAGTATAATATATGATACATGACTTTTTATATCCAACTTTAATCATAATATTATATATATATATACATATATACATACATACATACATACATACATATACATATACATATACATATACATATACATATATATATATATATATATATATATATATATATATTAATTATATTCAGGATCCTTTGAGTAGTTGAGTAGTATGAAAATAACATTTATTTGATAATGAAAAGTGTCTTTCCGGTAATTTTTGATAGATTTAAAGTGTCCTTGCTGAATAAATGTATTATTATTATTATTTTTTTTATCCTTATATAACAAATTCCATATATAATTTTGATTATTTATGTTTATATATTTTTTTTGACAAATTCTTTAACAAAGATACATGCCTTTTTTACTGTCAGATAATGTGAAATTTGAAAGAAGTCAAAATTATTTATTGTGGTAATCAACACTTTGCCACCAATGCTGTCAGTAGAGCTGAACTTTTATTAAAACTGGAACATTTCTTTATGATGTGCAATATTTATTGTCATGATATTGTCTAAAATTGAGTAACTTGCATAATTTTTGGAGGAAACCCTCCTTGGAGCAAGCTTACGGACCCACAAAGGTAAAGTTTAGATGAATTTAGATGTTCACTCTTTTTCACATATATCTGTGACATTGCCTTGTATTATTGGGTAGCTTTCACACCTCAAAGAGATAGTCCTAAACAAAAAAAAAGGTTTTAAAGTTTGAGGCAATATCCACTGCCTTGAAAAAGACCAAATGCCTCAGAAGTCCAGTCTGATCAGCATTGATCATGACATGCTGTCCAATCAGAAGTCGCACCTCCACGCCATCCTCTGTGAACCCCGGCAGGCTCGACCTCATCACGGTCTTCCACATTCCCACCCTATTCTTGCCCTGACAAAGACATACTGGCTTGGCTGTCATCGCATTTGCTGTGTGGGTGTCTGTGTCAGGTCTGTGTATCAGTGGGTTGTTAACTGCCAGGTTCCTTATGCTTCTCCAATGTGCTTCTTGCAGGAATGGGTAAAAAGGACGATCCAAAGCTGATGCAGGAATGGTTTAAACTGGTCCAGGAGAAGAATGCCTTGGTGCGCTATGAATCGGAGCTGATGATATTGTGAGTAGACACTGAGATTAATATTCAGGGCTTGACATTAACTGTGGCTAGTGGTTTTCCAAAGTTACTAGCCACTCAACATTTTCACTGGCCAAAATTTGTTGTTGGCTTGCTATATGTTAATGACCATGTACACACCCAAATCAAGTTTACATGAAATGTAGAACATGACAGGTCATCAAATAGGCCCATTTAGCTCTTATAAGGTTGTGTGTAAAGCTCTTTAATTTAGACAAAGAAACACTAACAGTTGCTTGTGTAAAAAAAAAAAAAAAAAAGTTTTTTGTGTACATATAATTTATTCTCAAGCAAAAATAAAAAGCATATAAAATAAGCTGAAAGAACTCACTTTCTTATGTTTCCCAGAACGTGTATATATGCAGACTAATTTTCCGATTATGCTATTCTCTAAAAACAACAGCTGACAGTGGAAAGAAATATTTTCTAGAAGTGGCAATAACATTTTTAGGGTTGGGGTGTTTTGACTTTTACATTAGCAATCATTTTATGAAAATAAATTTTTTTAACTGTAAAATATAATGGAGCTTATTTTTAAAATGTATATTATATATTAAAATATTAGAACTTTTGTTTTTATTAAAACAATAAAAAATATATACAAATAAAAACTTACATGTTAATTTATGGAAATCGTATTTATTTTCAAATATATGAGCAAAACAAGCATACTCAAGTGTATTGTCTGGATGTTTTTATTCATTGTGCAAAAGGAACAAATACCTATTTCTAAACAAGAGCAACTGATGATCTCTGACGGGTAAAGTTGCTGTAGGCAACAGCATGGTGCTGAACGATTTTGCCCGATGCATTTATTAGATCCTGTTTTGTCCTATTTACATTTGTGTGAATACAAGGTGCAATTACACAGTGACTGTGCCTCAGATGCAATCAACTGTGCATCTGTGTTTGTAAAGACGAGCACCAAACGGCCCATACATTCAGGTTCAGATTCATCAACAAAACCCAAATTACAAAGGGACAGTTTCATCAAGAAATAAAGGTTGTTGGTTTTCCATGAGAAGAGGGTCTTTATAGTGTTGAATTTTTAGGCTGTCATATTTGTCATCAGCTCTAAGTTAAATCGGCCAGTATTGTATATGTAATTGTGCATCCTTTTTCATCTATTTCTACACTTTAGATTTCATAAATGTAGAAATGCTCATTTAAGTAAATAACTCTCAAAATGAATATCAATTTTTCATTCTGTACATTATCATTTGTGATGCCTAATTTAATTTGTAGCATTTAAATTGTTAAAATTGAAGTATTACTTTAAATTTATTTAGCATAGAACATAGCATAGAATTTTAGAATTGGCAATTTAGCAACCATGATATGAATATAATTACCGGCCAGTGTTTCAATAACAGTGCAAAAAGTTTAATAACAGAAACAACTCATTCAGATAAAAGAAGATTTGCATTAGTTCTTCTCAAAGTACTCTGCTTAAAGGCACATCTGCTCATCCACAAGCTTGTGTTTGTGTGGGCATTATGGTGCTTTAATGGCACAGATGATTTCTTGATGTCCATGTGGGGCATCAAAGAATCCAATATCTTTGAACATAAAAGATTTTTCAAAGTACCTCTATAGTAACTCTATAGTTTAACAGTAATTTGTCCTCTTCTCCCATTTAATTCTACTTGATCCTCTCTCTTCTCTCTTCTCCTCTCTCTCTCTCTCTCTCTCTCTCTCTCTCTCTCTCTCTCTCTCTCTCTCTCTCTCTCTCTCTCTCTCTCTCTCTCTCTCTCTCTCTCTGCAGTGCTCGTGAGCTGGAGTTGGAGGACAGACAGAGTCGACTGCAACAGGAACTACGAGAACGCATGGCAATAGATGGTACTTTGATATATATATATATATATATATATATATATATATATATATATATATATATATATATATATATATATATATATATATATATATATATTATATAATATAATATATACACATATAGTGAGGAAAATAAGTATTTGAACACCCTGCTATTTTACAAGTTCTCCCACTTGGAAATCATGAAGGGGTCTGAAATTGTCATCGTAGGTGCATGTCCACTGTGAGAGACATAATCTAAAAAAAAAAAATCAAGAAATCTCAATATGATTTTTTTAAACTAATTATTTGTATGATACAGCTGCAAATAAGTATTTGAACACCTGTCTATCAGCTAGAATTCTGACCCTCAAAGACCTGTTAGTCTGCCTTTAAAATGTCCACCTCCACTCCATTTATTATCCTAAATTAGATGCACCCGTTTGAGGTTGTTAGCTGCATAAAGACACCTGTCCACCCCATACAATACACTTAGTTTTCAAAAGCATATAAATGTAAATCCTGAAGGAAAAAGAAATGTTAGTTATGATTAAAAAATTCCGTAACAACGTAGTAAAACACCCATCAAATGTGAAAAAATGTAAATGTATAAAATGGCATATATGTGGAAATCAGCTGAGAATTGAACGAATAGTTGTAACACGTCTAAGAGGAAGATAGGAATCGAATCTTCAAAACAGCAATGCTGTATGCACATATTTTGAAAAAATGTGTAATGTACTAGAGCAAAACAGACACAATTTTTGGAATCTTTACACCAAAATTAGTAAGAAACAAGTATTGTTTTTCATTTAGCAATTGTGATGCAGGGTTGTGTTATCTTTAAATGAACTTAAATCAGTGTTTCACTCTCTACAGACCATCTGAAGACCGAGGTAGAGCTGGCGGAAGAGAAGCAGATTCTGAATGAGATGTTAGAGGTAGTCGAGCAAAGAGATTCTCTGGTGGCCCTACTGGAGGAGCAGAGACTCAGGGAGAAAGAGGAGGATAAAGACCTGGAGGCGGTGATGCTCTCCAAGGGATTCGGTCTCAACTGGGCTTAGCATAACGATGGTGACATGGTTCTGACCGCCAGCGTTTCCCAGTTCCACCGCAGGGAATGTAAAAAATTGCAGAAAGAATCGTCTCTTTTTTTGGGGGGCATGTCAACAACGTTTACAAATCCACTCATGAGCACCGTGATGATGTTTACGAGTTCTCCTGGCACGACTCAGGGCTTTTTGTCCCTCGACAGCCAAGGCATTGGTTCCATCCAAGATGTTCTCAGTCAGAATGAGAGAGTGCATCACTTTGGGGAATTTTTTGAGGGTCTTGAAAAGGGACATATCAATCCTGCTGATGTTGAGGAAGTCTGAGACTAATGATCCTACATAAAGCCAGTCTTGTTTTTCAGAGAATGTCTGGTCAATCAACTGTTACGTTTTCAGTGACGACAGGCGTTTGGACTTGATTTCCTACAATGCGTTTTCTACCTTGACTACTGACTGAAAAAGTTCAGCTGTTTCTTTCCAAATCGCACTCCTCTCCTGTTTAATACAGTATAACGCACTATAAGCGTCAGACCTCCATGCAACAGAGGAATGAAGTCTTTAGGTGTGGTTCACAGATAAGCATGTGATGGACTTCTGTAATTGCCACAGATCACCCTCAGCGACCGGCACGTGTTTGTAGCATTGACAATTGTAACATTTTCGAATTCGTCAGTAGCCACTTGATATTATAGATATTGGTGTACGCTGGGAGCAAAAAGTTCTCGATGTTACGTACTTCACTGATGTTTCCATTTGTCTCAAGTGGTGTTACCACACATATATCCTAAAAACAGTTTACAATCATTTATCATCCATGAATATCTGATACTTGTACTATAGTTTACATAAAGCAGTGGAGTATATATTAGTATATAAGCTTCCTCAATGCAGATAGTTCATAAGAATATATATATATATACACACACAATATATATTGATATACAATCAAATGCATTATGCATTTTGTTGGTTGGTCAGTGGTTTCAAGAACAGTTAATGCACCCACAGCTTTTCTGACTTTATTTAGTATCAAATCAAATGGAGATGGTGCCCATTTTCACATTTAATTATCTGCCACCAAGGTTTGGAGTTGTATTTTCCACTTTCTCCAGGTTTGGAGCAACATGCCTTTTTAACTTTTCAAGCAACGCTCCTCACGTCCACAGAGTTTACTTTTGTTTGCAGAGTGTGTTATTTATAATTGTCTTTGTAAATTTTTATATCACATGAAAACGTTCCAGCACTGTCAACCGACACACCAGTGCTGATTAACAGCAGGAGCTTGTAGTCATGCTCGATTTGGAACAGGAAACCTCGATATTGCAAATGAACATGCCTTCTTCCTAAGTGTACATTTCATTTTAGTCACTGTTAAGCTGTATAGATGGGCACAGATTTGCTTTTTTTTTTTTTGTTGTTTTTTGTTTGACTTGTAAGTACAGATAACTGTGAATGAAAACACATGGTCAACGATAGTTATTTAGACTGTAAAATGTTTGACAGATTTTATGGTATTTATTAACGTGTGAAAAATGTATTATATGTAAAGTAAATCAATCCTAATTTTTAAAAAAATATGTTGGGTCTTGAAAATGCTTTATGTTGCTAATTTGCATATAGAGTGTTGGATGTATGCAGAGGCAATAAACAATGCAGTTGTTACAAATGAAGACTCATTCATTTCATTTTGATTTATTACAATGTGTGCAATGGGTTTTTTTTATTACATTTTACAAACTTTTGGAAGATGAAATTAATTCAACTTCACTTAATGTGCAGGCTTTATTCAAGAAATTTGATATTACATTTTGCTATTTTGGACAGCTTTCAAATCTATCCATCCATCCATCCATCTAGGCCTACATGCTTTAACTGATTACAAATTCAACATATACAAATATGAAAGAGACAACATTTAGACATTTATTTTAAGATTTTTACATTCCACCTTAATGCATTTTAATTGTTTTTTTTGTTTTGTTTTTTTTAAAGGGAAACACATCGGCTCTTGAGCAACTGTAAATCGTTGATAATTACAGACACTATTGAAAAATGAACTAGCAAAACAGGCGGCTGCTTTGGTAGCCATGGCCGAGGCAGCACAGAAAAAGAAGAAAGCAAAGGTTTTGTCGGAGGAATGCAAAAAGAGGAAACGAGAAAGTGATCGTATTAAAGGCAGGACGAGGATCAACATTGGGCCAGCGTTTGCTCGTTGGCGTGAGCTGAAGGAGGTCAATATATTATATTGACGATATATGGTTATTACCTACCACTCAAACATTGAATTGAAGTATCATATAGATTCTGTAAAACGGTAACCAATAGACTAGACTACTATAATGACGCTGGCTTGTAAACGTGAGCATCGCGATCATTTAGCGTTTGAAAAAAAGAAATAAAACCCATGAAATTATATTCATATGATATTGCTGAAACATAAGCCACTGTACCGGGGATGAAGACATTTCACACGCGACGCAAGCAGAACACCTGCATGTGAACTCCTGCAGTGTTCAGGGCTATCATAGTTGTCATGTCAATAAATGCATGTGCAATGCATCCCCTGATGTAGGATGACAGAGTTTTACGACAGGACAATACTGTTTCCCAACTGTAGGGGGACCCCGAGAGCAAAACCTACCTAGTGCTGCTTTAAAGGTCCCGTTCTTCGTGATCCCACTGTTCAAACTTTAGTTAGTGTGTAATGTTGCTGTTAGAGCATAAATAATACCTGTAAAATTATAAAGCTCAAAGTTCAATGCCAAGCGAGATATTTTATTTAACAGAAGTTCCCTTTTAAAGCCTACAGCGAACGGCCGGTTTGGACTACATCCTGGTACTTCCTTCATATATGACATCAGTAGAACAGACTAACCTCCGCCCACAAGAATACACGAAAAAGGGGGCGTGGTCTTGTTGCTGTCCAACGTGGAGAAGAGGACGTGTCGCGTGGAGAAAAGGAAGTGTTGCGTTTGAGTGTGTTTGTCGCCATGTCATCGAGACACTGTTATTTTCATCCCGGAGTCAAATCACCTTTGTTTGGCTTTCCCAGGGACGCTGTAGAGATCATTGAGAGCATACATCGCCCCGTTAAGAGGCGTGACCTTTCCATGCACGTTACGTGCGCTAAGCTGCGGTCGAATCACAACACGGGAACCGCTGGCACAATCAGAACTCGTTCCGTATTTCTGAAGGAGGGACTTCATAGAACAAGGAAGTCATCAGCCGTTTTTAGGACAGTGAAAAAAGCGGTATACAGATAAGTAAATTGTGTGAAAAATACTGTCTTGATTTATTATGACAAACTCATATTTGATAAGTAACAAAATTATTGTTACAAAATAAATGAATTCTACATATTTTTCACTACATATGTGATCTACTGTGATTTTCATGTTGAAATATTGAGGGGGTTGTAACTGATGGATTTGAATATTGGGGGGTCACTCTGAACTCAGTTCAAAACTTGAGAGCCCTGCATTACAACGTCGGCCTGTGTCAATTAACTAACTTTACCTTCATTAATTTGCTATGCAAGTAGGCCTACTGGAGTTTGCTTCAGGATAAGCAAATCCTTTATGCAAATCTTTTTATTTTATTTTATTTTTTTACTAAAGATATAAAATTATCTTCAGATTTTAAAATACACAATACATACATATAAAAAGGAAACTGTAGTAAATCATGACCTTAGGAAACAGGGAACGTGCATTATGTTCTTTAGCATTATGTAGCACATCAACCCACTCCTGATTTGTGCACTGCCGTGTAAACATTAACCCCGAGGCGCTGCTTCCACTGTCAGACACAATGGTGGTGGGAAAGACTCATTTATATGAATCGGTTCATTTGAACGGTTCGTTTCAAAGAGCTATTTCAAAAAACGATTAACTTGATTCTTGTACGTTATCACGTGTTTCCTGACATCATGGCATATGACGTTCTAAAAGTTCCAGTAAAACCTTATAGATAGCCTAATCAGTAATCAGTAAGGGTATATTGTTGAACATGTCCCAGATCAGTTTGTTGATGTCATAATGCGATTTAGATCCTGGACATTTTAATTTTTGCTGACCTTGCTTGAAAATATTGTTAATATCGCGAGTCGGATGTGTTCGAAAGAGACATCTCTTGATTCACTAATTTGCAAAAAACGCGCGCACCGTTTCGTGAACAAATCATTCAGACCGCTTTTGTGAACCGGTTCAACAGATTCATCGCAAGATCCGACTCCGAAGGTCCCTGACGAATTGGTCATCGCTTGTTGAAAAACTACTGTCTGTGAGAATGAACGCCGCTAGTTTCAGAGACTGCAAGGTAAGTTAGGAACTTGTTTTCAATATAGTTCATATAACGTTTTCCCGAGTTATTATGATTTACTTTGTATAAGCTTCTCGAGATAAAAACGCAATAGCGACCTGTAATTCTTTCTTGAGAAATGTCCCTATAAAAGTTTAACCCTTTTGACCGTGGGATTAAGTTTTAGTTTGCTTCATTAAACAAGTAGAACGAACTATTATATCGCATGCCTGAAGTGCACGTTACATGTAGGACAAAACTTTGTAAACAATGCTTAAACAACACACTGTAACAGTAATACAAAAACGAAACAACAGCACGCTGTAAGAACTGCATTGACAGTGATCAGGAGTTTGTGATTTGTCAGCAGTTTCTATATCAAAACAGATGTATGTATCCTTGTTTACAACAAGTAGTACATTAATGTAATTGATCTACATAATGTTCTGCCCAGTATGCATTGGGTATTGTGTTGAATATTGCATTGGTGGCACAAAACTAATTCAAAGAAATCTTAATTGGCCATCAGATGTCTATCTATGTGATCTGTTGTGCATGTGTTAGGCATGGAAATCAGAGGGTCTGCCGCTGTCCACCAGCAGTAATGAGGCCTGTAAACTATATGATGCTATACTGTCTCAGGTATATACATAAATACAGATTTTTGATAAATATGTGTTTTTTCTTCTGCATATAAGTAACCTGAATGTTATGTCTCTGTTAATCAGTATGTGACCTGGCGTAATGATGAGACACTGGGAGGAATAGAAGGCTGTATTTCAGCTGTCAAAGCTGCAGACCCGGACTTTGGTATGTGATTGCAACACTGAACATTGTAGCCTGTCCTGTCAAAAGTCACTGAAGAAAAGGTGGATATTTGATTCTTGTTTGGGAAATTGTTGGAATCTTGTTTCCACCAAGGAATAAAACAAGATAAAAGATAATTCATTGCAACAGCAACAAAAAAAAAAAAACCCCTCACAATCCTGCCTTTTTCCATGGAATTGTACGTTTTTCTTTCAATTCGGACTTTTCCTTCATAATTGCGAGTTTATATCTCACAATTCCGACTTTATTTCAAATAATTCTGAGTTTATATCTCAAAAATACGAGTTTATATCGAGAAAATAAATCAGAATTGTAAAATATAAACCGGCAATTGTGTGAGGAAAAAAAAGTAAGAATTGTGAGTTATAAATTTGGAAATTGCAAGAAAAAATGTCGGAATTGTGAGTTTTAAATTGTGAGAAATAAAGTCTTGACGTTTTTTTCCTCAGAACTGTGAGACAAACTCACAATTGTGAGTTATAAAGTCTGAATTGCGAAATATAAACTTCTGAGAAAAAAGTAACAATTACAAGTTATAAACCGGGAATTACAAGAAATAAAGTCAGAATTGCAAGTTTAAAGTATGTCTCGCAGTTCTGACTTTTTTCTCAAAATTGTGAGATATTAACTTGCAATTGCTATGTAAAGTCAGAATTGCAAGATATAGGTAAACTGAGAAAAAAAGTCAGAAATGTGACAAAAAGTTTACCTTTTTTTATTCTGTGGCGGAAACAAGCTTCCACGTCTTTTCACATATAATTTCATCTCAAATTCAGTCAGCCATTTATTCATTTGGTAAGTAACTGTGTAATAAGTGTGATAATGTACAATCAGCTGGTCATTATCGCAAGATAAACCCCTTCAGGTTTATACAAGCCATCCATGGCCTTCCTACAGTAAGCCCTCATTAGTGTCTCCACTGTACTGCAGTTATGGGTCATGTGATCTCTACTGGGCTGGAGTTGGTGGGCACAGGAAGTTCAGTCCTGCGGGATGAGAGATTGGCCAGCGCTGTGAGGAAGACTGTGGAGCTGGCTAACTGTCAGGAGCTCACGTCCAGAGAGAGAAGCCATGTGAAAGCCATGGAGCTCTTCTCTAAAGGGTGAGTTCACATGAAACGGACTAAGAGCTGCACAAGAACTCATCTGGTGATATTACGAATGTTTAAGATCTGCCCTCTTTTTTTTCTGATTATTTTTAAGCAAGGTTGCCTTTGGCCAACAAGCAGTTATGAATTTGTTCTTTTAAGATTCATGTTCCCTCTACTGTATCCTTGGGCTGTAAAGGATGTGACTGTCATATGAAACTAAGCTTTAGGTTTATTAAAGTTCTTGAATAAAGCAGCCTTTTTATAGAAGTTTCCCTGTCATTTATGTTCTCAGCTCTAATGAATTTTCTTTAGTAAAACCAACAGAATTCTGTGAAAAGATCACCTTTAAAAGAGGGTTCATATGTGACTTTAATTTTATATTAAGTGTTAGTAAATTTTAGCTTGTAAAACACATTTCTGATCTGAAAAAGATCTTCTCAAAATACCTATAACTGTAATGCTGTGCTGTTATCATTTACTAAAACTAAAATTGTTTTCAGTAATTGCAATAAAGTTGAAATATATAAATATAAGATTAAAAAAAAAACATAAACATAAAAAAATTCATTTGAAATTGAAATGTTGCCTTGAAATAGCTGAAATAAGCTAAAATTACACAAGCTAAATAGTATAATAGTAGATTAATAATACTAAAATAACACTGCTGTACTTTGTAAATGTAATTTTTTTTTAATTTTTTTGTTTTTGTTTAAATTAATGAATTAATTACATTGAATGGTGTGTTTCAGAGCCCTGCACAAGGCCTGTGAGGTTTGGGAGGGTGTTCTGGTGGATCACCCCACAGATTTGCTGGCACTGAAGTTTTCCCATGATGGATTCTTCTACCTGGGTGAACAGATTCAGATGAGGGACTCAGTGGCCAGAGTGCTGCCCCATTGGAAACCGCATATGCCGTTTTACAGGCAGGTGCTCATGCTCGTGCTCCAGCGATGCCAATTTGCATGCTGGCTTAAAATAATTTTACCATGTTTTACCATAAATTTTAACCAAGAAACGGACCGTGTCCATGTGTCGCCTATCAGTGACATCATACCTGCATTACCCTCGATTTCCGTTTTAATTTTGTAGAAACCATGGGAACACCAAAGACGCTTTAATATATTATGTGTTTTATTAGACATTTGAGCAACTGTTTGGATACATTCATTGACAGAAAACGAATCATTGTTATAGCACAGTTAGTCTTATCATTTAAATCTGGTTTTCTTGATTTACCGCAAGTACCATGTTTTACCAACAAGCAACAAGTGTCTCATAGTAGCCGCAGAGCGAACACACAGAGAAGCTTTATAAAAACTTTCAACAGACTCAAATGTATCTAATATGATAAAACCGCACTGTTACCCCACATCATAGACCCACATACGCAGGGTCCCATAGTGGAAAAAGCGGAAGCGCTCGTCTGCAGCATAATAACAGCTCCGCGAAATCAAGGCGTCATCAAGCCACGCCTTTGTTTTAAATAAGTGACCTGTATGACTAGGACTGGACGATTAACTGAAACCTAATCAAAACCGAAATTTAGAACCTCTAACCAACGTCATTTTCCCATGTCAGTTATTTCGGTTTTCACGTGACTCCGCCCCGTCAGTCACATCAAGTGCAGTTTGCAGGCACACAGAAAAATGCAGGACTCAGGAGCAGTTATCTTTGTTTATAGCTGCTCAGAATTACTATTGTAATTGCATGTTTCACACAGTTTATACACTAGTTAATCACCGTTCTTATATGCTCTGATACACACACAGAGACGGCGCACGCAAGCCCCGAGATCACTTTCACTTGCGTCCTCATGAAGTTTGTCAATTAAATGAGTTTAAAGGCTTGCCAGTTTGAACATTAAAGCGATTGTGCACTATTCAAGAACAACGTTAAACTTCTCCGTTCAGTGCTCATGAGCTGTTTTCTGTGAGACAGAGAGTCGAGACGTGTCGTGTCGTGTCTCTGACAACGCGCGCCAGATCACTTTCACTTGCGTCCTCACAAAGCTTTGTCATTTCTATTTGTTTTAAGGCCTGCCAGTTTGAACATTGAAGCGATTTTAGATCATCATATGTGTACTATGTTGAACTAATGCCTGATATATTGTGACACACAAACACTCGCACATCATGTGAAGATTGTGTGCAGATAGGAGCACAGAAACTCATTGTCAACGCCGTCCTGTGATTTATCACTAAAGTAGCTTAGAAACTCAAATCAAATCAAATCAAATCACTTTATTGTCACACAACCATATAGACAAGTGCAACAGTAGGTGAAATTCTTAGGTGCAGTTCCGAGCAACAGAGCAGTCATGACATGACATGTACAACATTTAAAGCAACATCAGATTACACATCTGATGCGCCCACAATTACTCACAGCACAGTATACACTACAATAAACAATAAATAATTTACACAATGTGAGTGTTGTTCTCACAGCTTTAAACAATATACACATACTTACAATATACATATACTTTAAACAATGTACACTAAACATACATTAAACAATATACATTAAGCTATAATAATAATATACAATGTACAGTATACAATATTAATCACAATAGAGATCCAATGTACAATAGATGCTATATGATAAATAAATGTGTATATAATACACAACCGTTATAGCGTAGATTTTAATACCTTTGAAATAAGTACAAACCACAGTTTCATAATTAATAGAGACGGTATGACTAACTCACACACACATTCACTCTTTCATTAATGTTTTCAAATAAATGAATTGTAGGCCCACTGTGCTAATTTATCTGTATCTGATGTACAACCAAAAAACATAAATCTGCCCCGGCATAGACAATAACTGCTGAAAGTGAACCGTTTCCTTCAAGTATTTTAAAATCACCAAGAAATGCACTTTTTTATTAGAAAAAAATCCCACCTTTAATAGTAGAAAATATTTACAGTACAAACCTTATCAGTGAACTATGAGGGCAGAAAATAATCGTTCATTAATCGTAATCGAGGTACAATGTTCAATGAATCGAGATTTTTATTTTGGGTCAAATCGTTACAGCCCTATGTATGACATATTGTGGCTTTAAACACATTTGGGCCTCATTCATTAAATTTTCATAAATATATGAGTAAAGTTGGAGTAATTTGCACGTAAAACTGACCTTCCTTTACTGAATATAAAAGCAGTAACCAGCAATATTAGCTACTCTATTGTTGTTCAGTCGTTGTACAAGGAGGATGGTTGGTCTGTGTAGTATTTGTCCCGCCTCTTATCCACTGTGATTGGATGGCTGGGTAAAAAGTGACAGTGACGAGCGCTGCGTTTTACTCAAAATTGATAAATGTTCAACTCTTAGCTACAAAAAGAACTCGTGAAATATAATTATGGTACATAGTGCATCAAAATTCATTGTCATCAGTTTGCCTACAAGAACAGAAAATGTTCAAATGAGCAGGTGTATATTTCTTTCGTACCAACTAACATTTTAAAAATACGAATATTTCATGAATCCGAAAATGTATGTCAGAACGGCTTTACGAAGGATTTACACAAAAATGAGTTCTGCTCATGTTTCACGAATGAGGCCCATTCGATTTTTTTATTTTATAATTAATATTATAAATATATTTTATTTATATTTTTTCTTTAATAATTATATACCTAAGATATCTTTCAGAACCCAAATTAGAAAAAAAAGAATCCTGAAATGAAATGAATCAAATTAAATGTTTAGCTAAGTTGAATGTTTTCATTGGATGTGTTTTCCAGTTACCTTAAAGGGATGTATTCCTTTGGCCTTCTTGAGACTCATTTCTATGACGAAGCTGAAAAAATGGCAAAAGAGGTATTATTTGTTTAATTGCATATTTAATTCATGTTATGCATTAGTATTGCTCACTACTTTCCAGAGTTATGGCACTATAATGTAAAAAAATGACTAATTAGTCTATTAAACATGCATTATTAATTATCATTTGAATATGTATGTGATAAATCTGTTTTCAATGCAGCAGACACAGTAAATGTGTTGTGCTTGTCTTGCAAAATTGGTGAAAATGAGTCCACATGTCCAGTGTACTAGATATTGATATTTTATAGTTCCCCACTCAGAAAATTAGAATTATTTAATTTATACAAAAAAAAAGAAAAAGATAGTACTATATTTCTGATATATAAAATGGTCTTTATTAACTGAAAGCACCATTATTATAATGCATTATTCCTACAGGGCCTGGCTCTGACCCCTCAGGATGGTTGGAGTGTCCATTCTGTGGCTCATGTCCATGAGATGAAGGCAGAGGTGGACAAGGGGCTACATTTCATGGCCTCTACAGAGAAAGACTGGGTGGTCAGTCTCAAAAAGACTATAGAATATGTGTTGTACATTGTGTATTGTAAATAATTCAGGTCATACAATGTCTTATTTCTCCCCTAAAGGTGTGTGACATGTTGGCGTGCCATAATTACTGGCACTGGGCTCTATATCATATTGAGAAGGTAAAGGGAGGCAGCATAGTCACATCAACTACAACAAAAAACACAGGTTACTTTTATCCATGGCTTTTATTTCATGGATTTTTTCTTTTCTTTCTTCCACAGGGGAATTATGAAGCAGCTTTGAAGATTTTTGATGAGCAGGTTGGTGCACTACTGTGCTTATGACACTGTCTGACATTACATTTAAGAAGTGACATGGTACTACTGTGGTTTGCATTGTAATACCATGTTTGTTTTTGCATGGCAATTCTTTGGAGTACCAAATCATGGTGCGTGAATATGGTAAAATATTCAGTATATTGCCAAGTTATTGCCATATGATACCACCTGAGATACTGACATGGTGCTTAAATCTTGTAGACACGTGGTGAATGTAATTAGTCACACCAGGGGAGAAATGTAAATTCTCTCTCGTGTTCCATATGGAATGCGACGGATTCAGGCTGGTGAAAGTTAAATTGATTTAGACAGGAGCATATGGGTTTCAAGCCAAGTTGTTTCCAGGGCAAACTCTTTAGACTACACTCTCTTGAATATATATCATTCGTTCATTTACTGCAGGTACACACTGTCAACAGACCATCAGTGTATGGAAGTTAGAATATTGAGAGTTGTCAAACTAAAGTTAGAATTAGATGCATTCATTTAATAACCATTCATTCTTTATATTGTAAAATCTTTAAAAAGTAATAATAGAATACATTTATCTCAGCAGGTGCCTTTAGTCTCAGTGAAGACACTCTTAAGTAGAATGCTTTATATTCAGAAAGTTGTTAAAAATGTAAACTGTAATAACTTTCAAAGCCATTAACAAAGATTACAGAACTTAAAAGCTCAGTTATATAAAGAGCAGTAATTAATGTAGAGTATATTCATATTATGAATCTACATGGCTAGAGGATTGCGGATCCACCATAACACATCTGTGCTTGTTGAAAGTTTAATATTAACATGGAGTTGGGCATCCCCTTCGCTTTTATATCTTCCACACATCTGGGAAGGCTTTCTGTTAGAAGTTGGAATTTGGATGCTAAGATTCTCTTCCATTTAGGCTCAAGGGCATGGGTGTTAGGTAGTGACGATGGGCATTAGGGACCTGGCTGATATTCTGCATTTAAAGGGGTCATGACGTGAGAATCAAATTTGCCTTGATCTTTTGACATATAAGAGGTGGTTGTACCATTAAAACATCCTGCAACTTTCAAAGCTTAAATCGTCCTCATTATAAACAAAGCATTTATTTAATCATGCTCCAAAAACCAGTTTAAACAGCTCGTTTGTGTCCCTTCACGTTGAAGGATTTTATGTTTTTCTTGGAGTAACATTTGATGACCAGCTGTCCTTCAGAGAACACATTTCTAAGACAGCTCGCTCATGCCGGTTTGCGCTCCATAACATCAGGAAGATTAGACCGTTCCTAACAGAGCACGCAACACAACTTCTTGTCCAGGCCTTGGTTATCTCTAGACTTGACTACTGCAATGCGCTTCTGGTTGGACTCCCCTCTTGTGCGATCCAAACACTTCGAATTATCCAGAATGCAGCAGCACGTCTTGTCTTCAACGAGCCCAAAAGGACCCACGTCACACCTCTCTTCATCTCGCTGCACTGGCTACCACTCGCTGCTCGCATCAAGTTTAAGGCGCTGACGCTTGCATACAGAGCCACCACACGCTTAGCTCCTGCTTACTTTGACCCCATTCTACAAATCCACACCCCCACCAGAAGCCTTCGCTCAGCAAAGGAACGATGGCTTGTGGTCCCATCACAGAGGGGGAAAAAATCCCTTTCCAGAACATTTTCATTCAACGTTCCCAGCTGGTGGAACGATCTTCCCAACACCATCCGAAATGCAGAATCATTGACATCATTCAAAAGTCAACTTAAAACTCAGCTCTTCCGTGAGCACTTAACCTCATAAAAAAAAAAAAAAATTCCTCTCCTCTTTCTCTTTCTTCTTCCCTCCCTACTCTAGCCTGTGCTACACTGAGCAATGTACACGGTCTCAGGATTTCAGGCTCTTATTGCGCTTCTCGACTCTTCATGACCTATCGCTTCATGTTTTCCCAAGTTGTAAGTCGCTTTGGATAAAAGCGTCTGCTAAATGCATAAATGTAAATGTCTGTCTGGAGCATTTTGTTTTGTCAGAGTAATGGAGAGTTAGCAAAGAAACTTGTTGATATATGAAACAGCCAACTGTACTAGATAGACAGCAGCTGCATCGCAAACCGTAAGTAAATGATTTCATAATGCTTTGTCTGTAAATGACGGTTTTATATAGATAATGTTTTCAAAACACTTACTCTCATACAATAGCGAGTGGGTGTCGATACTGTTTCCTATGCAGTGACTTTAGCCAATCATAACACTGACAACTTTTCCTTGAGCTTTTGACATATTAGAGGTCATCATACTATAAGAATATCCTGTAAATTTCAGAACTGAAAAGTTCCTTGTTAGTCCAAAAACAGCTTTTATTGAAACCAATCTCAGAAAACGACTTGTTGTGGAATCTGTCATAGATAGGTGAAAGACCGCCTCTGCAGAAGAAAATCATTGCCTACTTCATCATTGCAACTTTGGCCGCGCCCACTGGCGTGTTAGTGAGATGATGAGGAGAGATACAGAATCACTGGACTAAAAATAACATTACCTTCCAAAGTTATTTATTTTCAACAATGTGAATGCCTCAGTTGAGCACAATTTATTTGTATTCGGTACATTTCACTGTGGATTCTTTGGTAAATCAGTCACAATTTCGGTGAAGGCTTTGCAAACAGACTTTTACGATGTGGACTCGACAGTAATGCCACCACATGTAAGTAAATGTGTTAATTAGTGGTGGGCATAGATTTTTTTTTTAATCTAGATTATTCTAGATTAATTCCAAAATTAATCTAGATTAAAATGGATCATTTGAATTCTGCTGAAGGCATTCAGAATATGTGTGCTCATAAGTGATCGTTTGTCTTTTTGTAATTTGAATAATAAATAACTTCTGTCCCTTTAAGACCTGACGCGCGCATATCCAAACACTGTTCTTGTGAGCTGGTTACGACTGTGTTTACGTTAAAACTCACCAAGATGGGCATTAAGACATTTTTGAGTATATTTGACCATTAATAAGGTGGAAAAAGGAGCTAATTTTTGTACTTGTATGTCAGAGGTGGCTTTATTACGGTATGTGTGTGTGCGCTTCAGATGCGAGTGCGAAATCTGCGGGAATTAGTAGAATTAACGTTATGTGCAACCCCGCGAGAAATTCAGACCGGTCACACCAATACTAACAAAAGTCCAGCAGAACACCCGTTCGCAATGTTCAGAGGGTTAACCGGACTGAATGAGAGGAGGCGGGTGTGTGTCAACTCGCTGTCGGTCGGAGAGGAGAGCGCAGCTGATATCGATACTGTAGAAAATGAGTATTGTATCGTTTCAGATATTTCAGTATCGATAGATAGCGAAATATGGATATTTTTGACAACACTAGTAGGCATACACACAGGTTCGAAGACTCGTTCTCTCGCCCCCTACAGTGCAATTCGGCTAGGTGTACATCCGTGCTAAAATATCAAGGTGAAAGTCATCCAGCTCCCAACCCAACTTTGAGAATAGATTAACGGCGATATTTTTCTTATCGCCCGATAAGAGTCTTGCGTTAACGCAGCACGTTAACGCAGATAACGGCCCACCACTAGTGTTAATGCCTGATCTGTGACCAGTGATTTGCAATGACAAGATCACTGCATTCATTCACTCAACATGTCTGTGATTTAGGGATGGGCATTTCAAGCAAAAATAATATTCAAAGATCACTGAGAATTATTCGATTTTTATTCGAAAATCGCAACTCCTCCTCTGCATGTAAAGGCTACACACATATAAACAGAGAGAGAGAGAGAGAGAGAGAGGGAGAGAGACCATTCACACTCTCAATCTGTATGATAACAAACTTGTTTAATTCATTAGGGAATAGGCTATATCAACTCAAGCCATATAATTATTGTAACATGCTGAAACATATGACTGTTATTTGACATCGCCCCAAGTTACCGCAACCGTTAAATGCCTAAAGTCTACAGTGTGCGCGTGAGGCGATGCGTTCTTCTTCTGTTGTCTCAGGGTGTTTTTACTCTGGCAGTTTAGTTTGAAATGGAGCACGGTTCGCATGAAAAATTACTAATGTGAAAGCTTTCATACAGAGCTTGGTGTGCACTGAGGTACCGAACCCGAGAACACACAACTGGAGTTCGGTTGCACTCGGAGCTGTGCCGCGATTCACGTGAATGTGAAACAACACTCGGGTGCGCACTTGTTCTGGAAGAAAAGTAACCAGCGCATGCGTTTTAGCCGATTGCAATGTAATTAGTTCAATAACACATGTAAGTGATGATAGTGTTGATGATTTACCTGAGATACGATCGCGAGAGCGAGCCTGCAGTGTATTTGCGCATAGAGTGCAACCAGGGCAGCAAAATAATGGCAATTCACGTCTCCTCAAAAGAGTCTGTTTGCAAGCAGCAAAGCCGCCTTCGAGCGACACACATACGGTAAACCCAAGTGTCCTTTACTCAGCTGCACATAATAGCACCAAATTAATTAAAAAAAGCCCACTATATTTGACCCGCGTTCTGTTTCCTATCATGCCCGTGCACGTTTGTGATGACGTTAGATGAACGCAAACGCACTAGGGTTCAAGTTGAGTGTGAAACCAGACCAACGCTGTGGAGGCGCAGGGAAGAATCACGCTCGGACCGCAGCAAACGTGCCCAGTATAAAAGCTTTAGGTGCTTTATTGGCAGCGCCTCCCTCTGGTTACATGAACGCGTCACCACCACACCGAAAACATGGGTATTTTTTTGAGGACGATAATCGCACAAACAATTCGATATTCTATAATTAAATCAACTAAACGAATATTCGAAAATCGCGACCCATCCCTATCTGTGATCTGCTTCAATGCTCATCACTGCAACATTTCATGCAACAATCTAAATACAATGCCACAGATCTAAATATAATAATCAACAGTTCTCATGATTAGTTAACCTTGAGAGCTGTAAGAGTAAAAACATACTCAAAGTTTTCGAGAGAGTTCCTAGCCTGACGTCGTCATACTCAATTCTAGTCAGAATTTGAGTCTGATACTGCTCCTTTGGGCTGTGATTATGGGGCGTGTTTCAACCGAACCAGGAAAGACCTCAATTGGATAGACCTACAACCAATCAAAGCAACGGAGCGACGCATAACGTTAGTTGTCAAATGTCAACAGAACTCAACTGCACTGTGTTGCCAAGTCCGCGGGTTGAAGCGACCCCAATTTTGTGATATACAGACCCAGGATTAGAACAAATTTAACCCAAGCGCCTTTGATGACGTGGATGATTACGTCACTGTTTATCATCTGTCCATCATCGTCTAAAGCCTGCCCTGACAATTTCATTGGTCCGAACAGTTTCTGTTCGGGCATTATTACTTCTCTATGGATCAAGTCCAGACCGAACTGCCCGTGCAACATTTTTTGTGGGTGGGGCTAAGTTCATCTGGCATCCAGGCTAGAGAGTTCCACATGTAATACTTAGATATTTCATATGCAAAGATGTTAGCCAATCACAGCAGTGGGCGTTTACACTGAAGTCTTACAGCAGACTCTTAAAACAAATAAAAGCTAAAATCATGGTAGGAAAAATGCCTTTTATTTCTAAATGAAGACCATTTTTGATGTTAAAAGCACACCGACATTATAAGTGCACCCCAGGTAACATAAAACAATGCAGTTCATGGCCCCTTTAAAATTTATAATTTCAGACAGAGGGTCAGAATGAAGGTAGAAAATAATTGTTTTTCCGCATATATATTTGTTCGTTTGTTTGTGCAAAAAAACTTTATTAAAGGATTAGTTCACTTTTAAATAAACTTTTGCACAACACTTTTGCAATATTTTCTAAAATTCGATTGTGGTTTATGAGTTTAATAAAGAATCTGTCTCGTCTTCTGTCCAAACATACCATCATCTGTAAAGAATGATCCACTTTTACGTAAGCCAGGTAAGGTTATTGTGACGCATTGCCACATATAGAGAAGAGTGAAATGTTTGAATTTGCATGGTGGTAACTCAAAGTTTTTTTTTACCATTTCGTCATTTTGGCTCGGAATTTTGTTTGTTGTAAATATAAACTGATTTTAGAAATGCTTTTGAAATGAAAAACTTTGCGTTTAATAAACAAAATATATTTTTGAAATGAAGACGGTGTTTGAAGTGGAGTGCAAAATAATCAGTTCTCTGAGCCCACGGCCTTTGTTGTTATTGTGAGTGTACACAAATACAAGTAGACAGTTTATAGTTTATGTCTTGCACTTATCTGTATGGCTAAAAATTATGGAGTATTGTGAGTTGTTTCCGCTGTCATAAAGGGAAAAAATCCATCAGAAGCGCTGACGCCTTCGTCGGACAGAGGGTTAAATAAAACGTAGCATATTTAGTTTCATAGTTAGGCTATGTTTAAATATTATTATTATTTTAATTTCATATGTTGATTATGAAAAGTGAGCAGCATGAGTAAGGCTACATAATCAGATGTGCATACAGGGAGTGCAGAATTATTAGGCAAATGAGTATTTTGACCACATCATCCTCGTTATGCATGTTGTCTTACTCCAAGCTGTATAGGCTGGAAAGCCTACTACCAATTAAGCATATTAGGTGATGTGCATCTCTGTAATGAGAAGGGGTGTGGTCTAATGACATCAACACCCTATATCAGGTGTGCATAATTATTAGGCAACTTCCTTTCCTTTGGCAAAATGGGTCAAAAGAAGGACTTGACAGGCTCAGAAAAGTCAAAAATAGTGAGATATATTGCAGAGGGATGCAGCAGTCTTAAAATAGCCAAGCTTCTGAAGCGTGATCATCGAACAATCAAGCGTTTCATTCAAAATAGTCAACAGGGTCGCAAGAAGCGTGTGGAAAAACCAAGGCGCAAAATAACTGCCCGTGAACTGAGAAAAGTCAAGCGTGCAGCTGCCAAGATGCCACTTGCCACCAGTTTGGCCATATTTCAGAGCTGCAACATCACTGGAGTGCCCAAAAGCACAAGGTGTGCAATACTCAGAGACATGGCCAAGGTAAGAAAGGCAGAAAGTCGACCAACACTGAACAAGACACAAGCTGAAACGTCAAGACTGGGCCAAGAAATATCTCAAGACTGATTTTTCTAAGGTTTTATGGACTGATGAAATGAGAGTGAGTCTTGATGGGCCAGATGGATGGGCCCGTGGCTGGATTGGTAAAGGGCAGAGAGCTCCAGTCCGACTCAGACGCCAGCAAGGTGGAGGTGGAGTACTGGTTTGGGCTGGTATCATCAAAGATGAGCTTGTGGGGCCTTTTCGGGTTGAGGATGGAGTCAAGCTCAACTCCCAGTCCTACTGCCAGTTTCTGGAAGACACCTTCTTTAAGCAGTGGTACAGGAAGAAGTCTGCATCCTTCAAGAAAAACATGATTTTCATGCAGGACAATGCTCCATCACACGCGTCCAAGTACTCCACAGCGTGGCTGGCAAGAAAGGGTATAAAAGAAGAAAATCTAATGATATGGCCTCCTTGTTCACCTGATCTGAACCCCATTGAGAACCTGTGGTCCATCATCAAATGTGCGATTTACAAGGAGGGAAAACAGTACACCTCTCTGAACAGTGTCTGGGAGGCTGTGGTTGCTGCTGCACGCAATGTTGATGGTGAACAGATCAAAACACTGACAGAATCCATGGATGGCAGGCTTTTGAGTGTCCTTGCAAAGAAAGGTGGCTATATTGGTCACTGATTTGTTTTTGTTTGGTTTTTGAATGTCAGAAATGTATATTTGTGAATGTTGAGATGTTATATTGGTTTCACTGGTAAAAATAAATAATTGAAATGGGTATAAATTTGTTTTTTTGTTAAGTTGCCTAATAATTATGCACAGTAATAGTCACCTGCACACACAGATATCCCCCTAAAATAGCTAAAACTAAAAACCACTTCCAAAAATATTCAGCTTTGATATTAATGAGTTTTTTGTGTTCATTGACAACATGGTTGTTGTTTAATTATTAATGTTGTAAAATTAATCCTCAAAAATACAACTTGCCTAATAATTCTGCACTCCCTGTATGTCTGGGGACATGGATTTTAAGCACTTCATTGAATTTTGTTTCCTATAAAGTCTTTTTTTTTAAATTAATTTAGTTTTGTATACATTTTATCTTAATTTTAATCAATGTTTCATAAACCCAGTGCCGCCGCTCCCATCACGCTCTGCGTGTAGGGCACCACAAGAAAATGGCTTAAATGAACAACTACTAGTATATAAAAAACTTTAGTCGGGGACAGCCCTACTTATTTCACATATTTTTGAACATGTCACAATGTGCATTCTGGGATGAGCGTGCAGCACTGAGCGGAATGAGCAAGCTCGAGTAATAGGTCAGTATTAGATTTTGGATAGCTAGCTTGGCTTGTATGTTTGGTGCAGAATGGGTGTGTTAGGGGGGGCCCAACCTCATATTCTTTCATGGGGGGGGGGGGGGGGGGGGGGGTTTTGGTCAAAGGGTGTATATGAATTAGTTCCATGGCCTGTCGAACTCATTATATAATCTAACAATGCTAATGAAAGTTATAATGGATTGTTACGTAGATGTGGAATTTAAATGACTGGTGATGTGACATTTAAAACCTTTCTTCAGGTTTCTCGGCGCTGTGTGAAGTCTGGAGCCATGCTGGACACCGTTGATTCTTGTTCATTGCTCTACAGACTAGAGCTGGAGGGTGAGATTTCATTTAGTCTTAAAATAGTGGATGAAAACAATAAAACCTCACCATCATCTTGAGTCAAGTTCTGTTTTTCATCAGAAAAGCTTGTGTATGCTGAACACAGTTAAAGGTGCCCTAGAATGATTTGAAACAACATTTTAAATTGTTCTCTGGTATCTACATAGAGGGTATATGGCTTATTTAAGGTCAATAATTGTCCAGCTACGGTTTTACAGGTCCATTTACAACTCTAGAAATCTTCCCCAGGATGAAATGGTCTGTTTTGCCTTATTTGGAAGGGTCATGAATATTAATGCAGCGTTCTGCTCTGATTGGCTGTTTCACTGCGGCTCAATGATAGCAGGCACAACTTTACTGACCGTCTTGACGATGGAGAGATTAGGCATTCAACCTTATATATATCAATCAGTATATAATCATACTTCAGTTGTCAAAAATATAAATAAATAAATATCAAATTACTATCGTTTCAACTTAAATGGTGGAGGTGTTGACGTTAGCTAGAAGGATCGAGTGAGCTATGTGTAAGCAACTAAACTAACATAGTATGTTACGTATCTATGGTTGCATTTACTAATTTATGACAACACTGGCATGAAATAATATTAACCTTTGTCATTAGACATACTATTTAGTTATGTAAGCCACTTGGATTATCCTATTCTTACCGTATAGCATCTTGCGTTGGATATAGACAACACCAGGAATATTATCGTTAATGTTGTCTCTCTAAGAAACTTTCGATTTAATCAGAAATGGTTTAGACAGTCAAGAAGTGGATAAAATCACTTACTGGTTGCAGGAATATGGTTGGAATTGCCCCTTTCTTCAGTGTCAGACGCTGAGCAAAGCCTGCTTGATATTGTCCCAGGTTTGAAAACTGTCCGTGGTGAAATGGGCTGAGAAACTTTGAATTAAATTGTTGCGGTATCCGATTATAAATAAACATCAACCATGCCTGTTGACATGTTTTATTTGTGGGAAGAGTATGCAACATCTTCACATCCCCTGCACAGCCTGGAACATAACATTTGTTTCCATGATCGGCCATGTTCGCTATCCTCGCGTCAGGCTTACTGCTGCAGAACTCCAGTTGATACGGCGGCTGCGCAGTTTCGCCAGATAGTGAACATGTGCTTGCTTATGAAAATGTTGGGGGCGTACATATTAATGATCCCATCGATTGCATCACTGCTGGTGTTATGTTGAGATTCGCCTATTTTTCCGTGGTGTTTTTCACAAACAAGATTTGCATATGAAGGAGGAGGCAATGGTGTTTGAGACTCACTGTATGTGATTTACATGTACTGAACTCCTGTTATTTAACTATGGCAAGGTTAATAAAATGTTTCATTCTAGGGCACCTTTAATTCTTTTTAGTTTAATCAAGGCAGGTTGTGTCTGAAATCTGCACTGGAATATAACATGTGAATCTGCTGTGTTGAAAAGCCCTGATGTGGTGTGAAGACTGGTGTTTGGCAAATTCCTGAACCTCGATAATGAGAGTACTTTGGGTAGAAAACGTACTCGGTTACTAAACGTAACCTCGGTTCTCTATAGAAGAGGGAACGAGTATTGCGTAAGTTGCTTACGCTACGGGAAAGTCTTCTTTCTTCGAGATCTGAAGCCAAAAATTATCCTAATTTTGCATTTATTGTCAACGCAGTGCAAGTATGAGTGTGCTCATTGGCTGCCCGGTCGGCAACTGCTTAAGCCTACCAGTGAGCCCCGCGTGACGTCACATCCAATGATGTCCGACAGGTAGGGTGTGGCCAGTGTGTATATAAGCAGGGCTCACAGACTGAAAATCCGGTTTTCGTAGTCTGAAGCGCAAAAGCTCGTGGCGCGTACGGCAGTTTACGCAATACACGTTCCCTCTTCTAGAGAGAACCGAGGATACGTTTAGTAACCGAGTACGTTCTCTTACGAGAGATTCTCTCGTATTGCGTAAGTTGCTTACGCTACGGGAACCCCTTGTCAATGCCGTGCGCGCCGAGCATACAGCATATGAAACCCAGGGAGACCGGGGAAAAACACAAGGCTGAAAACAGGTGGCCAGTAGGGGAAACAGGCCAACACATGTACAAAGCACTTCACTTTGTGAATAGGTGGAGCGGCACTGCCGGTCTTATTCATATCCACGTAAACAGTGCGGCCGGCGGAGCGGGCCCACACAATACGTACACCAGAAATATAACCAGTATGCGAGCGTTGTCTGCGCATAAATAACTGGGCAGAGCATACAGCCCACTTAAACTGATAACACTTTAGCCTGCAAAGCAGGAACTTCCAGGTTATAAAACCTCACGAATGTGGGGAAATGGGGAGGCCCAGCCCGCCGCCATACAAATATCGTGAATAGAAATTCCGCTAGACCAGGCCCACGAAGAGGCCATGCCTCTGGTGGAGTGGGCTCTGACACCCAAAGGACACTGCAGGTGTTTGGAGGCGTAAGCTGCTGCAATCGCGTCCACTATCCACCTGGACAGGCTCTGTTTCGAAGCGGCGAGACCTTTAGTGTGCCCGCCAAACGAAACAAAGAGCTGCTCGGAACGCCTGAACGCGGCGGAGCGCGTGGCGTAAACTCTCAATGCCCTGACAGGCAAATCATCTCCCTTTCGGCTCTGCCGTCATCGGATGCTGGCAGAGCCGAAAGGGAGATGATTTGTGCCCTAAAGGGGGTCCCAATCGCTTTGGGGATGTAACCGTGCCTCGGTCTGAGGATGACTTTTGAGCCACGAGAGCTGGGCTCGAACTCGGGTCTCTGGCATTACAGGCTATGATTCTGCCACTGGGCTACAGGGGAGAACACATTAGCTTTCGGTTAGCGCGAGCATACAACAGTTTCGTGCTTCGCTGAAGACAAGAAAATCGGATTTTCAGCCTGTGAGCCCTGCTTATATACACACTGGCCACACCCTACCTGTCGGTTAGTAGGCCGTGGAGGGCGCAAAGCGCCCTCATTGGATGTGACGTCACGCGGGGCTCACTGGTAGGCTTAAGCAGTTGCCGACCGGGCAGCCAATGAGCACGCTCATACAGCTTGCTATGGTCTGCCGGCTGCCGCAATGCGTTGACAATAAATGCAAAATTAGGATAATTTTTGGCTTCAGATCTCGAAGAAAGAAGACTTTCCCGTAGCGTAAGCAATTTACGCAATACGAGAGAACCTCTCGTAAGAGAACTTGATTGGTGAACACGGCAGATGGCTGGGAGATAGCTAATATTGAGATGTTGTAATCTATATATAATTTATATTTAAAAAATAAATAAATGTGTCCTAAATGATTATATGCTTAAAACAAGTAGGGAAAAAAACAATTACCCTTTTTTTAGAAAAAAAAAATATATATTCTCTGAAAACCGAAAAGTTGTATTGTATTACACAATTTTGCATTTCAAGTTTCAAGTATAGGGAAACAAGATGATTACTGATTTATAAAATACTATTTTTGCAGTCAATTAAAAAGTTTCCACTTGGAACATGTAGTAACAGGAGGAGACGTTTACAGTGCAATTCATGAAGTTCGTCGGTTATATAAGATATATTTTATCCTCTGAGACATGAGGACTTCTACAGAGAAGATAAATGGAAGATAAAAAGGAGTTCAACCTTTGAAAAATTACTAACGTTACAAAAACCTGCTCCTGCTCCATTTTATTTAGTCTATTTATGGGCACAGTTGAAGACGACGCCATGATCTCTTTTCAAGGATGTGTTTAAAGTCTTTTCTGAAAACTGTAGTCAGCTTTTATAATGCTTTTCACAATTTATATTATTTTAAAGCAGCTTTACAGAAATATTACCTAGTCACATAGGGCCAGCTTGCACCAGCAAAACCCCTTTTTGCCATTATAAAACTACTGTCAGGGTTTACTGACAGTTAAATACATTTACTGAAAAATTTGCAATGAAAAGTCATGGACATTGCAGCTGACCTTATTATGCGTTTGTAGGAGTTTCCCTTTGAGACACAACATTTATGAGAGGAGAATATTTAAATTATGCAACATAGGCCTGGTTTCACAGACAAGGCTTAGATTAAGCCAGGATTAGGCCTTAGTTCAGGACATTTAAGTAGCTTTTTATAAACGTGCCATATAAAAAAACATTACTGATGTGCATCTTTAGACAAAACAATGGCACTTATATTTAAGATTTGTCAGTGCAAGTTACTTTGTTAAAACCGCTCAAACATGTATTTTAGTCTGGGACTAGCTTAAGCCTTGTCTGTGAAACCTTAATTTACTAAGGTTTGCGGAAATCAATTTACTAGAATTTGTGGCATTATTTAAAGGGATAGTTCCCATGATTTACTCACCCTCAAGTCATCCTAGGTGTATATGACATTCTTCTTTCAGACAAATGCAATCGGAATTATGATTGTGTATAAGAATATGTATACAAATTTCATATACACCTAAGTGTACAAGATCGGTGTATAAGAATGTCATATACACCTTGGATGGATTGAGGGTGAGTAAATCATGGGCTAATTTTCATTTTTGGTTGAACTATCCCTTTAATCAAATAATAATAATAATCTTATGAGCTCAAATGGGACAGGACAGAGTTCACTTGAACTTTGGTATGCAAACATGAACTGTTGCTCTCCCATATTCACATGCGTATGAATGAAAATGAATGGATTGTGAAGTCTAGCATGACCGGGAGGGACCGGCTGGAGGGATGCTGGCAGCGGCCAGTGAAGCGTCCCTTGCTGTCTGGCTGGTGTAGCTGCCGGTAGGCATGGTTCAGAAACACAGATGAGCTGGGATAGTGGGATGTGAAACTGGATGGTTAATGAATAAGAGGCATGTTTTGGTGCTGAAATGCATAAAAGTAGTGCAACTGGGTCTTTGTTGCATATAAAATATGTTTTCTCGGCAGGTGTGAGTGTGAAGGACCGCTACAGAGAGCTGCTGCAGGTGACCCAGCCACATACAGAGGACCACACATTACTTTTCAATGACCTGCACTTCCTCATGGTTTCCCTGGGTAGCAAGGAGAACGTCACCACTCAGTGCCTGCTGGAGAGTCTGCAGGAACTAGCTAAGTGAGCCGCACGCATCGCATAACACACTTAAGAGATTACATTACAGCCAGGTTCTGCTCACGGATGGGAGTTTGTGGAGGCTGAGTTGTGGACAAATGTAGTGCGTCTTCAGGCTCTGTATGAGATTTCTTAGAAATGTCCCTGCTTTGGTGAAGACTGGCATCCTCAAGGCTGATGCGCTGCATGCATATTTATGCCGATTTGTCATTACGGCCAAAACAAATGTCCGGTATAGGTTGTATAGAAGGAACACAAAGTGTATTGAAAGTATATCCAAGCACAAAAATACATTTCTTGTCAGCATGCTGTTTTATAAGATAACACGATGGAGAGGAATCCTCTGGGAGCTGTATTTTCAGCACAGCATCTGTGCAAAGAAAGCAGTGGGGTTTTTTTTTCAAAGAGCAGAATGTTTTTCGTTATGCACATTTATTTTCTTTAGGCTTTTTGTAACAATTTTACACACACACACACACACACACACACACAAAACTAGATGAATTTCTTGTCTAAACCGGGCATTTTCAAACTTTTTGATTCCACGGATATAAAAGAGAGATATATATTTTCATGTGCTGCATAAATTTATACTGAAAGATCTTAAATATTATAAGTATGTGTAAAATATTATTAGGAAAATATTTTGCTTCTATTATATTGACACTTTTATTTCTACTCACCATTAGAGTAGTGTTAGATGGATAAAACCTGAATAGAGACAACAAACAAAACAAAACTATGGCTATCAATGGCTATATATGGCTATCTAAGCAGTTTTTTTATGAAACACTATTAATCTGTATATTATTTATAAATAAATCTGTAAATTAACATTTTACATAATAATAATAATAATAATTTTCTTCCTTTTTCTTATCTTTAACCTTTTTGTGGACCCCCTAGCAATTTCATGCGGTCCCGCTAAGGCACTAAAATCCACGCCAAGTGGATATAATATATATATATATATATTTTTTTTTTATTTATTTTTTTTATGTGGAAAAGGTTCTAAGCAAGCGTACGCACTTTTGTTTGTGGCAGAAAGCCGGATTACTGCAGGTATTTGGAAATCTAAGCAAATCTTGCTGCTCGCCATTCCCGGATTTAAAGGTTGGCTGATCCTCTTTTATATGTTAATGACATTAATTAAAGGGTCGTTTACAAGGTTGAGATCTGAAACCATTCAGCTGTGCACAATTTCACGATCATTTGCAATTTATAAATTTCACTTCTGGAAGAGGGTGTATGCATGTTTTTTGTGCGTACATTCGTTCTCTGAATCACACGTACGCACATTTGAGAAATGATCGTAAAATTAAATGTAGGATGGTTTTTACCCAACAATTTATAAATGAGGCCTCAAGTCTAAACAAGGAAAAAAGCTTCTAAACATTTGATCTGAAGCAATATACATTTCTTACTTTGTATAAGACAAAATAAGATGTTTTGAATAATGTTCACACTGCTGTATAACGACATTAGTCATACGTCTCTCTGTATTCCTCCTTCAGAGACCCAGCAGAAAACCATCAGCTCCAGATAGCTGAGCGTGTGGGGCTGCCCATGTGTCAGGCTCTGCTGGAGTATGACCAGGGAAACTACAGCCAGGCCGTGGAGCTGCTTAAACCCATCAGAGACCGCTTTGTAGAGATAGGGGGCAGTGACGCACAGGTCTTTCACCGCTTCACTGCAGTATGTATTAGACATAAGCTGTGTTTCCACTCTAAACAACCTTTTTATTTGTTCCTCTGCAGAGAGATGTTTTCAATCAGCTGCTTATTCATGCTGCCATGAAGTCGGGAGACAAAGAACACCAACGATTTGCCAGGTAAACGTTGTGTTCTAACCGTCTAAGTGGAAAATGGTTTTCAAATAGCTCATTTGTTGTCTTTTGTGCTTTTATGCTGCACTTTTAAGGTGTTGTTAGATTTACAGCTGAAGATCTATAGACAGTGAAGGATGCATGATGACAATTACCACAGTACCATAATTAGCCCTGTTAACCTCCATAACCGTGGCAGAATCTAGATGTTTAGCATTTTGGAATGATAAGAGAGCTGAAATCGTTAAGATTTGTTTTAATTAGTACAATCCTGATAATGCTATTTGACATAACAGGTGTGTTCATATATTCCACAAAGATAAAATAATGAAATAAAATAAACAAAAAGGTCATATCCCATGTCAAACAGCTCCATTGAGGTAATACAAATAAAAATTTCACTTTGCTAAATTAAAAGTGTTTGTTTGTGGGTGGGTGGGTTATTTTCTGTGGCCACAGCACTCAAATAGAGTTTTGAAGAATTTAATCAGGAACATTAATTTAAAGGGATAGTTCACCCAAAAATGAAAATTCTGTCATCATTTACTCACCCTCAAGTTGTTCCAAACCTGTATGAATTTCTTTCTTCTGCTGAACACAGAAGAATGTTTGTAACCAAGCAGATCTCGGCAGCCATTGACTACCATAGTATTTTTAGCCTGGGTTTCTCACTTCATCGTGAGCCTCAACAGGGGTCGCCAGAGTTCTTTTAGGGGTCAGCCTTTTAGATTTTACTGTTTATTATTTAATCTTCTAGTCGCTATCAACTAATCTGTGTTAAAAACACAGATGTCTTTCCAAGGCAAGCTGATAAACAACTTTTGCTAACTGAATAGAATAATACATCAAAAGTCATTGCCAAACACCTTTATAAAAGAAAAAGAAAAAAAGGATAATTCTTGGCATTCAATGAACTGGTTTGTGAACAAAGGCACACAACAGATTGAAAGTGCACAGTTGGCAGCACATTGTCATATAGAAATCAGTAAAACTGCTATACGAGGCAACCGGGTTCCCATTAATGTCAATGAATCAAGTCGTCACCTTTATTTATATAGCGCTTTTTACAATGCAGATTGTTTCAAAGCAGCTTCACAGTGTTAAACAGGAAAATAATGCAACAGAATTTGATTTGGCTGTACAGCCGCTCTGGAGAAAACAGTGATGTCATCGTCCAGCTTAGTTCAATTATCATATAGTCAACGCGGGCGGATCAGTAATATAGTTGAATATTTAGTGTCCCCAACTAAGCAAGCCAAAGGCGACAGAGGGCGACGGTGGCAAGGAACCAAAACTCCATCAGGTGACAGAATGCAGAAAAAAAACTTGGGAGAAACCAGGCTCCCATTAAAGCGGCAATTAATGTGCTAATCATAACCAAACTGTCTGCAAGATGCCAGGTATTACTATGTAATTCAGTTTCAAACCGAAATGTACATGTTGCGTTTTATTAGTATGCAATGCTCATAAATCGAAGATCTTCCAAATTTCAAACTCCCACCTGTTCTACACAGGTGTCACATAAAATGAAGTGCATGCACATATTTTTAAAATGCCTCATTTAGACAGCAGTGTTGCCCTGCAGGGATTTTCTTGGACTCTTTCTAAGGAAGCAGGTGTTGTTGTGTTTTTGTCCCTAGATGCATGCTGACCGAGAGAGACGCAGTGCGGCCAAACTCCCTGCTCACAGACCGTCTGATCCAGAGAGCCCACTCCTTACACGTTTAAATTCAGACCCTATTCCCTACTTGCTTAACAACCTGTCCTCTGGTTGTTTAATTACAGGCCGCTTTCCTAACTCATTTAACTACAGACATCAGATCAGAGAGCTCTGCGTACCGCTCAAGAGTTTGCACTGAACAGTCTTCTTTTAATGGGTTCTCTCCTCCGACAACGTCTAGCTGCTAGTCTGGTCTCTTCCATTGCAAGACATAAATTAAAGAAAAAAGAAATGCCTTGCAAAGATATTTTGCTTTACATGTTATTCAAGTCCGAGCAGAATTTTCTCTCTAGGCATACAACAAATGACTGTGATTATTCAACGCTGTGTGCATTAAAAAGGAACTTACAAATCTGCCTCCAGACTTTTTGAATTTGTAATGAAGAAATAACAAGCAATCCAACAAGCTTTACAAACTTTTTTTTAATCAAATAACAGAACAAAATAGAAACCAAAATAGAAAATAAATAAGAACTGGCTCCGAGGCAGAGCGAAATGAAACTAAGAGGAAAATGTGCTAGAAGTGTGAGAGCAGTCCAGTGCAGAATGAAATCATCACTCCAGTATGTGAGAGAGTTTGGCGACACTGCAAGTGACTGTCTGCTGCCTCTACAAGACGGATCGGATCTCTGTCTGGAGCTCAGAAATGAGGATCTGAGACAGAACGATGCCTACGATCTATAGATCAAACAGAAGAACTGTGTCAGGACAGCAGTGTGCATAGAGAGGAATTTCAGTTTCTGCCAAACACCCACAGAAAAATGTATGAATGGAAAATACAGTGCATTGCGTTGAGTGATATGGGATAAGAATACACACCATTCATTTTAAAAGCAACACAATCTTAAAAGGGGATAGAATTATGCATAATACAGGTTGTCTGTATCTATAGGCATATCCTTAATTATATAAATGGTTAAAAAGTTCACACACAGGCATCACTGACCTATAATAAACAGACACAATATTGCCAGTTATGTGGTCTGTTTCTACTCTGCCAATGAAAATTTTAAAACAAAGCCATTCCAGCTGAATGGACCTTTGCCTGTCTCTGAGAAAACGGTCGGAAAGGTGTTTTTTCATGTCTGTATGAATCACTGTTTCTGAACGGTTGACTGAATGATTGAACAACTCACTCACTAAAGGTGCACTATGTAACATTTTTTCAGTAAACCACTAGGCCAGTGTTATATATTTTGTTCAGTTGAGTACTTACAATATCCAAAATGTTTCCAACTATTTGTAAATCATGAGAAACTGCTATTTTAACCAAGGAACCGGGACGTGTCGACTACGTCATATCTGCGTTACCCTCGGTTTTATTTTGCAGAAGCGCTTTACTCTTACTGCAGTGTGAACAAGTGCCTTAACAGCCGCAGAGCGAACGCATCATTATCAACACACTCAGATGTGTCTAATATGATAAACCGCGCTGCGTTACCTCCATAGACGGTTACCTCATTCTCATGACCGGAAATGGCGCCGGCGACTATGCTATAATAAAGGTCCCGCTGCTCGCGAGGCTTGTGTTGCGCTCTTCTTATTAACAACTGCTCCTGCTTCTGCTTTATCATATTACAATAATGTTAATCACATCCATGAACATGATTTCTGCCCGAGTCCTATCCCGATTCTTTTCCACCAGCTGTGAGGTGAAGACCACATGTCCCAAGATTCTGCGTTCAAATGTGGCGTCATCAAACTACGCCTTTGTTTTGAACAGGCGACCTCTAGTGGATGGAAATTTCCCAAATGGCACCCTAAACCCTCACGGTCTTCCTCTGAGTCCGCACTTTCACAACTTAATGCCGCTTTGACTGTCGGGAAAAGGTTCACTGTTTAACCCTGTTTTTTTTTTTCTTGTTTTTTAACCCAGTGCGGGTTCGGCAGAAGTGCGGACACCCCGCGGTCTTGTGGACATAACGGACACGCGCACGCAGCGGCCATTTTAAGTCCACAAGACCGAAAGTGCACATGAAGTGTGCCATTTGGGACAGGGCCATAGTGCAGCTTTAAGACAATCGTATGTTTTGTTCCTGGATGAATCTGCTTGTTTTGAATTAATTGGTTGAGTGATTCAATTACTCTCTCTCTCAAAAAAAATGTCACCACCGATTGTTGTAACTCTGTAAACTGCAAAAAGAGTCACTGAAAAAATTCACACATGTAATGCACAAACTAAAGGCCTGTCCCAATACCCACATGTGCAGTCTTGGCTACTTGAGAGCAAGTGTACGCGACAGGAAGCATGCAAGACTTGGTTTGAAAAATGCCAAAGCTCATGCCCTTAATGCACACTAAATCCACACTCTCTATTATTTAAGGCTAAGCGTATCACATCATTCATCATGTTGAGGAAAATTGATATTGCATATAATTTAGTAGTAAAATGTTTGTTGCACACTTTATTGGTGCAGAGATGACTCTATATTTAGCTGTTTATCACTTAATTAAAGGCACCACAATTAAATTGTCATCGTTACATAGGGACTACTGAACAGACATTTGGAAGTTTATTTAATAGTGCGAGGTACTAAAAAATCAATATAAAGTTCTGAAAAAAAATTTTTTTTTACAACACTATGATCACTATGGTAATCATAATATGTACACACTCTTGCGGTCTTCAGTTCCACTTTAAATACATCATGCAAGTAGACAAATGGTCAAGAGCAAAGACAGCAAGTGTGGATATTGGAACAGTCCCAAACAGTCTGGCTACATCTGGAACGTGTAAACAGTCAAGAGGCGTGATGTAAACAGTAAAAAGTCCCAGTGCTGTTGAGCTGTTATATGTTCGCCAACATATAGGTCTTAAAACGCTGCTCAGATTAAAGAATTATGTGACCATAGTAGGTACTGTATTAAACTAATCCTAATCTCAAGTGTATGTGCAATTTCGTCATGTGTCAACTGATGTAAATATATTGCATCGTATTCTTCAACTCTTCTAATAGGATGGGTGTTGTCTTCCCACATCTTACATATTTTTGCATGATGTACTTAGTAGGGAAGTACGCCGATTACAGGATTGTTGTTAGTTTAATCTCAAATTGTTTGGCCAAGCAGATGGATGGATAATATACCAGTTATAAGTAACATTTTGTCTGAAACATAAGTTTAAATCTTTACTATACTTTTGGCCCTCTATAGTGGATGGAGTTTAACTGAACGTCACTTGCAGATGCAGCGTTTTAGGTCATTACGTGAGTTGCTTCTGCGCTGTATTTTGCATATTTGATGGCTTGAGGCGCACCACCTTATCAGTACAAATGACACTAGCAACTATAGATTATAAAAAATATGGATGTCGTTTCCATGACGTCACCCGTAGGTTTCTGAAGAGCATTTTTGAAGCTTAAAGTCAGCAGTTGCCATCTTGTCACTCCCAGATAACTGAAAATGGACAAGGAGGCGGGACGTAGGTGGAGCTGAGGTGTCTTGCTGCTGAAACCACTCCCGCCTAGCTCGACCATAGCATCACTCAAGTGGCCATGAACTTAATTATGTAGAACTTTAAGGCTTAATATAATTTAAACGGATGAGTTATATATAAAAAATCACCCCCCTCACAGTTGTCATGAAGGGCAAAATTAGCTGTATAGACCAAAAACACTTTTTGTTCCAGGCTGTAAACACTTTTTTTCTGCCGTTAATTTGCGCATTTTAACATGGGGGAGATACAGATTTGACTCCCTTTTGAAGCATGTCTTTAGTGGCCAGTCGATGAATTTTAGTCACTTCCATGTTGGCTTCAAGAGAGACCACGGGAGATAGCTTGCTAGCAACATACGTAACTCCCCCAATAGCGAAAGAAATACACATATCTGAAAAATATGTATTATGAGCAAGTTATGACTTGTTGAAAACAATTGTTTTAAAATAAGGTTACAAAAGTTTGCCTATGCTGGCACTAGTCATAATGATTGCTAATAGTATCAGGCAAAAAGACATTAGCAGTAGGCTACCTGGTTTAGAGATTGACATAGTTACCGGCATTGTTTTGTGAAAATATTTAATGCACAGCAAATATGATGCTATGCAAAGTATGTTGATTCATGATTTTTTATGGGTACACCACTGTAACTTTCCATTTTTGTTTCCAAAATAAAGGCGTGGTCACACCAAGAACAATAACTATAATGACAGCAATAAGGATATAGTTAAAAGTTTTTTCTTTCACACCACAACTTTAGTGATAACGGCACAGAGAAACAATATCTGAAAATGGAAAGATCCCACTGACCTTGGTTTGTATCAATCCTTCCTCTCTTCCTTCTCTGTTGATGTCTCTACTGCTAAAATGACACTACCACAATTTTTTTTTAACAATTATTCTGACTCTCACACACTTTTCAAAACCTTCTCTCTTTTTAATCCTCCTCCTCCCCGTCCTTCGTCAACCCTAACAGCTGACGGCTTTGCCACATTCTTCATAAATAAAACAAAAACCACCAGCTGCCACAAATTGATACATCTTAACAGCTAACACACACATTCTCCCCTCTTTCTCTCCACTCTTGGAGGCAGAAGTCTCCAAACTCATCCTTTCTAATCACCCAACTACCAGTCCGCTTAATCCTATCCCCACTCATCTCCTTCAAGCCATTTTTTCTTCAGTTGTACACTCACTCACATCATTAACAACCCCACTGCTTAAGAAACCCACTCTAAATAGCACTTCTAGTTAATTACCATCCGGTTTCCCTTCTTTTCATTGTTAAAACACTTGAACAGGTCTCTACCTTTCTTACACAGAACAATCTCCTGGACAGCAACCAGTCCGGTTTCAAAAGCGGTCACTCACCTGAGACTGCTCTGCTCTCGGTTATTGAAGCTCTGAGACTGGCAAGAGCAGCTTCCAAATTCTCAGTACTTCTCTTTCTGGATCTGTCTGCTGCTTTTGACATGGATAACCACAAGATCCTCCTGTCAACCCTCAAGACAAAGGGCATCTCAGGAACCGCACTTAAATGGTTCAAGTCTTAACTCTCAGGTAGGTCCTTCAGGGTGTCGTGGAAGGGTGAGGTGTCTAAGTCGCAACATCTAGCTACTGGGGTGCCTCAGGGCTCAGTGCTTGGACCACTTCTCTTCTCCATCTACATGTCATTCAGAAACATGTTTTTTTCCTATCATTGCTACGCTGATGACACATAACTATACCTCTCATTCCAGCTAGATAATGTGTAGGTATCTGCTCGCATCTCGGCTTGCCTGACAGACATTTCTTGCTGGATGAAGGACCACTCCCTTCAATTCAGCTTTGGGAAGACAGAACTGCTTTGATGTCTCAGTCAATCCAACACTTTATCACATTTTCTCCATTCAGCTAGGTTCATCAACCAAAACCTCCTTCCAGGACAGCCAGGAGTTGAGATTGATGATCAGCTAAACTTCACAGACCACATTGCTAGAACTGCCCGGTTTTGCAGATTTGCCTTATACAACATTAGGAGGATCAGGCCCTTCCTATCGGAGCATGCTGCTACACAACTCCTTGTCCAAACTCTTGTTCTATCCACACTGGGATATTGTAATGCTCTCTTGGCAGTCGTTTCAGCATGTACTGTCAAACCTCTGCAACTGATCCAAAATGCTGCCGCAAGAGTGGTCTTTAACAAGGTCTGCCTAACTCAACCCAAGCTGCTGAGTCATTAGCCATTTTCAAGAAACTTTTGAAGACTCATCTTTTTCATCAACACTTGACCCATTAAAATGAACACTTACTAATATATATGTATATACACTCACCTAAAGGATTGTTAGGAACACCTGTTCAATTTCTCATTTAATGCAATTATCTAATCAACCAATCACATGGCAGTTGCTTCAGTGCATTTAGGGGTGTGGTCCTGGTCAAGACAATCTCCTGAACTCCAAACTGAATGTCAGAATGGGAAAGAAAGATGATTTTAAGCAATTTTGAGCGTGGCATGTTTGTTTGTGCCAGACGGGCCGGTCTGAGTATTTCACAATCTGCTCAGTTACTGGGATTTTCACGCACAACCATTTCTAGGGTTTAAAAAGAATGGTGTGAAAAGGGAAAAACATCCAGTATGCAGCAGTCCTGTGGGCGAAAATGCCTTGTTGATGCTAGAGGTCAGAGGAGAATGGGCCGACTGATTCAAGCTGATAGAAGAGCAACTTTGACAGAAATAACCACTTGTTACGACCGAGGTATGCAGCAAAGCATTTGTGAAGCCACAACACGCACAACCTTGAGGCGGATGGGCTACAGCAGAAGACCCCACCAGGTACCACTCATCTCCACTACAAATAGGAAAAAGAGGCTACAATTTGCACAAGCTCACTAAAATTGGACAGTTGAAGACTGGAAAAATGTTGCCTGGTCTGATGAGTCTCGATTTCTGTTGAGACATTCAGATGGTAGAGTCAGAATTTGGCATAAACAGAATGAGAACATGGATCCATCATGCCTTATTACCACTGTGCAGGCTGGTGGTGGTGGTGTAATGCTGTGGGGGATGTTTTCTTGGCACACTTTAGGCCCCTTAGTGCCAAATGCAACAGCCTACCTGAGAATTGTTTCTGACCATGTCCATCCCTTTATGACCATCATGTACCCATCCTCTGATGGCTACTTCCAGCAGGATAATGCAGCACGTCACAAAGCTCGAATCATTTCAAATTGGATTCTTGAACATGACAATGAGTTCACTGTACTAAAATGGCCCCCACAGTCACCAGATCTCAACCCAATAGAGCATCTTTGGGATGTGGTGGAATGGGAGCTTCGTGCCCTGGATGTGCATCCCACAAATCTCCATCATCTGCAAGATGCTATCCTATCAATATGGGCCAACATTTCTAAAGAATGCTTTCAGCACCTTGTTGAATCAATGCCATGTAGAATTAAGGCAGTTCTGAAAGTGAAAGGGGGTCAAACACAGTATTATTATGGTGTTCCTAATAATCCTTTAGGTGAGTGTATAGCCTATATATACATTGAGGAAAATAAGTATTTGAACACCCTGCTATTTTGCAAGTTCTCCCACTTAGATCTCATGGAGGGGTCTGAAATTGTCATCGTAGGTGCATGTTCACTGTGAGAGACATAATCTAAAAAATCTAAATCATAATCTATTTGGTACAGTAGCCTTTGTTTGCAATTACAGAGGTCAAACGTTTCCTGTAGTTTTTCACTAGGTTTGCAAACACTGCTGAGTGATTTTGGCCCACTCCTCCACACAGATCTTCTCTAGATCAGTCAGGTTTCTGGCCTGTCGCTGAGAAACACAGAGTTTGAGCTCCCTCCAAAGATTATCTATTGGGTTTAGGTCTGGAGACTGGCTAGGCCATGCCAGAACCTTGATATGCTTCTTACAGAGACACTCCTTGGTTATCCTGGCTGTGTGCTTCAGGTCATTGTCATGTTGGAAGACCCAGCCTCGACCCATCTTCAATGCTCTAACTGAGGGAAGGAGGTTGTTCCCCAATACAAAATCTCGCAATACATGGCCCCATCCTCTCCTTAATACAGTGCAGTCGCCCTGTCCCATATGCAGAAAAACACTCCCAAAGCATGATGCTACCACCCCCATGCTTCACAGTAGGGATGGTGTTCTTGGGATGGTACTCATCATTCTTCTTCCTCCAAACACGTTTAGTGGAATTATGACGAAAATTATGACGGTTCTATTTTGGTCTCATCTGACCACATGACTTTCTCCCATGACTCCTCTGGATCATCCAAATGGTCATTGGCAAACTTAAGACGGGCCTTGACATGTGCTGGTTTAAGCAGGGGAACCTTCCGTGCCATGCATTATTTCAAACCATGACGTCTTAGTGTATTACCAACAGTAACCTTGGAAACGGTGGTCCCAGCTCTTTTCAGGTCATTGACCAGCTCCTCCAGTGTAGTTCTGGGCTGATTTCTCACCTTTCTTAGGATCATTGAGACCCCACGAGCTGAGATCTTGCATGGAGCCCCAGTCCGAGGGAGATTGACAATCATGTTTAGCTTCTTCCATTTTCTAATGATTGCTCCAACAGTGGACCTTTTTTCACCAAGCTGCTTGGCAATTTCCCCGTAGCCCTTTCCAGCCTTGTGGAGGTGTACAATTTTGTCTCTAGTGTCTTTGGACAGCTCTTTGGTCTTGGCCATGTTAGTAGTTGGATTCTTACTGATTGTATGGGGTGGACAGGTGTCTTTATGCAGCTAACGACCTCAAATAGGTGCATCTAATTTAGGATAATAAATGGAGTGGAGGGGGACATTTTAAAGGCAGACTAACAGGTCTTTGAGGGTCAGAATTCTAGCTGATAGACAGGTGTTCAAATACTTATTTGCAGCTGTATCATACAAATAAATAGTTAAAAAAATCATATATTGTGATTTCTGGATTTTTTTTTTTTAGATTATGTCTCTCACAGTGGACATGCACCTACGATGACAATTTCAGACCCCTCCATGAAGTGGGAGAACTTGCAAAATAGCAGGGTGTTCAAATTCTTATTTTCCTCACTGTATGTATATAAAAAATATATATATATTTTTTTTTTGCATATTGTTGCCCTTTTGTTGGTTTGATTGCTCTCCTTATTTGGAAGTCGCTTTGGATAAAAGTGTCTGCTAAATGTAAATATCTTTGGAATCACTTTCAGAATTGATGAATGATAAAAACATTGACAGCCGATCAGAATCCATCCTGATTTATAGCGTTTGAGCATTTAAAGCTGCACTATGTGACTTTTCCGTCCACTAGAGGTCGCCTGTTCAAAACAGAGGCATAGTTTGATGACGCCACATTTGAGCGCAGAATCTTGGTCTTCACCTCACAGCCGGTGGATCAGAATCGGGATAGGACTCGGGCAGAAATCATGTGATTATTAGCATTACTGTAGTATGAAGCAGAAGCAGGAGCAATTGTTAATAAGAAGAGCGCAACACAAGCCTTGCGAGCAGCGGGACCTTTATTATAGCATAGTCGCCGGCGGGACTTTTATTATGCCACAGTCGCCGGCGTCATTTCCGCTTTTCCGGTCATAAGTATGAGGTAACCATAGTGTAACGGAGTTTGTTCGTATGGGAAGGAGGCGGGAACCGGCAAACATTCAAACAAGTTTAATTAAAAATAAATCAACACAAAATAAAATAATGGCGGCAGCCCCTCACGGACGACTGCCGCCTACATACAGAACAAACATAAATAAAACAGAAAGTAAAATCCCAGGCCTGGTCCTCTCTCGTCCTTCACTGTCGTCGCTCCTCCTTTATACTCCCGTCACTCCTCTGTGAGACACGAGACCGCTGCGGCGCGCAGCTGGCGCTCATCCATGCTGATGACCGTGGCCTCGTCCCGCTCTCACGGTCCCTCAGCCTCGCTGCTCGCCACACATAGATATACATAATAAAGGCTAGATGTCTCGTCCGCACTGCTGGCCAATGGAGGTCGACGTACGCACCTGGCGGCCATCTTGTCACAGGCAGCTGGCTCACTCGTAACATTGTTTTCATGGGTGCTCGCACTTTTTAAATAACCATAACATGCTCAATTTTCTACCGATTTTCAAACTGTTTGGTTTGTTATAAACGTCCGAGATGTAGCTATGACACTGCATACTTATGAAAAGTTATTCATAATTTGTTCAAGCATCCATACTTATAGCCACGTTAATAACGTTTGTAAGAAACCAAACCATTTGTAAATCCGTCAAGATTTCAGTGAGATAAGAGTATTTGTGTTCATGCAGATCACTCGCCTTACATCAGGTACCACAGAGCCCTGCCTGTGACAAGATGGCCGCCGGTGATGACGTTAGAGACTCCGCCATAAGACATCTAGCTTTTATTATGTATATCTATGGAGGTAACCGTCTATGGATGTAACGCAGCTCTGTTAATCATATTAGAGACATCTGAGTGTGTTGATAATGATGCGTTCGCTCGGCGGCTGTTATGACACTTGTTCACACTGCAGTAAGAGTAAAGTGCTTCTGCAAAATAAAATGAAACCGAGGGTAACGCAGTCACATGACAATCGTCAGGCGACTCCCTCACACATCCCGGTTCCTTGATTAAAATAGTAATTTCTCACGATTTACAAATATTTGGAAACATTTTGGATATTGTAAGTACTCAACTGAACAAAATATATAACACTGGCCTAGTGGTTTTTGGATATTTTACTGACAAAATTTGACATAGTGCACCTTTAAAGCAGCAGATGACCACACTCAACGTGTGCTTAGAACAAAACAGAAAAAAAACAATATCGTCTACTAATGTAGTCAATAATAGAGAGGTGCAAGGATGACATATATTTGTGGGCCAACCCGGAATTTAGCATTACCCTGGTTCTCTCGACAAAAAACCCAATAGGATTTTTCCATTGGCTTTTGGATTATTGCAGAAATTAAGGTTATTAAACAAATGATTATGATTCTTATATGTTTTGTTCATTGTGATAATCTTCACAAATATGCACAAATTTGATGACTTTTGAAGTGTTAATATAACCGGCAGAATTCAAAAGCTAAATGTAGGCTATAAACGAACTACACCATGGTCATGTTACTTCAACATCACCATCACTAAGCTTCCAACAGTTATTTCAGTCTTTGTTTAAAAACATTCAAAGTTATAATAGTTTGCAAGATCGTGATTACAAACACAATGAGGCTGTGAAAGCGGACAAGTGAGTATATGAGTTTACTTGTTTGGCGGATGACGTTTAATGTCCCCAACAACCTCTGTAGTCTCATTTAGCCACTTGTTAACAACCAACTTTTACAAGACAAGTAAAAGCGTTTTAAAAAAACACACACAAGAGGGTATTACTGATGTATTTTATATTGTAGAATAAAATGTGAAATTATATTGGGCTTGTGTTTACCACAGACCTTATTTCAAGCATTTAACCAAAAACCCAATGAAAAAAACCTATTGATTCAGAACGATGGAACCAGAAGTGCTAAAATGCTAACTCGTTTCTGGGTTTTAGCCTACAAAAATACATCCCGGCACCACTCTATATATCTTTATAGTTATGGTTCTTTATGTGAACATGGGCCATTCATTCGAGGTTCATTTGTTGTGGCTACTACAACTCCTTCCAAGTATACTTCCATTGTAGCCTAACGTTCTTTCCTTTATTTACAGATATGAGAGGGTGCAGTTTCCAGGGAAATCCATCCCAACGTATAATTTATATTATATAATTTATATTTTTACATATAAAAAATGATTATAGGCCTACCAAAGTGATTTAGGGAAAGGCAAAATCATGGTTTGGAAGATGGGTTTATGTTAATCGCTCATTATTTCAGTTAATAATAATAAAAAAAAGTTAAATTGTGTAGCTTTAACAATAGTCAATAGTTATGTGTAATGGTTAATATTGATTAACAAAGCTGTTTTGACGTCACGACTGCAGCACCCTATTTAGTTCAATGCTTGTTTCTGCTGTATTGATCAGCATCCACGATCGGAAGGCCCCAAGCTGTTTGAGAAACTTGCTGAATTCGGAATCACGTACTAGCATACTTACTATTCCTGCCATAGAAAGATATGGTAAAAAAAAAAAATGGTAAAAGCAGTATGTTAGTATGCGGTTCTGAATTCAGCAACTGAAATCATTCAGCTGAATGTTACCTGTGGTAAAGCGAGACCCATAGTCAGCGCCCCAACTAACAGCAGGTGAGATTCAATCCATATTACAGCTCTGTCTGCACAGCCCACCGGATAGATGGATTTAGTGACGTCCAGGTTGTTCTGTGTCTGAACCCCAAATCCACACATGGTGTTGATCACAGTCTGAAAGAGTAAAAAAGAAGGTGTTCCTGTCTTTGCTGCTTTGTCTCTTCAGATGTCATTAGTCTTTAAGCAGCAGGGGGCAGTAATGTTTTAGCCTCATCTGTCATGTTAGCTTAATGTGTCTCATTTTTAATCCATAGTATACAAATACAAACATGATTCATTCGTAGTTACTAAAACAAGCACCACTATTAATACTATGCATATTTTGCCATATATCTAGGAACCAGATCATTTATCTGGGGAGATTTTGGCTAGCAAGCAACCATATAACAGTACATTAGCAACTACATAAAACATATCCTGACATGAAATATACATTTAAATGAAGTAATATTTAGTGCTTTTGATTCTGTTGTTTTTCTCGTTACTTACATCTGGCATTTTGCATGTTTAATGTTACGACCATAGGCAGTTTTTGACACATACCCAAGCCAGCTGGATCTTCCGACTCGACTGTGTCCTGCGTTATCTAATGGGTCAGGGCCAGTAATTTACCCTTCAGCTTTTTGCAACTTTAGTGTTAGCATTTCACCATGCTTTCTGACAACCTGATGATGTTGAATTCCCTTTTGTGGGTTGCTGATGTAAAATGCAGGTCAAGGTCATATCTATAGACATATGCAGTTTTCAATTGAATGGCTGCACCAGGAATTTACTTAACATTGTGTGGTCTAATCTAAAACATCAATCACCTTTTGCTACAGAGTTTTTACACAGCTTTCAGTATTCATCACTGATAACAAGAAACCTACACATGAAAGACCATCAAGATCATTTTAATGTCTGAAAGGGGGCACAATACCGCTTTCAACAGTATATATTTTGTATTGATGGTTAAACAAACCAAACGCACGTGATCCCAGAACAGGTCGCCGTTAAATAATGCTATGATTCATTTTCATATTTTCAGCCCAGATGCTGCCATAGAGAAGTGCCATTGTCTCTGCGTGAACAGCTGTTTGGATGAATCACAGAATTTTCAGTCATTCCTTCCGCTTCAAACAACATGTTTGAATACTGGAAGACAATTAAACCCATAAACCACACAGCATTTCTCCCTCAGCATCATAAATGTGGCATAGCTCCTCCATTTCCTTCTGTTTTTGTTTGAAAGAATTGCATTTCGTCCACTCTGACCTGTTTAGAAAGTGTTTATCCAGCAATCACCGTAGACATTTGCCAAGGGAACAGAGACCATAATATTTAGGTCTGCCAAGGAGTCGCCCTATATCGGTGATCTATGTTCTGTTTGAGTATCTTATCAGCATTTAGACATGTCTCACGGATTGAATTGAAGCACACATTTAGCATTTCAGCCGAGCAGCTGCTTTGGACGTCATGCCAAAATGGCACTGCTCGTCATTTGCTGCCCTGAGAGGCAAGAAAGCAATTCAGAACACATAAATTCTTCTCAAATTGCTATTATGACAACTGTGTAGAAATTGAAACTTTGAATTACCGATACATTTGGTAAACCCAATCTGTTTAACTTCGCAAAGCTTTTACTGATGTGATTCTAACAGGGGTGGTAATTAGCGGCACAGGCCATCATCGTTAAAGATGAAGGCACAAAGGACATTTTTAATCTGTCTTTCATGGCACTTTGTTGCAGAGTGCAATAAACCAATGACCACATACAGTTTTGCTGAGCCTGATGAGATGAAAAATAATACAACTTTGCATTTGCACTAATGCTCCACTACAAAGACTGAGAACAAAAGGGGTGGGATTGCGTTCAAATAAAGGATCAAAATGAAGGATCACTGTATAACTGAACTCGAATTTAAAATGTTCTGAAAATGTCAGTGGTTTTTGCCTGCACGTGCAAAGCTTGCCACCTTGATGCCTGAGTGTTTTAGGTGGTTGCCAGTGTTTTGCAGTGGCTAAAGCGTTCTGAGGATTAACATGGACCAGTAAAGGGCAAAGTATACTTCACTTTTTACACGTACGCGAGGGTCAGCGTATAGTGTGTGTGACGTGAATTTCGTCATCAAAAGAGTATGCACGTTTTGAATGCGTAACACCGGATTTTTGAAGTATGCACATGTGCATTTAAACCTCCCTCGGTTTTTCTTGAAGCCAATACGGAAGTGACTTAAACTGCTATTCATCGACTGGCCACTAGGGCTCCAGAAGGGAGCAGAATATCATTGAGCCCCATGTTAAAATGCCCAACTTTACAGCAGAAAAAAAACATGTTTACAGCCTGGTACAAATTGTGGTTTTGGTCTATATATCTAATTTTGCCCTTCATGACAACTGTGAGGGGGGTGAATTTTTTTATAACTCATTCGTTTACATTATATAAAGCCTTAAAGTTCTGCATAATTAAGGGCGTGGCCACTTTGATTGACAGGTGGATAGCTGTTTGTCTGCTGTCTGTTAGTCCTCACGTCACCTCAGCTCCAGTCACGTCACGTCTCTTTGCCCATTTTCAGTTATCCAGGAGTGACGCGCATTGACGCGCTGCCAAGATGGCAACGGCCGACTTAACGCTTCAAAACTGCTCTTCAGAATCCTATGTGTGACATCACGGACACTACGTCCAGGTTTTTACAGACTATGGTTGTAACTCAAGCCGAGAGATTTCTCAAAACTGCGCATGCGCCGAACGCATGTGTACGTGTACAAGTCAAAAGAAGAATACTTTGCAAGGTTGTACGTTTGACTGTGCAAATACGCTCACGTATGCATAAAAAAAAAACGAAGTATAGGCTACTTTCGGCTATAAAAATATAATGTTTTGGGTCCATATTTGAATTTATTTTCACTCTTTATCATCCTCTAGGTGAAAATAATTTCTGATCTCTTAAAAAAGTTTTTAAACTTCTATGTTATGAAATTAAACAAATAAGTTTAAAGTATTAACTTAGAACGAGCTATGAGCTAGTAAAGTAGTAAAACGTTTTAGCACCACAAATCAATCCTCTATGCTTTAGGTCTCCAATTTCAGTGCATTGTGTGATACCAGATACAAATCATTCATTTTAAAGGATATATATACAGTAAAAATTATATGATCAATAAGTTATAACAACATATGTTTTTTTACATTGGTTTAACTCATCAAAATAAGTTAAGCAAATTTCAACTTATATATAAGTTATACAAGATTTAACGTGCATGTTTAAAAAAAAAAAAAAAAAAAAAAAAAAGTTAGTTTAATGCAATTTAATGCAGTTTTGGTTTTGTTAATTACCTCACACTGTGTATTTAAAGTCACCATGAACCGGAAGTTGTGACCGACATTAGTATTGTGACCTATTTTCCGACTGAAACTGAATATTAAATGAGAAAAAATAGAGGGTGTGGCTTGTTTTTTCCAGCTGGGAATTGATTGGATCTAGAAAAGTGGGCATTCCATTTAGCTCACTGTCAAAGCTAACAGACAGTTGGAGGGGGAAAGTTACTTTGAAAAGTAATGCACTAATTGAGTTACTTAGTTACTTTTTAAGAAAAGTAATGCATTACATTACTTTTGCGTTACTTTTTCTCACCTGGGTTGGGCTTGTTTTTTTGTTTTTTATAACAAAAAAATAATATTTTTGTGCAAATGTAAAATACCTCTTCATACCAAAATTGAAATAATAAGTAATGCAAATTTGCAAATGCAAATAAAAATGCAAATTTACGCATGAACAGTAGAGGGCGCAGCTCTGCTGTACTGTGCTGCCATTCTGGATAAGGGACGAATAGGACGCAGGAGAAAAAAGTTTTACCGATATAAACAAAAAATGTAGTAATTTCTGCTCATGGTTTAACTGAATCATCAAAGGTCAGCAGCAAGACATTGGTCAATAAATGTAGATTAAATGTATAAAAATATTTGTTTTATTTAACATTTAATTATTGGAGGTTTGCATAGTATTCTGATTTTGCATTTGACTGATTTTATTCATTTTGAGGAGTACTGAATCTTTATTGTGCAAGTGAAACACTGGATACGACTGACTAATATTGAGTAGCCTCGACATGCATAAACGCAGATTTGTTACATCTAAAGTAGCCTATATAGAAAGAATAAACCAGTTTTATAAATTTTGCTTAACAACTTAAAATATAACCTGCATGCACAATAAACAGTATGCCCAATATACAGTCAAATGTATTTACATCTCTAGACAGAAATGTTATATAGTTCTTCTCAGTCTTTGTTCAGTCTTGTTTATGTTATAGTGGTTGTGAGGTTTTTCCCCAGATTATCTCCTGCATGTTTCCTTTGGATTTTTGTTTATTATTTATTGCAGCACGCTTCATTACACCCACTCAGCATGACAGTATCATGGTTTCCACGTTTTTAACATTTATAATAATATGCTTCTTAAATACCAAATAAGCATACTAGAAATTGAATTTGAAAATTCAGCTTTGCCATACAGGAATAAGTAATATTTGAAAATATATGAAAAGAAAATTATTTTAAATTGTAATAATATTTCACAATTTTACTGTATTTGATTAAATTAATGCAGCCTTGATGACCACAAGAGACTTCTTTTAAAAACATTAAAATATTTTACAGACTCCAAACTTGATATACAGTATGCTATTTTTATTCTCCCAATATATGGTTTTCCAAGGTAATTATACCATTACCGTACATCTGTTGTCACCATGAAAATTTGAGAGAATGTTTTACATTTAAAAGGGTAATATAAAACTATATTGTAAAGTTAAAATATAATTATAATGATTAAGAGCACCCGTGCAAAGCAACTCATAAAGCGGCATATTAATCCTCACTTCACACAGATCTCATATTTGCTTATTTCTATGTCCAGTTTAATTTATTCATAGCTGCAGATTAAAACTCGGTCCGTGTGTATAGGTGGTTTACTCTCACCTCTTCTTGCAGAGGAGTGCAGCATGAGAAGGGAACTGCACACCGCTCAGTGCTGGGGTTCGACGGGGTGCAGTTGAAGTAAAGGTTCCAGGACCAGTCGGTGTAGTTGTTCCAGCCACAACATTTGAACTGCAAGGAGCAGCGAGGGAGGAGAGGAGATAAAATATTTTTTAGAAACTGTGTCTCAGACCACATATTCACGTCCTATCTGTTGGCTCCATAACCATGTTTATTGTGAGGAGTGTTAAAAATATTTACATTGATACCAACAATTTCAAATAAGTACTATTCTTTTAAACTTTCTATTGATCAAAGAATCCTGAAAAAAGTATCAAGATTTCCAAAATAATAAGAATAATAAATATAGCTGCTGCACGCATCAATTATCGGGGCCAAGCACAACAGAAGCAAACAAGGAAGCTAGCAGCAGACCAATTGTAAAAATGAGTAAAGACAATTCGAGACAATTTTAAGCAAAAAGGTCTAAAACCCATGAATACATAGAGTTGTATCGAGCCAATTTCATTTTTTGTTCAATTATAGCGACACCAAGAGGTGCAATTCCACCTTTTTGAGTGTGTCCTCAGAGTGCCCCCATATATAAGTGTAAAATTTGGTGAAAATATCTCATTTCGTTTAGGAGTTATAAACATTTGTATTTGTTAGCACATCAAAAATAAAACCACACCTGACTTTGATTGCATTTTTTGCCACTTACTATCAAAATTTTGTTCAACCCGCTATGATTCCGATCCTCCTAGGGTGGTTTCGTCTCGATCAGACTAATGGTTTCCCTGAGGTTGTTTAAATACTAAATCTCAACTTTGCACAAACCATAAGGCGAAACTTAGCATGTTTGATATCGTTGGACTCGGCAAGGATTCAAGAATCTAGCTCCCGAGAAAATAAGTCAACCACATCCAAAGTTATGAGCATGTAAATAGTTATTTTTTCACCACTAGATGGCGCTGGTCCAAAACTTCTCAGACTCTTTTAGGACATTGTGCGGATGACCCATACCAACGATACATTCATGCGTTTGTAAAATACAGCATTTTACTACAAAATTCAAAATGGCGGACGCCCAAAATGGCCAACATGGGAAAATTTGATATCATTGAATATAACTAGACCACTTTAATGAATTTTGTGCAAACCGTTCAGAAGTTATAAGCAAATATAGCAATTTTTCGTATCTCAGAACCAGTAGGTGGCACTGTGCCGAAATGCTGCATGCCACCTCAAGCCATGCTTGTGATGATCTGTACCAAGTTTGATCAGAATACGATAAAGTGTTGCGGTGATACAGCCTTATGTCTATTTTTGCAAGCGCTACATAGAATTTGTTTGTGCGTTATTCAAAAACACTTTGATGAATTGATTTGAATTATATAACTTTTTATTGCCATTGCCGGAAGATGATCTTCATGTAAATCGAATAAACCGTCTAGGAGGAGTTTGAAAAAGTAGGGAAATATATTTTTGTTTCTAGCCCTTACGGTTAAAAAGTTATTAGCATAAACGTGAGCGCAACTTTGGGCAATTGGTGGTGTTAGAGGGATTGAGTTAGATACTCCAAATTTGTTATGGTGACAGTTCTCTATCCTTTGTGCCAAATTTCATAACTTTCCCACAAGCGGTTCTATGGGCTACCATAGACTCCCATGGAGGAAGAAGAAGTTAAGAATAATAAGAATGCCAACAATTACAATAGGTGCCTAGCCTACGCACCTTTGGTGCTTGGCCCCTAATAAATTAGGCAACACAACTGTTTTTAACCAAATCAGCATATTAAAATGATTTCATCAAGTGACACTGAAGTCTGGAGTAATGATGCTGAAAATTCAGCTTCGCCACCACAGTAAATTAGATGTTAAAATATATTAAAATAATGAGTGTTTTTACTGTGTTTTTGATCACATGAATAAAGCCTTGGTGAGCAGAAGAGACTTCAAAAACATTAAAAAAAATGCAATCCATAAATGTATATTTGACACAAAAATATAATACATTTTGACACTAAATGAGCGAGTGTATACTGTACATAAGGCCTTTTTTTTTGGTTGGAGAAATGCACATGACTTCTTATGGTGCCTGGTATTCTTTTTAATTTGACCAGATGCATTACAAATCTGCACTTACTGAACAAAGTAAAAAACCCTACCTCTTTTTGGATGTAGTCCATTAGGTTTTGAAGGTCCAGGTCATCTCGATAATGCACAATGGCTTTTTTCACAAATTTCCCCAGAGCATCACGAGTCTGTGAACATGACACTTCATACAGTCTAGCCACCAAGTATATTTCCATACGTACCTACAATCAAATACTTACATCTGGGTTGTATATGCATATGTAATTGTGCTACGGGAGACAGGTCGACAGCACTAATTCACCATGGCGGCTAATAGCATATGCTTTAGTGTGGTAATTAACTCTTGGGGCCCCCCTGAGCTCTCTCCGTCTCCCCTGTCAGTTCCTCTAACGCTGGCATGTTCAAGCACCTCTGAATGTCATTAACAGGAAGCCTCCTAGAAAGCCTCCATCGAAACGAAACATTAGGTCTCACTTTGAAGTGGAAAAGCTCTTTAATCATTAAGCAGCGAAGATGCTTGATGCAACATTGTTAAACTGCCCTCCCAGTTTAACGGTGTGTGCTGCGAAGTATAGTGTGATGTACTACACTCGACCTTCTCCTGGACTGTAGAACTTCAAGATTCCACTCGTATGACGAGGTAATTTTAGACCGATAGGAAACCCTATAGCTAGAATTGACGTTACGGGTAAGATGAACAATGGAAGCCAATGGTGAATTGCTTTTAAATTGACTTTCTATCCCATGAGATGGACTTAGAGACTGAGAGATGACTGCTAAAAGAGGTTAACCCTCCCCAACTAAGCCAAAGCCTAATGTTACAATTAATCTTTAACAGCCCTCAGTGTATGGAAGTCGTAACAATGAAATACACTTTATGTGATAGCCTGTATCCCATATCAGTGCTGCAGAAAACACATCTAGTTTATAAACTATGGTTTCAAGTGAAAGCCCACCTGGTCAGAGTAGAAGAAGCCCAGGATTGCAATGGCCATTTGGGTAAGAAAGACCAGGGTAAGACTAAATGAGAACTAGAGAGGAACAGGAAAGAAGATTCTGTTACTAATTATAATTGCCTTTAACTGTTATTTAAATAAATTATCAAACATAATGGATAAATAACATATCTATATAGAGAAGACTGGGGCTAGTTGTCACACGTTATACAATTTACATGGCTTGAATATAGTTCAGTCAGGTCCACTTACAGTGAGGAAAATAAGTATTTGAACACCCTGCTATTTTGCAAGTTCTCCCACTTAGAAATCATGGAGGGGTCTGAAATTGTCATCGTAGGTGCATGTCCACTGTGAGAGACATAATCTAAAAAAAAATCCAGAAATCACAATGTATGATTTTTTTAAACTATTTATTTGTATGATACAGCTGCAAATAAGTATTTGAACCCCTGTCTATCAGCTAGAATTCTGACACTCAAAGACCTGTCAGTCTGCCTTTAAAATGTCCACCTCCACTCCATTTATTATCCTAAATTAGATGCACCCATTTGAGGTTGTTAGCTGCATAAAGACACCTGTCCACCCCATACAATCAGTAAGAATCCAACTACTAACATGGCCAAGACCAAAGAGCTGTCCAAAGATACTAGAGACAAAATTGTACACCTCCACAAGGCTGGAAAGGGCTACGGGAAAATTGCTATATATGGTGCACCAAAAGTAGTTCCTCTATGATTACGACGAAGAACCATTTTTGGTGCCATATAGAACCTTTTTGTTTTTTAGAGTGTGTGTAAGGTACGTTCATGCAGGTAAAGTTAAAGAAACTGCAGAAACAAATACTAAATACGCTAAATACTAATGTAGTTTTAAGTAATATTTAGAATTAGCTTTTATTTTTATATTTTAATTTAAATTTGAGTCATTTCGTTGTGCTTTTAGTGCTTTAAATTAAACTTATGGTGCATTCAAGTCATATCGGAAAGATAATATTTATTGAGTTGAATGAACATGAACGCCACCACAAAGTAAATACGAGTGGGAAGCTCAGTTTATAATTTTATGAGTTGGGGGTGTGTCAGTGAGAAAACATGATGGAATACCAGAATACTTACAGGTATTTAGCAGTGACATTGTCAGGCTTTTTTTTAATTTACAACAAAATAACTAATTGCCTGCACAAAATATGATAGCATTGTAATAACTTTTACTTTACTTAATTGTCACATCATTGACACAAGTGAACAAGAAGTGAAAATCTTTTTTGCATAGATCCTAGCAGCAATGTAGAACAAGCTATAATTAACTACAATTGTACATAATGCAAAAAATAAATACATTATACATACAATAAATACACTTGGGCCTTAATGCAATGATACCGTTTCTGTGATGGGAGCATTGAAAACATTATGTGGCTTGAATGGCTTGAGTCCTTGATGATTTTCCTCACCTTCCTCAGGCAGCGCTCAGTGTAAATGTCCTGAAGAGATGGGAGGTTGGTTCTGATGATGTGTTCGGCTGATCGCACTACCCTCTGCAGGGCTTTACAATTGAGGGCAGTTAGGATGCTTTCAATAGCGCAGTTGTAAAAATCCTGAGGGTGTGTGGGCTCATGCCAAACCTCTTCAATCGCCTGAGGAAGAAGAGCCACTGCTGTGCCTTTCTCCCAGTCTTCTGTGTGTCCGTTGTACACCTAAGGTCCTCAGTGATGTGCATGCCAAGGAACTTGGAGTTGACACTCTGTGTCCCCGTTTGGTGGTGATGAGGGCTTTCTGTCATCTAAAACCTACTATCAGCTCTTTAGTCTTGGCAACATTGAGGAGAGGTGATTTTCCTGGCACCATATTGACAATATAATATTTAACGATAAAGTTTACCTGATGCACATTCTTTGTTCTTCATTTTCTAGAAGTAGAGTTTAGTTTAAAAACTTGCTGTATTTTGTGTAGTTAATTAAGAGAATGTATCTACACTACCATCTTGCTCCATCAAAAGTGACTTGAACGCACATGACGTTAAAAATCACGACTTCCCAACTCATAAATACGAACTTCCCAGGAGGACTTAAACACATCCTTATTTCAGTCAGTTGGCAAGGCAACATTTCTAAATATTGTTTAGAAAAAGTATAAAATGTTAGTTAAAATGTTTAATCTAATTGTCAGGATTAGGTTGTGTTTTGTGTTAGTTTCATTCCTGTGTGTTCTAGTTTCCTGTTGCATTCTAGTTAGTCTCTTTAGTTACTGATAGCTGTCTTTTAGTTTCCCTGCGTATTTATACTTCCTGTTTCACTCATGGTCAGTTTTCAGTTTTCATCTTTATATTTAAAGTTTATGTTGCTATATGCCTTTGTCTATGTATTTCTGTTCATTAAACAACTTAATATTTGATCTTCATCGTCATGATTCTATTAACTACCACACCATTGTGACTGAAGACAGGGGCGTAAATTTAATCTAAAAGTTGGGGGGGACAATAAACATGAAATTTCTCAAGAGCAATTTTTGAAGGGGACACAAATAATACAGCCAAAATCGTACTTGTAAGGATATGTGTACCACAAAAAAAATATTTTTCCCAAAAAAAAAACACATTTGGCGTTTTGGTGTACTGAAAAATTATCTAATGTCCGTTTTTCTTTTCTCTGTCATTTTATCTGACCAACAACACAAAGCGATATAGTTTAAATACGATTAAGGTTCACCACGCAGTCATATTATAATTATTAAATTATCTTGCGTCCTCCACATAGTATTTTATACTATGATATTCAGATATTTAGATATTCAACTGCAGCAAGCCTCTGATCTGATACTTATTATCATATTGAGCAAAACCCAACACAGATCTGACTGAACTTTCGGTTTAGAATTAGCCAATTTTTTGAATTTGGGGGCGGGTTGCTGGAATTTTGGGTTCATTAGCCTATTATTCATAATGAAAAACACAACAACAAAACAGTACAATGACACACTCCCTTAAATAGGCGCTTTTACGCTTTGAAACCAAATCTTCGACAATCTTGTCTGTCAGCGGTTTGCTCGTTCGGCTGGTGCTGTATTGAGCAGACACGTTCAGTTTTTAAGTGTTTTGTCAGTTCTCTAACTGAACTAAATGATTTTATTACTATACAGCGGAGCGGGGCGGTGCGGCGGTGGGCAAGGGATGTTAACAGTGTTTTGCCTAATCTGTATTAAAGAGAAAAGAATCACTTCATCTGATGTTTAAAGTGAATAAAATAGCCTTGACAGCTACTTACTGGTGTTTCACAACTGCTGTCTGAAGAGCCTTGTTCTCTCCCCAAACTTGTGTGGTAGTTTTTCTACGTTCTATGTAACGTTAGTTGAGGTGCACGGTGGATCAAACCACTGTGAGGCAAGGGGGGAGGGGGGACTCAAAATGTTTCTAAACTTAAAACGCATGTTTTGTCCCGTTTGCGTTTGTATTGTTTTACTACTTACACATTTATTTTAAGTATATATTGTTATATTATTTACAATACTCAGCATGGTTTTTAGGGGGGGGGCAGCCCTCAGATTGGGGGGGTCCTGTCCCCCCCGTCCCCCCCGCGATTTACGCCCCTGACTGAAGAACCGATCCAGAAAATGGATAATGAGGACTGCGTTTCACAAAACGGCCGGTTACTGGGGGATTATTTGGAGGATTACCTGGAGCTCTATCACGAGGCGTGCTGGGATGATGAAACTCTGAAACAGCGTTTCTGGAGCGGGATGGACGATATACTCGGCCAGATGCTGCTCTTGGGGGAAGATCACTGTCCGTTCATCAGAGAAGTCAGGTCCAATTAGACAGTTCTTAGATGAGACAGCGGTGCGCTGGCACCTGTAATCGTGAAAGTGCCCTTTTCGATCATACCGCAGTGCCCCCGGAACCCTGATTTCTTCTGAGGGGGACCCCTGCCCCCGCGGAGGTCTGTGCACACCACTGCTAAGGCTCCACTGGGCTCCCTCATCCCTCCAGCTTCACCTTGGTCTTTCGTCACCTTGGTTTCATTGAGGACTTCCAGGCCTCTGGCTGTGCCTCAACCCTCCACCCCTCCAGCTTCACCGGGATTCTCCTTCCTTCCGGTTTCACCATGGTCCTTGATATCTCCGGTGTCACCCCATTCTGCCAGGCCCCTGCCTCCACCTTGGTCACTTGAGCCGACGACATCACCTCGGGCTTCGCCAGGGTCTCCACCTTGTCCCCTTCCACCACCGTCGGTCCACGCCCAGGCTCCGCCATGGCTCTTTGCTTCGCCAGTTCTGTCATGGTATTCTTCTCTGCTGACTCCTCCTGTCTCCTGTCCATCTACAGCCTCTCCTCGACCTCCTCCTAAACCCTTTCCCTCCCCAGTTGGACATTTGCATTCGGCACAAGGTGCCTTGCAGGAGGGGGGAGTACTGTCAGTGTTGTGTGTTAGTTTCATTCCTGTGTGTTTGTTTCATGTCTTTCAGTTGAGTCTTAAGGCGAGACACTGCAGGGTGAAAAAAAACGTTTTTTCATGCAATGGCCAATTTTGAGATTTTGGGCCAGTTCATGTAAGCTTTCGTGTCAAAATTAAAAATGTGTCAACATTACACATTAAGGTGGTTATTTAATTATATTTTGTCAACTTGCGCCTTTAGATTTCTACCGGAAATCACCAAATTTAGCCTTCTAACACGAGCTCCCACACCGTCTCCATTCACAGAAACATATCATGCCTGGTATCATTATAAAGCTCTCAGTCTCATACACAGTGCTGTCTAATCCAAATATGGCCATTTACTTTGAAACTAATCGCAATGGTGTGCCGGGGAAAAACCACATCTGATTGGTCATGTGAATTTGCGACTACGTGATTGGTTCTCACGCATCACGTGATACGCGTTGCCACTTCCTTGTTTATTCTCCACCTGAGAAAATGCAGACAACACCAAAATCAGCTCATAAACGTTCACAGAAAAGATGCCAACAGCTGTCACTTGCAAGAGCTTGTAAGAAAGTAAACAACAATAGATTAGACCAGTCATTCCCAAACTGTGGTCCGTGAGGGTACTGCAGGTGGTCCGTGAAAGGCAAAATAAAATAAAATAATATTTTTTTACCTTCATTTTACCAGAAAATTCCCATAAAAAAATTAAAAGTAAAAAGAATATGTAGGCCTATATTGATATAACATTTGTATTAAATTGTCAAGTTATTGTGCGATTACTAAAATAGGCTAGTGGCACTCGGCCGTGACGTTCAAGTTCAGTGCCGTTATGGATCGGTGGATAGCAACAGGTTCTCTGAAGAGAAAAGAGACAGAGGCAGAAGTAACAAAAAATGAAGAGATTGACAGTGAGTCGGATGCATCTATGAGCCAGATTCATCATAAAAAAACAAAGAAAAGGAGGGTGAAGAGAAAGTACTGTGAAAGCTATTTAGCATTAGGTTTCAGCTACACCGGCCCCGAAGACGAGCCGTTGCCCGTTTGCATTTGTTGCTACGAGGCACTGGCTAACGAGAGCATGAAACCATCAAATCTTCGCCGGCATTTGGAAACCAGGCATGGGGAATTTAAATCTAAGCCAGTCGAGTTTTTCAAAAGGAAGCTCCAGGAATACCGCACAAGCAAAAAAGTTATAGAATCGACATCTGCAGGTGGCGCTACTGCTAAAGCAGTTGAAGTCTCATACCGGGTGTCCCGAATCATAGTGAAAAAAGGGATGCCACATACACTCGGGGAGGAGGTGGTGCTACCAGCAATTAAAGAGACTGTGTGTATCATGCTGGGTGAAAAAGCACGAAAGCAAATGGACTTGATTCCATTATCAGACAACACTGTGCAGCGCAGAATCGAGGAGATGGCCAGCGATGTGAACGACCAGCTAATATCGCGGATCAAAGCCAGTCGATCTTTTGCTCTTCAGCTGGACGAATCCACGGACATAGCGAACCTTGCCAACCTGCTCGCCTACGTAAGATATGAATACAACGGAGAAATAGAGGAGGAATTTCTCTTTTGTAAACCTTTGCAAACACGCACAACCGCAGAGGCACTTTTTGACATGTTGAACGGTTTCATCACAGAACATGGGATTGATTGGTCAAGATGTGTGGGAATAAGCACAGACGGGGCAGCAGCCATGGTAGGCCAACACAGTGGCCTTGTTAAACGTGTGCAAGCAGTTGCTCCGCAAGCAAAATCTATCCACTGCTGCATCCACAGAGAGGCTCTTGCAGCCAAAAGAATGCCACCTGATCTCAAAACTGTTCTGGATGAAGCAGTAAAAACTGTCAATTTTATCAAGGCCCGGCCACTGAATTCTAGATTATTTTCAGTTTTATGTGATGAGATGGGCAGTGAGCACCGACAATTGCTGCTCCATACCGAGGTCCGGTGGCTGTCAAGAGGGAAGGTGCTTGCACGGCTTTACGAGTTGCGAGATGAGGTGAGACTGTTTCTTCTTGACACAAAGTTCGACCTTTCTGGTCGATTCAATGATGCAGACTGGCTTTGCAAGTTGGCATATCTGTCTGACATTTTTGAGCACTTGAATGGACTAAATAGGAGCCTACAGGGGAAGTCGGTTACTCTTTTTCATACGCAAGACAAAGTTGAAGCCGCAATTAAGAAGATGGGGATGTGGGCCAAACGCGTGGAGGAGGCAAACTATGACTCATTTCCAAATCTTTCAGATTTTTTAGACAGCTCAGACACGCACCTTTCAAGTGCTGTGCAAGATGATATCAGACAGCACCTACACCTGCTGAAAACTCAGATACGGATTTATTTCCCAACGCCCGACACAACAGCGAATTGGATAAGAAATCCGTTTGCCACCCTGGATGACTACATCCTGACAAACCTCACCTCCAGAGAGCAAGACAGCCTGGCCGAACTGTCCTGTGACAGTGCTTTAAAAATGAGCTTTTCTGAGAAACGCCTGCCTGCTTTTTGGCTGAATGTTGCCACAGAATACCCTGAGCTGTCCGACAAAGCCCTGAAGTGGCTTGTGCCTTTTCCAACAACTTACCTCTGTGAATCAGGATTTTCATCCCTGGTCATGTTGAAGACAAAATATCGGAACAGACTTAATATTGAATCTGATCTCAGATTGAGGCTGTCATCAATTGAACCTGACATCCAGAAATTGACGTCTGCAAAGCAACATCATCCGTCTCATTAGGTGAGCATTTATTTAGCTGTTTAATATAGGCCTATATTAGACAGACGATAAAAAGAGGAGGGAAAGATGTGGAGGGGGAAAAAGGGGGATATAACGTTCATATCGGGCTGGTAAATAGACTCCAATGGCTGTTCCTTTTTACTTTTTTTTTTTTATTTATTTTTTTTTTAATCTGGAGTAGGCCTACTGTTTTCATTAAATGTGTTTTCATTATCACATCACACACATAGCCTTTATAGGCAGTTTTATGAAACAAAATATTGGAGTATGGAAATATGGAATGAATAAAACCTGTTATTTTAATTTCTATTTAGTTTCTTGATCTCGTGTTTCTGAAATGTTTTTTTTTTTTTCAGAATGTTTTTTTCAGAAATGCCAAAGGTTTTGAAATGTTGACTATCCAAGTGTTCTTTTCCATTGCTATGGAAATAAGCCTGTTGTTCAAATTAACCTGATTATGCCCTCGGGCGCTTGAGTAAATAAATAAATTAAATATGTGGCAAGCCGTTGTGTGCAGTAAACTTTCTTTTAACAAGCCTGTTGTACTGATGTGATGACTAGTTATAGTTTTAGTGCTAGTAAGCCTATTTAGAGGTGCGGATTAATTCAGGTAGGACTGTGTGTAGACATATTTTATTATGTGTGTTATGGGTGGTCCGCAAAATTTTTTGATTACAAATAGTGGTCCACACACAAAAAGTTTGAAAACCCCTGGATTAGACGATGAATTCCCTGTCAGTGAATTAGATTCAATTAGTTATAGATGGACATACAATAAACAGGGACAGTTTGTTTGCAGTGTTTGTGACTGTTGTTATGTGTGTTTGTTAAGGTAGTTCCCTTTCGTTCAGTCACTACGACGTAAAGTTAGTGACTAATGAATGGGGGTTTTGCTTAGAAGCCAATCATCTTCGAGATTTTAGAAAACGGCCAATGGCGTGCCAATGCCATGCCATTTGCATACATAACTCCGCCTCACCGCGTGAGTATAAAAGGAAGTACGTGGCAATATCGCATTATGTTTCTGCATCGGAGCCAAGAGCATCTCTTCACTCCTGCAAGCCTGAATTCTGAAGTCCTCTCTTCAGTCTTCGAGACGAGCGGTTCTCCAGAGTGTTGGTGTGACAGCGCGTTCCAGCGATCTCACATTGCCTGCCTGCTGATCTGTGCAGTGATCTGCAACAGCTGTGTGTGTTTTCCCTGGGCGCTTCGGCACTCTGTAGAGCTTTCCTCTCACAAAAATAGCTTGCGCGTGGCACGTCTTTTTCAAGACGGTTCGCCCGTGCACTTCCGGGAAACAGCGGCCCGTATCTGACGCCTCGTTCGTAGAGTCCTTTGGGGATGACGATTAGGTTGTGCTCCGCCTTCGGGTGTGCCAGCGCTGCCTGATCCGACCTAGAGTTGACAGCCATGTTATCTCAGGCAGCTGCGAGCCTCGCGCTGGTGTGGAACTCCGCCCTGTCGCGAGTGCTCGTGGTTGCGCGACCGTTTTTTGGGGGCGGCACCCGACAGCTGTTGGGCCCCGCCCCCAATGCCTTTCGCTCCCGAGGTGCATGAGGAGATCACGCGGTCCCAGAAGTCCACTTGCTTCCTGCGACCGTTTGGTGGCCTCCTCCGCCTTCTCTGCCCTTGATGGGGCCACGGCCTAGGGTACACTGGGGTAGGGTACACTGTTGAACACTCTGTTGCGCACTATGGTGTCCACAGAGGGCTTTGACGTGGCGTGGCTGTCCTAAGCACCCTCCCTAAGCCTGTGGCCTCATCTACTTCGGTGGCGTGGTCCTGCAGAGCTACGGGGCAGGCCGCCACCCCTTTGCACATGCACAAGGATGGAGCTGACCCAGGGCTCTTCTATGAGCTGCGTGCCGCCACTGATCCTGCCCTCTGGGTGGTGAAGGTGGCCACACGCTCCCTCGGTCGGGTGATGTCCACAGCTGTGGTCCGGGAGAAACACCTGGCCTTACCTGGTGATGTAGGGGGGTTGAGTGAGCCCGCCTCCTCAACTTGCCCATATCCCAGGCTGTCCTCTTCGGCGGCGCGGCTGAGAACTGCGCCCAACGGTTCTCGGCCGCCCCAGAGAAGACTGAGGCTGTAACACGTACTGCACCCAGCCGCTGGCTCAGTCGCCTCAGTCCGCTCTCCGCCGAGGGCGCCTTCCCTCCTCCCGCCTGGCCCCAGCAGCAGCCTTCACCCGGGCCGCGCCGTGGTGGAGGTTGCAGGATGACGCCCAGTCCGCTCCCCAGCCTGGTTAAACGCCAGGCTGGAGGCGGACAACCCAGAGATGGGTCCCAGTTTTTTCTAGGGGATGGTAGCAGGGCCTCTCCTTCTGCTGAAAATCCTTCTGCTGCTGGCTGCCCCCGGGCCGGGCCGGGCCGCGCCGCTCTCATCCCTCTCTGTCGCCAGCCTCCTCTCAGAGCAGACCCCAGTGGAACGTGCGTCATTCCCTGGTCTCCTCTGTCAGGACGCAGCTGCTGACTGTGCCCCCACACCGGGACGCTACGCCTCCCATGTCCGGGCCAGTCACGCTGCCTCGCTGCCCCACCCGGGGTACGTCTGTGGTTCAATCGACCCCGTTGGTTAGTTCCTGGAGCCTGGCTACAGTTTCAGGGGCTGCCCGCTGGGTCGCGAAGGCCATTAGGCTCGGCTACACGATTCAGTTCATGCGGCGTCCTCCCCATTTTCAGGCAGTCCGCGCTCCATGCTGGGGCCCAATAGAAGGCCCCAGTCATGCGTGTGGAGGTTGCCACCCTACTGGCGAAGGGTGCGTTTAAGCCTGTCCCTCCAGCCGAAATGAAGTCCGGCTTCCTCAGCCCTTACTTCATTGTACCCTAGGAAACCGGTGGGTTACGGCCAATCCTGGACCTGCCCGTCCTGAACCGATCCCTTCACAGGCTTCCGTTCAGGATGTCGGTAGCGAACGCCTCCTCGGACGCGTTCGTCCGGTAGATTGGTTGCAGCGATCGACCTGAAAGACGCTTACTTCCATGTCTCCTTCCTCGACGAGGACTGTTCCTACGGTTTGCTTTGAGGGGTGGACATTCAGTACACAGTCCTCCCATTCGGGCAGCTCTGTCCTCTCGTGACTCTACGTAGTCTATCGAGGCAGCCCTTGTGCCACTCAGGCAGCACGGGGTTCGCATCCTGAACTACTTCGATGACTGGCTCATATTGGGTCACTCTCGTGAGCAGATGTGCAGATGATGCTCCGGCACTTAGCCCGTCTGGGCCTTCGGGTGAACTGGGAGAAGAACGACTCTGCCCCGTGCAGAGGATCTCATTTCTCAGTATGGTCACTGAAGTTTTTTCAGTGGCTCCTGGGGCATATGGCATCTGCAGCCGCATTAACGCCGCTCGGATTGCTTCATATCATACCGCTTCAGCTTTGGCTTTGCGATCGAGTCCCGAGATGGGCATGGCATTCGGGTACGCTCCGGGTCCCAGTGACTCGGGCCTGCCTGCAGACCCTCACCCCGTGGCCGAACCTCATTTCTACGGGCCGGTGGCCCTTAGGACGAGTTTCCAGGCATATTGTTGTGTCAACAGATGCCTCCTCCACGGGCTGGGATGCCATGTGCAATGGACGTGCTGCTGCGGGCTCCTGGATAGGACCCCTGTGCCTCCTGCATGTCAATTGCCTCGAGTTGCTGGCACTACGGTTTGCCCGGCACCGCTTCCTAGCGTTGCTGAAGGGTCAACATGTGCTAGTCCGGTCAGACTACACGGTCAGTAGCGTACATCTACCACCAGGCTGATCTATGCTCCCACAGTATGTCTCAACTCGCCCGCCATCTCGTTCTATGGAGTCGGAAGCATCTGAGGTCCCTTCGTGCTGTCCATATTCCGGGAGTACTGAACCGTGCAGCCGACGAGCTCTCATGCGTTCAGCCGCTCCCGGGAGAATGGAGACTCCATCCCCAGACGGTCCAGATGATTTGGGAACAGTTCGGCGACGCGCAGATGGATCTGTTTGCCTCCCACGACTGTTTTATTCCCTGACCGAGGGCACGCTCGGCACGGATGCTCTGGCGCACAGCTGGCTGCGGAGCCTGCGCAAATATGCGTTCCCCCCAGTGAGCCTTCTCGCACAGCTCTTGTGCAAGATCAGGGAGGACAAGGAGCAGGTCCTTTTGGTCGCCCCGTACTGGCACGGCCGGACCTGGTTCTCTGAACTCTTACTCCTTGCGACAGCCCCTCCCTGGCCTATTCCTCTGAGACAGGACCTCCTCAGTCAGAGACGGGGCACCCTTTGGCACCCGCGTCCCGATCTTTGGAACCTCCACGTGTGGCTCCTGGACGGGACACGGCAGGTTTGAGTACCCTACCACCTATGGTGGTGGCTACCATCACTTCCGCTAGGGCAGAGTCCACTCGGCATGCCTATGCGTTGAAGTAGAACCTCTTCGTCACCTGGTGTTCTTCTCGCCAAGAAGACCCCTGGAAATGCCTGATTGTGTCTGTGCTCTCGTTCCTCCAAGAAGGGTTGGAGCGAAGGCTGTCTCCCTCCACCCTTAAAGTATATGTGGCCGCAATATCTGCCCACCACGACCTCTTGGAGAACAAATAGGTAAGTCAGCACGACCTGGTCATCAGGTTCCTGAGGGGAGCCAGGAGACTAAATCCTCCTTGCTCTCCCCTTGTGCCCTCTTGGGACCTCTCAGTAGTCTTGGATGCTCTGCAGAGGCCTCCCTTTGAGCCTTTGCAGTCAGTCGATCTTAAGTTCTGTCAATGAAGACAGCGATCCTGACTGCATTGGCTTCCATCCAGAGGGTAGGGGACCTGCAGGCGTTTTTGGTTGACGAAGCGTGCCTGGAATTCGGGCCGGCTAACTCTCACGTGATCCCGAGACCCCGGCCTGGATATGAGCCCAAGATTCCCACCACTCCGTTCAGTGAGTCAGGTGGTGAACCTGCAAGCGCTGCCCATGGAAGGGGCAGACCCAGCCTTGGCATTGCTCTGTCCAGTACACGCTCTCCGTGCTTACGTAGACAGGACGCAATGTTTCAGGACCTCAGACCAGCTCTTTGTCTGTTATGGTGAAGAGCGGAAGGGAAGAGCTCTCTCAAAGCAAAGGCTGTCTCACTGGATAGTGGACACCATTGTTTTGGCTTACCAGCAGCAAGGTCGACCATGTCCCCTTGGGGTTAGGGCCCACTCCACTCGGAGTGTGGCCTCCTCTTGGGCTTTAGCGCATGGCGCCTCGCTAACAGACATCTGCAGAGCTGCAGGCTGGGCGACACCTAACACATTCGCTAATTTACTAAAGCACAACATAAGATATCCAGAATCCCCTCTGTAAAAGCCCTCTCATCTAATATGTCAACAAATAGAACCAAAAATTTTAAACCTGGTCATTTCCAATTTCCAGATTTTGTTTTTGGAAATTTATGCACATGAGTATATATTTATATAATGTATTTATATAAGGCCTCATTTGCATATTAAAACATTGATTTAAACAAAACTTGTAATACATTTTTTTCTTATGTTTATGCCAGTAATAAACTGGAGAAGTTTCACAGTGATATCTTCTAATTTAAAAAAATGCCCTATTCACCTGTAGTATCCTGCCTTAATTCCCTGTGTATTTATACTCCCTGTTTCAATCAGATCATGGTCGGTTCCCATCTTTATGTGAGTAGTTAATGATAGGTTGCTATATGCCTTTGTCTATGTATTATCTTCGTGTTCATTAAACATCTTAATATTTGATCTTCATCGCCATGGCTCTGTTAACTACCACATCAGTTGTGACTGATATCATATCATAGCCTTTTAGTTACTAAGATACACCCCATGTGACAACTAGCCCTAGTCTTCCTTAAACGTCTATATAGAAAATGAGTTTTAACTACTGAAAAGATACATTTTAATCATTATTTCTAAGTTACTTAGTAACTCACAGTAATTCAGTTTCTACTCACAATTTTAAGAAGCCGTATATTTTCCCGCAGAGCTCCGATGCACCCACAGAATGTGATGAAGAACATGACCACCCCCACCACAATGAGCACCACAGCAGGATCAATGAAGAACGTGTCACGCACTGTGTCTGTGGAGAAAGAAAAACAGAAAACCTTTTAACTGATCCACACACATCGGCAGTTTATTCTATCAGGTGAGGAACACACACACACAATGGTTGTCATACCTGTTGCTTTTTGAACGTTGGCATATACCCCAATGGCTACAATAAGGAGAGAAAACACCTAAAAATGAATAGACATCAATAAATAAGTAAGGAATAATTGACGACGGGCCGTTGAATTATTCGAAAAATAATGCGCACCAGAGGTAGGCTAGTAATGCGGCCACAGCAATTTGCATTGTGAATTATTTCTCAATAATTCAATGGCCCGGAATAAATTATTCTGCTTGTACTACGATTACCACACCTCAAAACATTGTTTAGATGATGTATTTCAAGCTTTTAAGTTGTTAAACTATTTTAGTGATAAAAATCGTCAGAGCATCGCTGACAACAGGTTTCTGTGGCCGTGTGTGTCCGTACTAAATAGTCGTTTTTATCCTATTGTGTAATATATTTATTTGCTTGGTCAGTGTCGTTGTGGGTTTTGGTTATTTTGCTGTTGTAGGCTCTAAGGACCTTTGAAATAACTGAAATCATTTGGCGAAGTGATATGGACATGTAATGTGGTCAAGACCTGCCTGGAACTACTTTAGCCATGTGTTTCCCTAAAAATGTTCATCAACCAATCAGATTCAAGCATTAAACAGCCGCGTAGTATAACGTGAAATCAACTACACAACTATCTTGTAAAGTCACAAAACGTAGTTATATACACACACACACACACACACACACACACACACACACACACACACACACACACACACACACACACACACACACACACACACACACACACACACACACACACTCACTCACACACACACACACACACACTCATATAAGTCAAATATTGGCAATTATTCACAAAAATGTAACCTTTCATTGAAGTAAAAAAAATTGACCAATTAATGGCACCCTTTTATTCAATACTTTTTGTAACCTTCTATAATACTTGATTGGTTTGGATAACACCTGACAAGAGATCAGACACTAATCCTCCATACAGAATCTCTCCAGATCCATGATACACTCTCCTCCTCAGTTTTCTATAGGGTTCAGGTCAGGACAGGTATGGACATGCCCGAAGCTTAATTTTGTGCTCAGTGACACCAGGGTCCCATTTGAAGTTCCTGTCGTGTCTGAGTTTGTTCAGAGTTTGTTTTTGGATGAAAGCAGAGGATTTGTCTTGAAACTTCCCAAAAATCTTGTGGTGATGTAGGAGCTGTTTGATATATATTTTTTATCACCCGGAGAACTATTTTATGCAGTTCTCCAGCTCTGATCCTTGGAGAGTCTTTGACCACTCAAACTTTCCTCTTCGCTGTGCATTAAGACAATATAGAGGCAAGTCATCTTCCAGGCAGATTCAAACTTCTAGTTTCCTGTTGATTGAAACTTCTAAATAATTACCCTGATGATGGAAATGGGAACTTTCAGTGCTTCAATGTTCTTTTCCAATATTTCTGACCATGACTGGTTTCTCCACATACATTATTACTTTTTTTTTTTTTTTAACAAAGATCCTGCAGTTGAAATATAACTCTGAGCAATTGCCTTGTCCTATAAAACCCTGCTGGCATTAATGGCAATATTGCTGCAGTCCCCCTGTGGTATAAGGTTTGTGTGTTTGAGTGCCACTGCAGTTTCATTGAGCAACTGAAGAGTCTTCCACCTGTGTTTTATAAAAACGATTGAATCCTATTTCAAGCTCACTCCTTAAGAGTTGAAGACTATACTTTGAGAGCATCTATGCACTTGGCTTGTATAGGAAATGTAAGGAATCAGGTTAAAGAGCTATTCAGAAGCTTTTTGTTGGTGCAGTGGAGAAACTGCCCCTCCATATACATTGTTTTGTGCTTTTCTGAAAAACCCAGCCGGTGGGGCTGGAACAAAAGACTAATGGATTATGCTGTCCAGAGGTTCATCTGTTGTGCACAAACATTGGTTTAGTGTGAAAAGTGTGAATTGGCAGTGCTGTTCACATTCCCAGCACAGCACTCACTCACAAAAGACAATTAACGCCCATCACAGTACACAGATCATTTATTTTCAGTGAGAGTTGGCAATTTGAAGCAATATGAGTGACAGCGACTGCTGATAATGTGACAAAATCAAGCACATTATGCAAATGCACGCAATGCTGCTTTTATTCCATTTCCATTTGTTAATGATGAATCAACTTTTTGCTAGTTTTTGGTTTGTTTGATAGCATGTCACCTAGTCATGACTAACAGGTGAGGTTTTGCTGAAACTGTGATACACATGAAAGCATCAGTTAGAATACAATTTATGTTATATAATCGTTTAAGTCTTCCATCACATTTGCTTCCCGCCATTGAAGTCATTTTCCGGCAATCCGTGTTTTCACTGTTATACAGTATTTGGCACTATTACGCATCTTCTGAAAAAGTACAGAATCTCCGGATCAAAACACAAGAAAGAAAGAAGCAAAAACAAGCAATTAAAGCATTGCTTCTGCATGTTGACTATAGGTTTTGACAAAAATTCTCAGCTTTCTGTTTAAAATGCTGCATTTTTAATGAAACTGCATTTTTAAAGAAAAGAAAAAAGCATGAAGCTAGAATAAAACTTGCACTACTATTTAAAACATTTGGGGTCAGTAAAATACTTTTAAGTTTCTTATGCTTGATAAAAATGACCATTACATTACAATTTTAAATACCTGTTTTCTATTTTAATATATTTTAAAATGTATTTATTCCTGATGGCAAAGCTAAAATTCACGATTATTTAATGTTTAAAAAGTAAAAAAAATTTTTTTAACATTATAAGGGCCCTATTTTAATGATCTGAGTGCATGGTCTGAATCGCATGCCGTGACGAATCAATTTTTGCTAGTTTAACGACACGAAAAATGGTCTGCATGCCCAGCACGTGGTCTAAAAGGGTTGTCCCTATTCTCTTAAAGGGTTAGTTCACCCAAAAATGAAAATAATGTCATTTATTACTCACCCAGTCACCCTCATGCCGTTCCACACCCGTAAGACCTCCGTTCATCTTCGGAACACAAATGAAGATATTTTTGTTGAAATCCGAAGGCTCAGTGAGGCATCCATAGAGAGCAAAGCAATTTACACTCTCAAGATCCATTAATGTACTAAAAACATATTTAAAGCAGTCCATGTGAGTACAGTGGTTCAATATTAATATTATAAAGCGATAGTGGTGTCAACAATAATCGATTCGGCAATGCATCGCAATGCGGGGCATGCACGATTCAGCATCGATGCGGCTAAGTGCCATAATCGATTATGTCATCGTTTATTTTCTGGCCTTGAGTTGGACAATAAAGTTGTGAAGTTTCAATTACTTCCGGGGTCATAACAACAACAACAATCAAGATGGCTGAGGCGGAGGGAGATTACTGATTAATTAAAACACTTATGTTCACTGCTGGAAAAAGTTGGCTGTTATTATCGCTCTATTTCATTTCAAATGGTTCTAAAGCAGAGAAGAGAAACATTTCTCATTCAAAGCACTGAAAGCAGTGATTTATGTTTTCTTTTTCAGGTTTGAAAATGCCATATCCAATACCCTGTACCATTCAATTTTATTTTATTTAATGACATTTATGTCAAAGATACAGGAGAGTTATAATACACACATAGCAGCCAATACAATCTGTTGTTCAATATCTGACTGCTTGTATTGCCTCATGAGTCATGACTGATTAAAAATGTGCCTTGTTGTGTGCAGTAGAATTTTGATGCATCGTAGAATCGAATTGAATCGAATCGTTACCTGGTGAATCGTAATCGAATCGAATTGTGAGGGCAGTCCCAATGCACACCCCTATAAAGCGACAAGAATATTTTTGGTGCACCAAAAAAACGAAATAATGACTTGTTTAGTGATAACTGATTTCAAAACGGAGCGTATCGAATCAGAGAGTCAATTCAGTGGTTCGGAGCGCCAAAGTCACGTGATTTCAGCAGTTTTGAGGTTTGACACGTGATTCGAACCACTGAATCGACCCACTGATTCGATACGCTCCGAAGCTTCATGAAGCATTGTTTTGAAAATCGGTTATAATTAGTTTTTTTGCCGCACCAAAAATATTATTGTCGCTTTATAATATTATTATTGAACCACTGTACTCACATGGACTGATTTAAATATGTTTTTAGTACATTAATGGATCTTGAGAGTGTAAATTGTGTTGCTCTCTATGGAGGCCTCACTGAGCCTTCGGATTTCAACAAACACATCTTCATTTGTGTCCCTAAGATGAATGGAGGTCTTACGGGTGTGGAACGGCATGAGGGTGAGTAATAAATGACATTATTTTCATTTTTGGGTGAACTAACCCTTTAATGAGTCATGGGTGTGTTTTGGGCGTAAAGTACAATAAACCAATCAGAGTCTCCTCTCACCCATTCCTTTTAAAAGCCAGTTGCTCTTGCACCATGGCAGATTGTTATTTACATGGTGGAATTCACGAGCGGAAAGACTGAATGCTTCTCCAGAGAGGAATCCTTTTATTTTTAATATTTAAAAATGTTTGTGTGCTCCTGCGCGTCCCTGTGTGTGTAATCGCCTATAGGCGCATATTACTAACACGCTCTTTAAATAACAAAAAAATATTGCGCCATTGACTTTAGATCAGGTTACAGTTGGTCAATGGTGCAGTTGTTTTCAGTTGCCTCAAAATAGCAACATGCCAACAATGTGCCTAAACACACACGTTTACAGACTGCACACGGGCGCACAAATGGGTGCAAATGGGCACAGGACGTGAAAACGATAACTGCATCAGGGTAAAATTAGCAAAAAAAAAACACTTAAGTCGTGTATGATGTGCCCTTAATGTCTTTACTGTCACTTTTGATCAATTTAATGCATCCTTGCTGAACAAAATCTTACCCCAAGATCAATAAAATATAAAAAATGTGTAGTATATCATAACTGTATGAAGGTGAAATGTTCAGTAAGGTAGACATCTTCATTCAAGGTGCATTTTGTGTTTTAAAATCTTTGCAGTACATCCTGTGGGTAGCTTACAGGAAGCTTGAGAGTCCTGAATGAAAGCCTAATGTGAGGCAATTCTGCAGTGCGAGCAATTCTTGATTTTGAATGGCAGATCCGGGCAGACTGTAAAACAGTCAATGCACCGATAAAACACAACACAAACACTACGGACAGAAGAGGAGCATGAGAACATTTTTTTCTTTTGATTGCACACTTTTTTGGGGGGATTCAAGCCTTCCTCTGAATCATATTCAGAGATTACATTCTAGAGAGTGGCATTTTTACTCTTTTCATGGCTATAAAAATCCTTACAATTGCATGCAAATAGTGTTCCGAAACAAGTCATGTTGTATTGAAAACAGTTGCAGAACAATTGCAACAGCGAGACTAAATTACACCCCCTGATGTTTTATTCATTTAAAAGCTGGCCAAAGAGCTTATGTTCTGCAGCCTGGAAATGTCCTCTCCCTCAACAAAACCCATTTGGAACTGGTGTCAGAGGCCTTACTTACCCAGAATAAAAAGCTGAAAAAGAACAGGAAGTACCGAATCCAAGGGTTGACGAAAGAGAACATTTCCGTCCTGGTAAGGCTCACCTGCCTATCCATTCTAACAGATTTTAGCGGCTAAAAGATGATTATAAAATCAGCGATGTCAAACAGATATGCCACCCACCCTGTACGTTTCAGTCCACAGCTATATTGTAGCCTGAAATGGACTGCAACAGCTGTTGTACATGTGGACTGATGCACCGTGCACATTAGTGTCTGTCGAAATGGCCAGAGCACCACGTTACATAAAAGCTGCCTTTGGAAGCTTTGAAAGCTCTTCCATTGTTTTCTATCACCAGTGAAGCCAGTGTGGACAAGAATTTGCAGTTAGGCAAAACAGACAGGGCTTTTTCGGTGTTTAGTTTCGACAACATTCTCCTCAATATGAGAAGACGTATCAGCGGGTAACTGACACAGTTTGAGAAGAAAAAGAACTTCTGTGAATCAGATAGTCACCTGTCTGCTCGCCGGTTCAAAGTGATGACTTGATTAGCAGGGCTTCTGCGAGACTCTTAGATCAAGGAATGGGAAACCAGGGCAGGCAGAACAAGCGCTCCTCTACTGCTGGAAAGCTGTTCTAAATATAAATGACCCATCATGCAACTGTAGTTTGAGGAGTAGTTTGGACTATGCTGGTTGTCTGACTGCCTTTTCCCAGCGGGAGCTCTGCGGTTTCTCTGGACTGCATCTGTAAAGCTCATTGAATCCTTTATTCACGAGAGGCGAAGGACAATCAATCGGGTTACTGAGAGTCTTTCTCACAGGTTCATTGCTACAGGCCTTGAAAGTTTTTGTTTGTTTGTTTGTTTGTTTTGAAAGTTTGGAGGCAGACCAGTGTACTTCATAAGATCCAAGACATTGATTTGTTTGTTTCCGCCATCCATCCACAAAAATGGCATCCTTTGTATGCGATATGGATATAGTCTATCATAGCACTCGTATTACATTCAGACACTACTCAGTAGCTTTTAAAATATACTGTAGCTATAAGAGTATTGATCCGACTAAGAACAGAGAACAGCATTGATCTATAATGTCTAATGACTTTTTATAGGACTGATACAAAGCTTTCTGTATTAAAGAAATGCTTTGCAGTCGACTTATTTTGCATAGTCAACTTACTATTTTATTATATTTATATTAGTTTATACAATTTAAATTATATTAGTTTTAATTCTAAACATTTAATTACAAAGTAAAAATAGTGTGATCTTGAATTAAATGAGACAATGCAATCTTCTTTGTAAAATGGTCCATATTTTGCTAAAAAAACAAAAGCACTGTTAAATTTACCTTAAATTTTTAAGTATAGTCAACTTGAATGTTTAAGTAATTTAACCTTAAATTACATTAAACAGACTTAATAATGAGTTGAATCTTGTGTAACATAAATAAAAGTTGAAAATTGCTTTAGGGATTACTGCACTTTAAAATGAATATTACACCATGATTTACTCATCCTCAAGCCATCCTAGGAGTACATGACTTCCTTCCTTCTGATTAACAGAATCTGAGTTGTATTAATAACTATCCTGAAGCTTCCGAGCTTTATAATGGCAGTGACAGGGGCCAAAGTGCATCCATCCCTCATAAAGATGGAGATGGTGGTCCAGTGGGTTAAACCACTGAACTGATATGCAGAAGGTTGCTGGTTCAATCCCAGCAGTCGTCACCAGTGTGTCCTTGAGCAAGGCACTTTACTCCACGTTGCTCCAGTGGGATTGTCCCTGTAATAAGTGCACTGTAAGTTGCTTTGGATAAAAGCGTCTGCCAAATGCATAAATGTAAATAAATAAAGTTCTCCACATGGCTCCGGGGGTTAATAAAGGCCTTCTGAAGGCAATCGATGCATTTGTGTAAGAAAAATATACATATTTAAAACTTTATAAAGTATCATATCTAGCTTCCGACAGACTGCCTTCCATATTCACCAGGGTGTCTTGAGGGAGAGTAAATCATGGGGTAATTTTCATTTCAAAGTGAACTACTCCTTTTCCTTATTTTAATTAAGAGTTAAAGCAGAGTTAAAGGGGTCATGAACTGGCTTTTAAGAAATGTTTATACTTTTGTAAACTTATGACGTTCACGTGGTTTTTAAATTCAGAAAGATCTTAATGAATAAGTAATAGGCAATTTTCTGTCCTGGTTTTGAGGCTCTCTCAAGACACGCTCGGTTTTGCTGCACTGAAGACTTGGAAGTAAATGACCACGGATAGGATTGGATAAGATTTGCATATTTAATGAGCTTCAGCTCCCCTCAGTATATGTGGGAATTGTTTTGAAAGCGTCTGGGGAAACGCTCACAGGACTAGCAAAATGTCTTTATCAAACAAAAACAATGATTCATCTCTCATCCACCCGCGATTGATTGGAATGTTATTTTTTTATTACTTGGCTGGCCCGATCAGTGAATAATCGCGACCCGTACACACACACACGCACAAAGGAATGTTATTTCACTATTTAAGATAGCCTGTCGGCAGGCCATGCCTATGTTTTGGTAGCACGTCTGAAAAACACATAGGCCCGGGACGTTGGGCTTTGCGAGCCCTGGCCCATAACATTACAAGTCCGAGTCTGATCACGAATGAACCAATAACCTTCGTGATAAACACCTCAAATAAAGGATTCTCCAGCCTGTGACAGCATGCTAAGGTATGTTCAGTTAGACACGTACACATAATCGATACGATCTGTAACAATGCAATACTATCATATATAAAAAAACATGTTTTAATCACATAAGTGTGTTGCACCATTCCTGTCGGATCCAATATAGAAGGCACATCATTGTGTTTTAATCTCAATCAGTCTGCAAATCCAGTCTCGACCTGTATATTGTTTACAAACGATTCTGCGGTTAAATGAAGCAACCAAATGCGCAATGTCTTACACACGTGAGCTGGAACCGGCATGTTTATTGCTTGTTAGCGCGATCCGTTTAGCTCCACGAGTCGGTGGGCGGGGCTACAGAAGCAGGCACACGTTGAGGCGGCGTTTCTGCATTCTATGACGTCAATGGTCGACATATTCTGAGATCTGTCGTTTTCTGGGCCTGGTGTCAATAAAAGCTTTTCTTTGACTAACAAGGATGTTTTCAGCTCTGAAACTTTATTATATCACGATGACCTTTTATATATCAAAGGCTCAAGGGAAAATTGGTTTCTCAATTCATCACCCCTTTAAAAGTTAAAGCAATGTAAAAACATATGTTGTCATAACTTATTGATCCTATAATTTGTTACAGTGTAAAAGAGAACACAAGGAAATAAAAACATTCCCACAGGGGTTTGGCAACACACTTTCCTTTATTTAAAAAATAGTAGGATTTAAAGAATGCAATTTAGTGCACCACCTAATATATTTATAGTGCCTTACATGTAGCAAAATACTCCACAGGACAAATCTGGGTTCACAAGATATCTGATAACTGCCACTCACCAGAACTACATTAAACACGTCACTCAAGAGCATTTCTACAGCTTGTATATGCAGCTTACTGGTGGTGGTTAGGATGGCAGTACAAAAATACAGATATGACAGCGATTATAGAACTGAATTACTTATTAGATCCCCTTTTTAACCCAATTTAACACCAGATTAATAGATCATTTAATGGCAGTGTCTGTTAATGGGAGAAAATTTCAATAATTATATTAGTTGTGCTGTGGTCATTTAGATCACCGATAAAAAGCGTCCCTGTCTCTGCAACACTGTTGATTAAAATATCACAATTCAGTACCAACGAATACCAACATGTAATTCAGATCTAATTAATAGGTACAAAAACCAATGAAAAATTAAAACACATTGAATGGGTACAAAATTAGTTTCAACGACTGTTGAAAAAATACTCCAAAATATACAATCAGATGGCACGGGTGTGCAAGAATGTTCATAGATGTTGTTCTGGAGGTATGACTTTTCAATATGTAGAGAGAGATCATGCCTTGCAAATAAGTATTGGGCAATTGATGAAAAATTCAACTTTACACTTGCTAGAAACTCTAATGTGATTGTGTATGCGCTGTATAATGGTATCCACACACATCTGTTTTATTATGAAAACCCAACATAAATTAATTCTAATGTGGCAAAAGAAGAGGCAAAGAAAAAAAAAAGCATATAGAAAAACTAAAGTAAATGCAAAAATGTTATCAGTTAATGCTTTGCACACCCTTAAAATCAACAAGTGACGAAAATATGATACAAAAACAATAACATAAAACAATGAACAATGTACAAAAAAAGAACAACTAAAAATGACAACACTTGTGTTGGAGTATCAAGCACTGAGATTCTCTTGCACCTTTAGATATTTGACAGAAACATTTAGACAGTTAGCAAATAAACATTTTCATTGCATATTAAACAGATATGCCCCAGATGTCAAACACATTTGCAACGGTTTATGAGATGATCTGTACTGAAATGTTTACACGCATTAAGCTTGACACAAATGCATTTCAAAACAGACACAAAAAATAGTAAAAATGAAAATTGCTAATGCCAAACTGCCGTTGGTTGTTCAACATTAAACTGTCATTCAACAATAACAACTCAACATTTTCAGAATTCAAAATACACAATGCAGCCTATAACATTGGAAAAAATATAAAGGAAAAATGGGTATTGTATATACGTGGGTATATACTTTATTTTTTGTAAAAGAAGAGAGATGGATTTAAAGACATCTTTCAAAAATTAAAAACGGACCTAATAAGGACCTTTCCAAACTCCTAAACAATTCCTAACCTTGGAAAGCTTACATGGGATTAGTACACAGGATGCAATTTTGTGGCCAAAGTTTGTAAATCAGTCAGATAAGAGGGTTGGAACACGTCATGAAGTTTAGCGTGGTGGGGTTAGAGATAGTACACTGAGCAGATGGCGCGTATCAGTGCAAACCTAATCAGAGCTGGTATTGACTAACTCTGCGGTGTTCTTGAAGCAAAAATGGGGTTGAAGCCAGACCACCAGGCATAACACAAAAACATTTTCATTTATGATGGTAATAATGTTGACTGTAGCCTACTGGAGCCAAAACTTGCATATCAGAGAATTTGCTTGTACGGTTTCTATTTGCTAGTGATGGTGAACATGCGGTACTGATTGAAAAATGCTGTAGAATTCTGTCCTCATGACACAAAGGCCTCATAAATAACACACATGCCTTAAAGCCAACATAAAACACCCTTGATAACCCATTTTATATCTGTAATGTGACATGTCTACTAGTAAAACCGTCTGTTCTTTTATTAAAATAAATGTTCATTGGGACTAACACTTTATCCGTATGGAATTGACTGCATCTCTGCATACCAGCGTAGAGCTAAACCTGAATGTGCCGTCATTATTTGTAACATTTATTAGTTAAACAGCATTAAAGGGTTAGTTCACCCAAAACTGAAAATTCTGTCATTAATTACACACCCTCATGTCTTTCCAAACCGGTAAGACTTTCATTCATCTTCGGAATTCATCTTTTCTGTCACTCCATTGACAGCCTACACAACTACCCCTTTTAAGCCCCAGAAAGGTAGTTAAGGCATCAATTAAGTAATCCATGTGTGCACACGTTGGAGATTTAGGGTATGTTTACACGACAACGATGTGAACGATGTGAACGATGATGCTAAAAACGGAAAAGTGTTTTCTTTGTACATATGACAGTGATATCAAACCGATTCCTGTTCACACGGATCCATGAAAATGACTTATAACGCTGTATTATGCATGCCAGACAAGTAGTTGGCGATGTCATTTTGTAAAGAAAGACACATGCGCATTCTTTTACTAAAGTGCAGTCGAGCCGAACGCACATGCCTATAGGCATAAATTACATAATTTTTTTGGTCCACATTTAATTTTAAGGGTGTTAATCTTGATAATACTATATTACTGTATTTTCTGTGTAAATTTCATATTCACAAAGCCAGAACCATTCACTGTAATCCCAATTTAAAAAAAACAACAACACCTTTTTACTTCCTTTAAGAAAATGTCAAAATTTTTGAACACAAAGGCTTCGAAAACATATCATCCTTGAGTCAGTTGTAAGGAACCTTTTATTTTTCATGATGTCAAAATGTTATATTGTGCTGATTTGTTAAATTCTTATAATCACTTGTGGCGTTTTTAGTTGAAAACTGTCGTGTAAACGGCCTCGAATATTTTGTAAATAAAGTGATAAATTATGTTTTTTGTGTGAACAAAGCCCTTGCGTCGCTTCATAAAATTAAAGTGGGGGTGAAATGATGTTTCATGCATACTGAGCTTTTTACACTGTTAAAGACCTGGATTCCCATGCTAAACATGGACAAAGTTTCAAAAATTAAGTTGGACGTTTGAAACTTCTGGTTTCTCATAAGTTTCGGAAAGGTTTTTTTGTGTATGGGTCCATCTGACGTAAGCTAGGGCGAATGTCCTACGGGCTCTTCTCCCGGAAGGGCGCGCATGTGCGCGACTAGAGCGAGAGAGCAAATGCACGCTCATTATAGCGCTGTGCTCGGCTTTAGGGAAGCTGCAGTCACAGGACGTCACAAAATCAACAATGTCACCAAAGATGTGTGTTTTTGGTTGTCCGGGACAACCGGTTGTACAGCTTCCCAAAGAACCCAGCGTTAATGGGACCCCTGCATTTCGGCGACGATCGTTTTATAAACAAGGCCCAGTTCAACTCCGGATTTGTAGCTCGTCTCATGCTGAAAGATGGAGCGGTTCCAGCGATTAAGGTTGGAAGCAGGCGGTGAGTAAAACTGCTTCAAATGTCTGTGTTGTTAGCTATCGACTCGTCCTGCTGTAGTCGTCGTCGTTGCTGCTGTTCCTGTTCAATTTCAGCCTCTAGATCTGATTCTGGATCATATATGTATGGCTAAATCCGATTGATCTCCATGGTCTATTTAAGATAAAGTTTTTTCCACGTTTAAGGATGTCACAGCTTTCAGCTCTCAACGCAATCGCTGTGCGTGCTCGTGATTCTTTAGCTCCGCCCACACGATACGCCCCCAGCCGCTCTGTTTTTTTCCGGAAAGACTCTGTACAGCGTATCTTTCTTTTATAAATATAATACAACTAAAGACTTTTCTGAGATATGAAGGATGCAATAAGATTGCACGATTGCTACAGGCACTCAAGATTGACATGAGATTGACTGAAACTGAGTGTTTCACCCCCCCTTTAAGGTAAAAACACTGGAGTCACATGGATTATTTTAATGATGTCTTTACTACCTTTCTGGGGCTTGAAAGTGGTAGTTGCGTAGGCTGTCAATGGAGGGACAGAAAACACTCAGATTTCATTAAAGAGATCTTCATTTATATTACAAACAAATGTCTTACGGTGCATTCACACGGAGCGTCTGCGTTAACACTTCTCATTTACAATGAATGGGTGACGTCATGGGTTGCCGAGCTGAATTATGACTTCCGTTGTGTCGTGTCACGGGCGTTTTGTCAAAATAAATTGTCAACTTTTCAACGCAGGCGTCAGCCAATCAGATTATCTATGCAAATACCCTAGCCTACCCTTTATATAGTGTGTGTATCGAAAATAATACTTAAGTGATTATTTGAGAATACAGTATATATGTATACACATAGCCACAAGAAGAAAAAAAAAATGAATGGGGTCAATTTCAGTTTCATGTTGACTTTAAAGCTTCCAGGTAGAGAAGTGAGTGAGTGGGGTTGAGTCTGCAGTTTCTCAGTCTTTTACATTCTCCACTATCGTAATAAGCACAAGTGGCTCTTATAGCAGCGGTGTACAGTAACAGAGCTTCTACACTCATCGAGCAGAAGCACTCACTCCCCTCCATTTCAACAGAGGATGAACGTTAGAAGTAGCTTTTGCTTCTGGTCCCTACTGTTTCACAGAACACAATCTTTCTAAAATACAGTAAACAAAGATTGTGTGTCAGTGAGTGTTTGATGGTATGAGAGGTGTTATTATTTTTCTCTCCATCTCGAGTGGTCTATTATGTCCCTCTCGGTCACACATAAACGATGCTCACGTGCCGGCATGTAGTCTCAAGTGACAGCCCCGATTGGAGACCAACACATGACCCCACTCTGGTTGTCTCGCATCCATCATCACGGCCAATCTACTGCTCAGTGATTTTAAACCCCTAAAAAGTGTCTGCTGGTAAACACACACTCCAAAACTTCACTGTCAAGATGCATTTCTTTTGAACCAAGTCCCTTTAGGCTATGTGATATAGAAGCATTATCACTTCATTCAGCAGGAATGTAACCATTCCAGCCTGATTCTTGAAACTAAAAGACAGATGGAGACGAAAAAGAGCCGAGAGAGACAGAAAAATAGCACAGGCCATAAAGCTGAGGTGTGCGGAAACAAACACTGCAGACACTCTTTCTCATGATGAATTATAGTTTGGCGGATTATAGTCTAACACTACAACTGTGCTTGTATTTGGTTCTTTTTTTTTGCCTCCGTACTGTATGTGTTTTAACTTTAATACTTTGTAATGAAGCAGTATTGACAATATGTTCATAGTTCTGTGGGGTTACCATTAGTAGTAGACTTGAAGCTTCTTACTTGAAAGAAATAAGTTCATTCAAAAAGGACATTTCTGTCAGCTAATGTCATTCTGTACCCTGTGATTTTCTTCCGTGGGACACAAAAGGAGAACAGACCACCAATTTAAGTCATTTTCTGGCTCCCATGTAATATGTGCCTTCAGAGCTCACCAGAATGGTTAGAGGATTTCTGCAGAATCAGAAGGCCCATCGACAACAAAGTTCTATAAATCACATTTAAAGTGTGACACGAAAAAAGTTATTTTTGTTTGTTTTTGCGCACAAAAAGTATTCTTAATGCTTAAAATTGAAACACTGGAGTCATATGGACTATGTTAATGATGTATTTACTACCTTTCTGGGCCTTGAAAGTGTTAATTATTTTGCTGTCAATGGAGAGGTCAGAGTAGCCTGACAAGCCAGACCCACATCAAGATGTTGGGTCTGGAAACTCACCATTGACAGGGCTCAATCCGAGGGGCGGGATAAACGGTTGTCTTTCAAATTCCCTCTGCACGCAATTGGTTAGCGCCATGAGCGCCACAACCAACCAGAGCAAAGAAGATGGTGAAGCCGAGCTAACATTAGTTGATAGTATTTCGCTGTATCCGGTAGGCAAAACTTCGAACAAATCTTCTTTTCTTAAGAATGACATCAGTGCCCTTCTTTGTTCTTTTCTCAAAGAAAAGCTTAACTCCAAGTCTTCCAGAGTCGCGGCCAAAGCCGATTCAAAAGACCGCTGAACCTCCCCAGAACCTCCGCAACTCTGTCGTGATGTGCTGTCATTATGTTAAGCCCGCCCACCGACTCTACACACGCTGTGATTGGCCTGACCAGAGTTTGGTTTTTCCAGCTCTCAGGTCTAACGAGAGTTGCTAGACTACACTCGCGGCAAAATACATTTTCTGCCGCTAGGGTGCGTCTAGATTTCTAGGCTAGGGTCAGAGAGCTCTCGGATTTGATCAAAAATATCTTCATTTGTGTTCCAAAGATGAACGAAGGTCTTACGGGTTTGGAACGACATGAGGGTGAGTAATTAATGTCAGAATGATCATTTTTGGGTGAACTAACCCTTTAAAAGGCTGTGTGTTGCATTCAGTTATGAGGCACTCAGTATCAATAACATACAACCTGATGAAATGCATCTTTATGCTCCAAGTTTGGATACGTATATATGCACAAATGAGATCTGGTGGAGGGCTGTCTGTTCCTCAACAGCCGGATTCAGAAAACTTGAAATATATTCCAAGTTTTTTGAATCCGACTGTTGAGGAAAGGAGCACTAGTCTAAGTCATATGCACTACTTTGATCAAAATTTTTAAAGTTTGAAAGCATCAGGTCTGCTTTGTCGTATAGGAAAGAGCAGTAAAACGTTCTTCAAACTGTTTCCTTTTGTGTTCCATGCAAAAATTAAAGTTCTGCAGGTTTGGAAAATGAGGTGATTGAACTCATTTTTGGTTGAACTCTTTAAGTCTGCCAAAACGTAAATGTTACTGTCCTGGAGAAATGTGCAAACATAAACAAGGTGAAATCTGCGCTATTAGGCTCCGTCTCAACGTTCTTTGGGATTCATTGAGCAAAACGTTGGGAAATGGTCAAACTCACAAAGCTCTGCCTTTTACACATGCTTGGTCTACTTTCCCCCATTTCTTCTATAGAAACCGCACTTCATTGTCAATGCTAGAGAGTTTTAGTTGCAGTTCAGTTAAAATGTCCTTTTAGTGGTTAACAAAGAGGATGTTTTTGAATGTATGTGGGTGGCTGGGTAATCCGACAGTCTGTATATGTTAAAAAAGTCCCTATTTGATGTATTATACTGACATTAGGTTGTGATGGTTCTTTCGACACGTTTCAATGCATCCTCAAATTGCAAACCTTTAAACACAAGAACAAGCTTGTGTATCAACACACACAGACAAACTCAGATTCCTGGTCATACAGTACCTCGCTGAACACTTGTACCGCCTTCTTCCAATCATTAGGTGCAAAAAATGACATTGATGGGGTTGGGGCAAAGTCACTTATAAAAACAAACAAACAAGTCTTGAGCCGAAATGACAGTTTTCTGTCTCGTACAAAACTGCATCATGCTAAGATGGAGCTGTTTGTTATTTACACTGTAGATGGAGGTGATGATGAGCGATGCTTTTCAAATTCATCCCACCCCAAAGATTTCCAATCGGATGTCTTCTCATCACTCTGTATGTTGTGCAGAAGAATTTACGTATTAGTGAAGCCACGCAGTTTATCATCATTCTCCTTCCTGCAAACGTTAGTTAGTTCAAGCGTAAAATAAAGGTTCTAGAGGAGATGGAGAAAGTAAGAGGCCTCATGGGGAGGATGCTGGCCAAGAGTTGGTCCTCTCATTCCTCTCTGTCCCCGGGTCTCTTTGGCAGATGAGCAGATGGGGGGAGAAAGAGTGGAAAAGAGACAGACCATGACTGAAGTTTATACAGGATGGGAAGGTGTAAGCTATGGGATGAGGGGCTGGCCAGTGGTGGAAGTTAGATACAAGAGGAGAAGTTGTCCTCCAGAGTCTGTCCCATAATGCACCAGGGCACCTCCCTTGAGAAACGGCCTCATTAGGCGTCATACTTCTTCCCGCTTCTGTGGATCTGATGGAACAGTGTCATGGAAAAGGCCATTCCCAAGAGCTGAAATGACAAAATCCAAATGTAAAGGTTAATATGACACACTTGAGCTATATGTCAGCAAACACAAATGGCTTGGTTGAATGGAGACAAAACATTGGATGTACTCCTAATCAAACACTAAAAAATTCAAGGCTTCAGTCTCTAACATCAAGTGCATTAAATAATAAATAAATGCATTTATAAAAATATAAGGAAATATAAGTTTCCTTAAATATGATTTCATTTCATTCTAGAAATATGATATGCTTGTTCATAATACATTGTTTTATAAATTAATTGACTCACCTTGTTAAAAATGAGTAAATGTAGAAATTAACAACCACGATTGATAAATTCTGTACAAATATTGGTTATTATGATAAAAAAGTAACCTTATTATAAATTGCCAGTAACACAAACAGCAACACAAAGCATTTTTAGTAATACTAAATAAAGTAATTTTATTTTAGAAATACTAAGTAATTTAAAATTATAGTCGATGTTTTGCCATTTGCCGTTTGTTTATTTTTAATGTCATTATATTATAGTAGATGATTAGCTATTGACTGAATTTTTTGGGGGTTTTGGTTTGGGTTTGGTTTTAATTCTTTATATTACAATAGATTGTTTAGCCATTGGGCAGTTTTTCTGAAGGGCTTTTAAAACCATGAAATGCCTTTGATGTCACAGCTCATGATAGTTGCTAATGAATGTGGTGCCATCAGCCAATCAGTGTTTTATTTTTTTAATTTTTTGCAGTTCATTTATAAAACATGTCTGTACAGATTTGAACTTGTGTGTGTACGCTAAAATCCCTGCCAACGTTCATATTTATAAAAACGATCTTTGATGTGGAAAGTGCTTAGTGCCACGTTAGGGTCTAAGCAGGCGTACGCACTTTTCCTTGTGGCAGAAAGCCGGATTACTGCAGGTATTTGGAATTCTAAGCCATTCTTACTAGTCGCTATGCTACTCGGATTTAGACGTTGACTGGTGCTTTTTATATGTTAATGACATTAATTAAATGGTTGTTTACAAGGTGGAGATCTGAAACCATTAAGCTGTGCACAATTTCGAGATCATTTGCATTTGATAAATTTCACATGTGGAAGCGAGGCGCACACACGTTTGTGCGTACATTTCTTATCTGAATCGCACGTATGCACATTTGTGAAATTATCGTAAGATCAAATGTAGGACTGTTTCTACACAACATTTTATAAAATGAGGCTCCAGGTGTTTGACTGTGATGGAAGCAAACAGATCCCATACTTCCAGGGCTGCACACATCAACCAAGCAACTGCCATTTAGATGAATGTGAAAGCCAATTGATTTTTACAGATCTTTTCACAGATAGTATTATAGACCTTCTTGGGAAAATTGACATAATTTTGTAGAAAAAAAAAGTTTGATGAAGACGCATAGTGTCATGAAGGTAAACGGAAATGTGTTGCAAATATACTGACTCTTTGAAGTTCATTTTTAGATCTCACCTGATACATCAAACGCACAGCGGTGGTCGACATTCCACAGACATTATCTTAAAGCTGCAGAACAGCAGTTTTTTTTTAATCAAGAGCAGGAAGCTCCAACAGACTCGATGTGTGGATTAAATGTGATTTTCTCACATCTTTGAGCTTTAAATGTATTGCGTCGCTTCTTCTTTACACTATGAATTCCCACAGACACTGAACTGTAAATCTTGGCAGACTCTCACACAGACTTCAGTGTGAGACTGGTGGAGGAGTCTAGGCCCCAAGCAACGTCTGACAAGCAGATATGCACTGTGGCCGAAACTCGCAGGGAACTGATTCCTTTCAGAATTCATGCATTTATAAGAGAAAGAACTACGGTATAGTACCATGGTATTGTAAAGCTTTCTGGGCAGTGTAACATGGAACTGATATCCTTTACCATTTAAAGGTTTGAGTGAGAGAGTGAGAGATTGAGTGAGAGAGAGAGATTCTGTTGCATGCTTTTGGTTCCTGATCACTCACTCAGCACACATGCATCATAAAACTAAATTGTATATGCAAATAAAAACATGAACTGTTACATGATTTATGTATAACGAGTGGTTCCCTGCAATGTTACACTGTAATCACATGACGTTTTCAAGATGTTGTCTGTGTGCAAACATTCGAAGCGTGTGCCCAGAGAGCTGACTCTCAGACAGAGTGTGAATAGCCTACTGAATTGAGTTCTTTTTGCGCTTGAATGGACAAATTCACACAGAAACGTTTTGGTGAGTATCCTTGTGAAACATTGTTGGTTATGTATTAAGGGAACGTAAACAGTTGTAAAAAAATATGTGTGTAACAGTATGTTGGATACGTGCAGCTCTTAAAGCATGGGTCTCAAACTCTCGGCCCACTGGCCTCATATTTTGTGGCCCCCTACTTGACATCAAAGTTAAGTGTTAGTGCAGCCCGCGCGTTGTCCTGAAACGCACCTTTTTGCTGAGTCGTTGCGCGTGCCGTGCTTGTCACGCTTTTATTTTCAGAAATGCAAGCTACCTCACTTTGTGTGTGTGTGTGTGTTTGTGTGTGTGTGAGTTGGCTTAGCCCTCACTCATTCAGTATAATTGGTTGACACCGCGTGATTGACAGGAACAGAATGTGAGGCTGATCAGACAGTCGAAACGAATGTGGTTTAACAGCGCTCGCCAAAGTCAAAATAATTGAGATGGCCAATCAAATCAAAGTAGGCGGGTTTTTACGTTGTCTTCACACACAGACGAGCGTGTCAGTCTATCACATAATGCCGTTGCGGAGAGAGACTCTATTCTTTCTGGTGAAATCCCAAAACAAAATGCACACAAACGTGTCCCTGCTCTTAACATACAATCATTGCTCTCATGAACATCTTTCATTTTAATGAAGAAGAAAAAAAAAAACTATATGAGAGCGGATTAGAACCCAGAATCTTTGACACGGTTTACAAAAAATTTACCATCAGACCACTAGGGAATTCAAATTTTAATAGCGGATCTATGTATTTATACTGAAAGACTGTGAAAACTCCAGATTGTCTGGTGAAAGACAATTACTCACTGAGAGGACACTTTTCGCAGACGAAGTCCCAATGAGTGAATCAACTGGGAATGGCCTTAGTTTGCATGTATTTTACCTTGCCCTGAATTTTCCCCCATTTTATTACACTTCCTGCTGAGATTACCCAAAATCTATTGGATTTAATGTCAATTATCACTATACAGTATTATAAAGTGTTTGATATCGTTTTAAATGTCTTCTTATAATCACAGAAGTATACAAGAAGTTAATACGAGTTTTTAGAGACGGTGGGTGTGGCTTTTGGAGCCATTTGGTCTCTTCTTTCAATCCAGGCAAATGGGAGCTGGATTCAATTTAAATTCCCTTTGTTATCAGATGTTTCCATTTGAAAGAGGTTTCGGTCTGGTCTGAGTTACTTAAAGCAATACAGCAATGAGTTCGGGGCGCATACTGTAATGAGGTTGGTCCGTAACGCAGAGTGTCTTAACACTCTGCCTTGCGTAATATTCAGAAGTCAGGTATCAATATCTTATTCTTTGCTACAGAGTATTTGATGTTGTGTATGGATTATCTTTGAATTGATTATGTAATTGGCATTTTACACTAACCTGACTGTTAATAAATTGTTAAATTTTTGATCCTTTCTGAATTACTCTGTAATTATTAACTATCTCCAGCACGGAACGGTATAATTGCAACAAAAAGTTCAAACAGAATGGTTAAATGTGTGACTAAATATTAAATATAAATGACCAAACAACCAATTGGCATTGTATCTTAAATTCAAGATTATGATAAATGGAGTCAGATATTATAATCAAATTCACGCAGCGGCCTTTAACCGCAGCTTGTTACTTTTCTTGGAACGAGATTTTAGCGGCCTTACTATGGAAGTAAAATAATGCCAAATGTTTTTGAAATAAAAAAGCCTGTTGAATTGCACTACTTGAAAAAAATATGCATTGCATTAACCATGATTGCATTTTAATGCATTGTATTTTTAGGGCTTGCATTTATATGGGCTGAAATTCAACATGGTTGTATATTTAAGCTGTGAATATTTCAATTCAAAACATTTCAAACACATTTTCATTAATAAAAATTCAATAATCCATATTCTCCTTTCATATTTCACTTCCAAAATATTCAAACTGTTTAAAAATACAACCTATAATATTCAACAGGCAATTTTCGGTCCGTTTTATTTCGCTTTACAAATTCGCTCCACAATTCAGTGGTTCAAATTCGACGGCAAATTCGATGGCAAATTCGACATTGAATCAGGGACTGGAGGAAAAGCAATAGACTACCGATGCATTATATCTATCTGCTGTTAGTCGCCCTCACCAGTAGGTGGTGCAAGCGCAACGCGTGTTGACAACATCAAAGCAACAGACAGAGACGAGAAGCCTTCATAAAACATCATTTGCTGAAATGGACCGAGCGGTGAGTACGAGTTATTATGAGTGTATATATAGTATATAACTTACATGTTGAAAAGGCTGATTAAGACACAAATCATCACACGAGCGTTTACTCAAGTGTCTTATGATACAACTTTTTTTTTGTCAAAAGTGATAAAAGGTGCCTTGCTGATCTCAGCACTTCATTGTCTCCCTTGTATAACAAAGTTAACATGAATTAAAGATAGAGAGTAGCTTTAAATATATCACTTCATCACAGATGTCAAAATATTAATGCAGATACAGAGCTGCGTATCTCAAAAGCATTGTGGAGCTATGTTGATTGTTTAAGACTAACGTTATTGGTGCTTGTTTTTCTATGATGCTTTTGAGATAACGTTACACGGAGACTATTCACGTTTAACTTAATCATATACCGTAACATGAAGATGAACTGATATTGTGGTAGAAATGTACCATTTTAATATATAATTGCGGAATTAAATTTATAAGTAGGTTGTATTTAATCATGCTATATCTAAATAAAATTAACTTTGCCATCATTTAAACCCATCCATCGAATTAGTATTCTGTCATTAGTGACTAAACCAAACAATACACATGTCTTAGCGTATAACAGTTGTTTTACTAAAATTGTATCCACTTTGCAGTCACGTCACTACCATGGATACCTGGCGGGCAAAAGGCAAACACTGAGAGAATGAAGTACTTGCCAGCCAGTACTAGTGACATCACGTGCAAAGTATGAATTAATAGGATCTTGCCAGGACGTCGCCAGTATTAATATACAAAAGTTGGTGTTTTGAGGTGTAAACGATCGTCGCCTGCATGCCAGATAGTTGTGCGATTGGATGCACAATAACCACATTTTGTCAGCGTTTGTTGCCGCGCCAGGTAACTTATCCATGTTAGTGACGTGACTGCAAAGTATTTAGGCCTATATCAATGCTAAAGGCGAGGGAATTCTGGATTAATCAGAAAAATCACCTTCCTTTTGAACGCTGTAAAAAGTCGTATCATAAGACACTTGAGTAAACGCTCGTGTGATGATTTGTGTCTTAATCAGCCTTTTCAACATGTAAGTTATATACTATATATACACTCATAATAACTCGTACTCACCGCTCGGTCCATTTCAGCAAATGATGTTTTATGAAGGCTTCTCGTCTCTGTCTGTTGCTTTGATGTTGTCAACACGCGTTGCGCTTGCACCACCTACTGGTGAGGGCGACTAACAGCAGATAGATATAATGCATCGGTAGTCTATTGCTTTTCCTCCAGTCCCTGATTCAATGTCGAATTTGCCATCGAATTTGCCGTCGAATTTGAACCACTGAATTGTGGAGCGAATTTGTAAAATGAAATAAAACGGACCGAAAATTGCCTGTTGAATATTATAGGTTGTATTTTTAAACAGTTTGAATATTTTGGAAGTGAAATATGAAAGGAGAATATGGATTATTTAATTTTTATTAATGAAATTGTGTTTGAAATGTTTTGAATTGAAATATTCACAGCTTAAATATACAACCATGTTGAATTTCAGCCCATATAAATGCAAGCCCTAAAAATACAATGCATTAAAATGCAATCATGGTTAATGCAATGCATATTTTTTTCAAGTAGTGCAATTCAACAGGCTTTTTTATTTCAAAAACATTTGGCATTATTTTACTTCCATACCTTACAATTTATTCACTCATGCGAAGAATCTCGGAACTAATAATATACAGTATTTGACGCAAATTAATGCAAATACTGTTTGCAAATAGTCCCAAAAAGATTATTTCCCAACTAGAATTAGACCTAGAATTTTGTTCACTGTTCTGTTTGACCTGGTTCCAGCCTTTCTTTGAATTAGTATTTCATAATGATTTAATTTCTATAGGCTATATTTAAAAAAATGGAGTAGGCAAGAGAAGCCTACATTCTGAAGAACCGTTCATGTTCAGGAAGGAATGTTCAAAATCAGAGGAACAGTTCATGTTCAGAAGAAACATACATGTTGAAGAACTGTTAATAATAAAGATTGAGAAGATTGGATCAGTTGTGCTCCTTTTTTTGTGGAATACTTGATACTTGACCCAGAGTCTACCTCCAGCGGCCCCCAGGTAAGTTGAGTTTGAGACAAAAAGTGTCTTAAAGTGACAGCAGCCTAAAAACCCTACTGCTGTCTTTGTCCTTAATGTTCATCTAACCCATCTTCATCTATCACCCACTGCTTTGATAAGGATTAATATTTAAATTATACAGTGAAAAGAATTTACTCTCAAATTCAGTTTGCTTTTAAAAGTGGCAAAGATGCCAAAGTTGGAATACACTTAATATGTCTCGGCTTAGTTCCAAGAAAAATCCTCAGTCTGACATTAATGCAAAGCACCTCCAGAGAATGTACACATTAGACCTGGCTGTATTAATAATCAAATACATCGAATTCATGCTCTTTCTAGGGCTATAACAAACCAATGCAAGACATCATGTGGGACTAACAAAATTTCACTTTCTATATATTCGCGTATCAGCAAGCCTTAATGAGCGCTTCACCTATTCTCTCCTGAGCTGACTGTGGTGCTCCATACATGTGCTCCACTGTTTCAGCAGAGCCAGACGAGAAAGGCCAGCTCATTATCAACACTGCGTTTGACACACTGAGAGATGGCAGAACAAACCAGCACACACAATCTTACCTGAACTACCAAGATACACATGCCGATGGTTCCGAGTAGGTGCTTATTATCTTCAAGCCACTCTTCAACTTTCTCATAGCAGCCCTGGAAGACAAGAAAAGTCACAAGATGTGATTTATCTTCTGGGGCGAAAGCACTAAGACAAACAGATTGTGTATGTTTCACTTTCTAATTTGCTAGTTGTTAATTTTGATCCAGAGAAAATGAGCTGAACTCCAGCAGCAGTGGAATTCGGTTGAGCACATGCAGGAGCAAGCAAGCGACTGCTGTGGCTGCATTTTTAATGCGCAGTTGCTGGGGAAAAAAAGCATATTCAGCGATATACTGTAGGTGGCTATGCGGAAAAAAGACAAAACAGCTTTGAGTTGGCGGTGTTGTGGGCTGCTTGTCATACTAAGATACTGAAAATGAAATCCATTTCCAGCACAATCTAAAACTGTGGTGGTAATACAACATAATACCTTTAGATATCGCAAAACTCTTGCCCCATGTCACATTTTCTTTGGATTAATTACTCATGTTCTATAAATTTAAAACAATTCATGTTGGCTAGCTGGTTAACTTCTGGGGGTGAAGATAAATGTAACAATTAAACAGCTTATGGTTTCAGGCTAACTTTACTACAAATGTGTCCTTGTGTGATTCGCTCCCTAGAAGGCAACAGACTGGAAATCGTGACATTCGACATTTTCTTTCGTGGCAGTTTTACAAACTTGCTCGTTCTGCTTTAATGAAAGAAAAAATGCATTTGAAAAGAACATTGAGAATTCACTAAATGGAATTGTCTCATCTCCTGCTCGCACTCCATTAGTACCTCTGTGGTAACTAAAAGCTGCAGATAAGACAGATTGACATGTAACATCAGCTACTGATGTACATTACAGCTCTGTCAATAACAAAATATTCCGTGAAGAGATCAATCATTGCCATCCCTACAATCTCATTAACAGTGACATTTTCATGAGTTAAATCAACTCTCATAGGAAGAAAAACACATCTAGTGTCCAAAAGTGAGAAGAAATACATAAAGATACATGACGCTGGCATTTTACAGACGCACTTAGAGTTCCTACCAACAGAGATGTCTTAAATCTATGGCTTTTACTGCCTTTCATTTATGAATAATAACTCTTCAAGGACAGAAAAGATAAAGAAAAGAAGAAATCCTCTCAATTATTGCCTCCAGTCCTCTCTCTTATTCTGTCTCGATTCAGAAATGTTCTTTAATGGATGTAAGTTGAACAGTCCAAATGTATTCAAATTGAGGATGATTAAGTCATGCATTGGAAACGCAGTATATGTATAGTTCAATTCACATGTCAAGGCAATTACAGATCCGAGGAATTATGGTAACATTGTCATTGGTTTAAGCACAAGCGTCCTCTCACCCGTGTCCAGAACATGTTGGTGGAGTTGCGGCCACACTCCTGATAATGCTCTTGACAGCAGCGGTCGGGCACCACCTTTTCTTTCAGAGCCTCGTGCCAATCTGTGTACCCGGTTACTCCACAGCACTTCCACTGTCAGGTGGGGGGATAAAGGGGGACAATGATACATTTGATGAATAATTAACCAGGCTAGATTAAGTTCCAGAAATATTTGTGATATTCAAGGTACACAAAGAGTACCTCAGCTTGGATGATATTCCAGGCGTTTCTCAGCCCAATGTTGTTGTCTGTGTTGTAGAGAGCAAGGCCATCTTTCAAGTCCTGCTTTGCGTTCTCACTGACCTGTGAAAAGTAGACGGAAGTTCAGTCATAATCCATCACATATGTCATCTTGATAGCACCAATATTTTAGCAAGGCAATTTAACAAACAGACAACTTAATAATAACAATTTCATATAATGTTTGAACTTAAAGTGAGTGTTTGTGCTAACTTAAAATTTTAAGTTTAGTCAACTTAAATATCCAAATTGTCACTTAGTACAACTTCACATTTCAAGTTGCCTTAATTTTTTTTAGTGTTTATATACATTGTATTATATTGTTTATATTTCTACATCATTTGTGTTTATCATAATGAATGTATTATCTTTCTTACCTAACTGAATACATTATTATACATTCAATTAATTGTATAGCTTGAAAGCTTGAATATATATTCATTCATAAATATGTGTATACTATAAGTAACGTGAGGAACAGATTATAATCTGCTTGTCTACCCTAATAAGAAGGCTCTGTTAGTCAATACCTTCCCACGGGTTCTTGACTACTATGTCAAATTAATGTAATTAGCATCATTAATTGAACGGCATAGTGAGTACAGTGTTAAAAAAAGCATGCCGCCATTGCCGCTGGAGGACAACATTCTCATATACGCCACTCTGGAATCACTATCATTTCCCCCTCGGCTATGGTAGATACATATTTCACTGGCAGTTTTAATGAGGTGTACGATCTCACATTAGTGGTTCAGTGCACTCTGGCCCAGAGCGACGGAAGTGTGGGGTGATTACAGTTTGACAGAGTGGTGGTCTTGATACAGACGCACACCAGATTAACATCGTTTCACCCAAGAGAAAAGAGAAAACACAATATTCCGGAATTTCAGGCATATTTCAGTGAAAGATCTCTCACACAGAGCTATAAATAAGATATATAGAGATAATATCTGCAGCTTTAACATGATTTATTGTCACAGTTTGAATTTCTGTTGTATTTATTGTATTATCACAACACTCCCTGTTGCTCGCATCTAAAAGACGAGGAAAATGTGACTGGTGCCTGTGCATGATGCTAGGATGTTGTGGGTGGTTGTCAGGACATTGCTAGGTGGTTGAAAACATTTCTATCAATTTGTAGATTTCAAAGTATTATAGATATGATTTGGGACACTTCATTGATGCAAATCTAGAAATCATGAATTAAATCACTTGGGGTTAGAACAGTAGCATCACAGCTCTACTCAATAAACCACACAAAATAAAGGGATAGTTCACTCAATTCATCATTTATTCACCCTCAAGTTGTTTCAAACCTGTATGAATATCTTTCTTCTGCTGAACACAAAACACAATATTTTGAAGAATGTTGGTAACCAAACAGTTGATGGGCCCCGCTGACTTCCAAAGTATATATGGAATTATTACCCATATTTGTCAAAATATCTTTTTATTTTCAGCAGAAGAAAGAAATTCATACATGTTTGGAACAAATTGCATGTGAACTATCCATTTAAGGTATCATTCATGTCTCAGGAAACACACATTGTTAAAAATAATAATAATAATAAAATAAAATATACATTTGAAATACATGTTTTAGATACAAGTGTCTGCTAAATGCATACATGTTAAGATGTGGGATGAAAGGATGAGTAATAGTAATGCTTGCCTTAGCAAATACCACTAATAATAAAGCAAACTGAAACATTCATGTTTTAAAACATCTTTAAATGCAGAGGGAAATTAATTAATGAAGAGTATGAAATGTAATTCTGATCATCTTTCAAATATATGTGGAAATTGGGCTAAAATGTTCTCTAGAGACCCTGTCATGTGAAATGAAAATGTTCTGCATTCATTCCCGGGATGCCATGATGAAATAAATTCAGCCAATAATGCATAACGGCAGCAAGGCAAGATATTAAAAAAGCTGGTATAAGGCATATGTCTCTCACTGGAGTGTACACTCATTAGTGCCAGACACTTTTTCTGGTGGGTACACTGTGTGCCACGTTTCAGAATGGAGAATAAAACGAAAATTGAATAAGCACCATCATCCTTTTCTATGAAAACATCTTGAGACCTCCGAGTCTCATTATACAAGAATACATCAAAGCACACTCAACTCCATCAGGGAACACTGTGACATCACTCCTTTCACGTCCAGTTTGGAACACAACTGTATGGTAATGGCTGTTCTTTCATAACTAAAGAAAAGCGTCCCAATTACCAGCAACACGAGACTCCCATATTCCACACGGTCCAATTATAATTAGGCTCAGACTTGTAATAAACTCTTAATCAGCTTGTGCCAAATAAAAAAAAAAAACTCACGCAATTCTATTAGAGGGATGTTACATGTCCGACTAAGCCTCCTTAATGCCATGAGCTGCGATAGGGTTCCTAGAAAATTTAATTATATCTTTTTTTTTTATTCATTATTATTTTTTTATTTTTTTTTATACAAAATTTAATTCTCACAGAGCAATGAAAAGACACATAATGTACAGGGTCAGGTCATAAAATTAAAGACAAAGTCGTGTGAATATTTCAAAGGTTTGTGGCCGGTATGATTTTTTTAAAGAAATGAATACCGTTCTTCAGCAAGGATGCATTAAATTGATCAATGACAGGAAAAAAAAAACATTACATTTTTCACAAAAGATTTATATTTCAAACAAATGCTGTTCTTTCTATTTATCAAAGAATCCTGAAAAAAAAAATCTGTTTCCATAAAAATATTAAGCAGCTTATAAACAGTTTTCAGCATATTAGAATGATTTATGAAGTAGGGGTCGACCAATATGTTTCAGGGCCGATGCTGATATTGATTATTACAGATTAAGTAGACCGATAACCGAGATTTTGAACTGATATATACATGTCTGGTTTACAAATTTGACCAAAAAAAAGGTGACAAACTTTCTTTAATTGCCTTTAAACATATCTTTAATTCTGAGAACTTGTATTATTAATATTAATAATAATAATAATAATAATAATAATAATAATAATAATAATAACATAACCTGTGCAGCGAGTTGCTGGTCCCCAGTGACTTCCATAGTATATGTTTTCCTACTATGGAAGTCAATGGGGACCAGCAACTGTTTGGTTGCCCACATTCTTCAAAATATCTTCTTATGTGTTCAGCACAAGAAATAAATTAATACAGGTTTAGAGCAACATTAGAGTGAGTGAATAATGACAGAATTGAATTTTTGTGGGTGAACTATACCTTTAAGGACAAGCGGCCCCATGTTTTAGAGATGCATCCGATTTTCTCTCAAATGTTTACTTTCAATTTTGACATAACCAACTGTGTTTATGTAAACCTTTTCAGTATATTTGACAGTATTAGCACAATAAGACTTGAAATATAACTTGATTTCCAGTAATCAGGCGCTGATTGACGGGCTTTTAGTAAAATAACTTGCATCCCTTAATTAATAAACTGTATTTAACATAACAGCCAGTAATGCACAAATGAGATATACATAACCTTATTTGTGCATGTTATGTAGTTTAAATGTGGCACTAAAAAAGCAGCCATGAATAAGAGCATGTTGCAAATAAAAGTGCTGAATTTATTTCTCGCTCTCGTGAAGTCGCGTTCGTTCACTCACCGTTGATGCTCCAGCATGGCCACCATACGTAACGTAACAAGACCCACTCGTTTAAAACTCCTTCAATTATATTAACCTCTGCTATATAACATTTATATAATAAACATTTAAATAATTACAGCTCTGTGGAAATGAATTATTATTAGGCCCATCTCCGCAAGAGACGTTCTGTGTAAACGCATAGATTAAAACAGAGCTCTGTCATCAGTATTTCATAATCTAGACAAAAACATTATTAATAATTCTGATAACGTGCCAGATGAGATGGTCTCTGTAATACCGATGTATTCACTGTTTTGTTTATTTTTCTGACAATGTTTGTGTATTCCAGAGAATATTCCAGCGCGTTCCATTCTCTTCACTCTTTAGTCTATCTTTAGTCTATTTAACAACACATACACCTTTTAAAACTGTAGTTTAAAATTAATGCTTATATTTATTGGGAGTTAACTCACTCACCTGTCATTTATTTATGTTCTCCATTTGAAAACATTAGACTTTGTACATTTATTTTGCCTATTGTTAGCAAGGTCCTGACTCTCTGTGGTCATTAAAAATCCCAGGATGTCCTTCGATAAAGAGTAGGGGTGTAACCCCGGCATCCTGGCCAAATTTGCCAAAATTGGCCCCTGTCTATCATGGCCTCCTAATCATCCCCATATATCAGCTGGTGTGTGGTGGGCATTCTGGCGCAATATGGCTGCCGTCACATCACCCAGGTGGATGCTGCACATTGGAGGTGGATGAGGAGATTCCCCCCTTCTATGTAAAGCACTTTGAGTGCCTAGAAAAGTGCTATATAAATGTAACAAATTATTATTATGCTGTTGTTAAAAATGAAAAGATACACCCGCAGTAATGTTAAAAAGACACTTTAGTGACTGCACTGTATTTTTTTCTTCAATTGCACTCTTTCAGACTATGTTTATTGCTGTAGAAGTGTGTTTTGTTTTATATGTAAAAAGTGAAATTGCAAATATTACAGTGATTAACCCTTAGAACCCGAGAAACGCGCCCACACGTTTTGCTGGATTTTTCCTCAAAACAGTGTAAAACAACTTAAAGGTCCCGTTCTTCGTGATCCCATTGTTCAAACTTTAGTTAGTGTGTAATGTTGCTGTTAGAGCATAAATAATACCTGTAAAATTATAAAGCTCAAAGTTCAATGCCAAGCGATATATTTTATTTAAAGCTATGGTCTACGATTTCAAAGATTGTTAATTATTAATAACCTCGTTTAGATGCTGGTTATGGTTCTACAGTACAATCCTAACAATATGAAGAGAAAAAAGAATTTAAAAAATCCATTCACTCTATTGGGTGTACACCCGCAGAGAAATTGACCAATGTAAGCTGTCCGGCCGGACAGTTTACATTGGTTAACTGCTCTCATCCAATCCCCTGCTCCACTCGCGTTTCCCCCCGACCGCACCCCACCCCGCCCCCTCCTGCGACATGAAATTTTGCGGGCAAATAGGCGGCATCAACTCAGCAATGGAGAAAAAACAACAAACAGACAGCAGCAAGCGGCCCCTGCTCGCCCCAACAGTCAAGGTTGGAAGAAAGAGAAAGTCAATTGAGGAAAGAGCAGAGATAAAAAAAAAAATGTGAAGAACGCCGGACTCAAAGCCGAATCAATATAGGGTCCACCGTTGCCCGTTGGAGGAAGCTTCAGAGAAACCTTTGGACTTAAAACCGACGCTGATTTTTTGTTGAGCAGGTAAACATTTATTTATACTTTTATTGTGTGGTGTATTACATAAATAGCTTTTTATCAGTCTGACAACATGATCATGCTGCTGGTCGGCATTGGAATGTTAGCCGTTTAGCATCGCCTATCACGGGTCAAAGTAATTATATTTCTTGACGTGCTTGACTATTTCAATAGGCCTAACGTTAGCGGTTTTCTGTTCGAGCCGATAGAACATTGCATGTGTTGCTAATCTTGCGTGGGCGTGAACTCAAACGTGTGCCTTTGAGCTATCAACATCTGTTCCGATGTTTACTCCTGCTTGACTGAGTGACGTTGTTCAGGTCGTTTCCCGGTGGGAGGGATCAGGTAGCACAGAGGGGAGGGGTGTGCGTGTGGAGGGGCGGGATGAGTTTTTTAAAAATTCAGGCTTTCTCGACTGATTTTCAACATCGTAGACTACAGCTTTAACAGAATTTCCCTTTCAAAGCCTACAGCGAACGGCTGGCTTGGACTACATCCTGGTACTTCCTTCATAATTGACGTCAGTAGAACAGTAGAACAGACTAACCTCCGCCCACAAGACTACGTGAAAAAAGGGGGCGTGGTCTTGTTGCTGTCCCACGTGGAGAAGAGGACATGTCGCGTGGAGAAAAGGAAGTGCTGCGTTTCAGTGTGTTTGTCGCCATGTCGTCAAGACGCTTTTATTTTCATCCCGGAGTCAAATCACCTTTGTTTGGCTTTCCCAGGGACGCTGTAGAGATCATTGAGCGCATATATATCTCCTGTTAAGAGGCGTGACCTTTCCACGTGCGCTAAGCTGCTGTCGAATCACAACACAGGAACCGTGCCACGTTCGCTAAGCTGCTGTCAAATCACAACACGGGAACCGCTGGCACAATCAGAACTCATTACGTATTTCTGAAGGAGGGACTTCATAGAATAAAGGAAGTCATCAGCCGTTTTTAGGACAGTGAAAACAGCGGTATACTGATAAGTAAATTGTGTTAAAAATACTGTTTTTTTTTACACGCGAAACATGAACACATGTTATATTGCACACTGTAAACACAATCAAAGCTTCAAAAAGACACGAAGAACGGGACCTTTAAAATACTCCGTCATTTTTTGGCCTCACAGACATGAACGATATGTCTTTACAAAGTGTCTACTTTTATTTTTTGTACACTCAAAATAAAAACTAAATGTTGTGCTTTTCGCTAAATAAAGAAAACAAACAGGATGCGCGTTCTCCCGTCTGTCTCCCTGTGATGTCCGTTCTGAAATGTGTCTGAAAATTAACTCTTTATAGATATCACTTTATAAAGCTTGGAATGTCTACTTTTAAATGAAGTAATTTATATTTAAAAATATATATTCTCTGTTTATGTAATCCGTATGAAAACAGCGAAAGGCACAGTTCCACACAGCTCACGTATTACTGTAGCCCTGTTTGTGCTGAATACGGTGTACTTAGAATTAAGCCATCAATATCAATTAAAGCAACTGAAAAAAACACAAATGTCAGAGCATGTCAAAACTTCTTCGGGGCCACAAAATAGCCTTATGGTCCTAAGGGTTAAAAAGTGTTAAATAAAAGAGTTTGTTCAGTTCAGTGCTGTTGCAATAATTGTGAAAAACAGAAATAACAAATAAATATTGGTTCTATGTATCGGTTATCGGGCACATAAACGTGCAAATAATCGGTATTGGTTATAAAAAAAAAAATCAATATCGGTCGATCACTAGCTTTCAGTGCCTGTGCGCATCGGGTGTATGTGCTCAAAGTGCATTTAGACCTAGACCTTTACATTGTAATAATATTTCACAATATTACTGTACTTTTGATCAGAGACACTCTAAACCCCTTAACAATAGCCTGGGAACAGCAAATATGTATCCAGTAATCATGAATCTCCGGAAAAGTTACTGAAAGTCATGGAAATTCATCAGTCAAAAGGTGTGGGAATATATTTCATGAAAGGTTTCATGGTAATATAATGCACACTATCGTTGAAATGCAGCAGTCATGCCAAATAACCTAGTAATCTTTCTTCTCATCCAAACGTCCACAAAGAGGGCTAGTGGAGGACGTTGGAATGACTCTTTTCTGACAACAAAAGGAAGCCATCCGCAATGATAAATACCCTGTCACTGAAATGAAAAGTATTGGTGAGGTGGTGCTCTGATCATATTCTGCTCCAGTTGCCATCTTGCAAACCCTAAGGGATGAGTTATGCTAATGCAACATACTGTTAAGAGCATCGTATTATGCAGAAAGTTAATTTCTTCTGAGTTCATGGGAAGAGTGCCAGTGTAAACGAAAGGTTAATGTAAGGAAGTCTCAATCGGACTGTCAATCTAAATCTACACTACCGGAAGAAAGGAAAAACTATTCAATTTGTCAAACAACTTGCACAAAATAGGTTCAAGGATTTGAAACCTACAACTTCTCAATTAGCATCTCATATCATCACCAAGAGCCTTTAAATCCACTATTGCATACTATACTAGTGCTGAAAAAGAGAATGGAGCATATGTTCCCCATGGCCTGTGGCTGATTGTAGCTAATGCATAGCTCATTAGGAGTTTGTATACCTGGCCTTGGGTTCTGTTTAAATAATGTCTGTCCAGTTGGATACGGTCTCAGAACACACAGTCCAAAGCCGTTTCAGCCAGCGCAAGCATCTGGATCGTGTGAATAACCTAGCGGCTCTTGGTGTTTGATTTGTAATCATTCCTCTCGTTGGTTTCCCATGTTCTCAAGCAACTTGTTAATGTAAAGATGTTAGTGTTTGTTTGGGAATGTGGAAGGTTTGACCAGAGGGTCAGATTTTAGATGTAGCTAATGGATGACATCATTATCTTCTTTACCAACAATTCTTGGGGTGAACTGGGAGCGGAAACCAGAGCGAATGGTTATACAGAGAGAAGACTGTGTGTTTTTCTTCTGGTCTTGTGTGTGTTTGAGTCTCCAGAGTGTGGATAGGTTTGGACAGGTTTGTCATATTGTCACCCTGGGGGCTTGGGTTTGTGGAGATGTGTCAGCACAATGTGTGTGTGCCGAGGAAAGCCTGCTGTTTACTAAAGAGTAGAGGAAGAGGAAGATAAGGTCAGACAACAGATTCATCACCATCACCTCTGCCTTTGCCAAAAAAAAAAAAAGTTTTGAGAAATTTACAGAATGCAAACACACACCCCTGGATCCTAACCAAAAAGGATAGTTCAAAACAAAAAAGGAAAAAGCTATACAATTGGTCAATATGACTCTAATGACCCGATATTCCAAGTCTTCTGAAGCCATATAACAGGTTGGAATGATTCATTGCTTGGCTTTCCTCATAAGAATTTGTAAGAGTTCATGGGAGAAGTGAGTTGGGATCACTTGAATGGATCAGTTGATCCTGTTCATAAAACAGGTATGAATGATTTGTTCATTTTTAAACTGTTTTGGTTCTCGAGTTCAACTCACTGACTCGATGATTCTCTTGTAGTAGCAGCAGTCAGATGGTGGGAAGATTATATCAGTGAATGGAGTGGCTTATTTTACTGTTTTGTTTATAGTGGCTTATTTTACTGTCAGGAGCACATAGATTATAAAAACATTCTAATGTCACTTACAAAGTTATTTTCAAAAATGGCGTTAATCCATGGGCGTCGGAAGCAAAACAAAGGTGGGTGGGTCCTCAGAATTACATTAAGTACAAATATACCGCTTTGATTGCTAAACATATAGTTCGGAAAGACAAAGTTACGGAAATCGCCGTATCATTGAGAGCGTCGGTAGTGTAGGGGTAAGACGCACAGCACAAAATTTTGACACAAATCGACCCGCGGTTCGAGTCCGCCTTTCGCCGAACTCAATCCTCTCCCTTTTCCCATCACATATCAGATCGGAAAGGCATTTATTTTCAATAAAAATTAAGAAAATATTAGAAAAGTGGAAATAAAGCGTCTAACATGTGTTTAATAATAAGTGTTTATCGATTAGGGGTAGGTAAACAGACATGTGCTGAATGTTAGAGACGATAAAAGTGAGTGGGTCCAATATCATTGATCGTAAAAAGTGGGTGGGTCTTGTCCCACCCACATAAAATGGTTCCGACGCCCATGCGTTAATCAAATCAATCCATTAAACAATCTTAGTTAACCTTTTAAAATGTAATCAAATGAAAATGTAATAATTCATTTTATTTTTGGCAAGTTTACTGTTCAAATTAAAACATTTATGAAAACTTGTGTGATATTCCTTACATTTCTTTAATAAATTGTATTATACTCTAAAAAAAATCCATAAAAATATGGCACAATGTACTATATTATTTTGACAGAATTTTCTGTATTTATTTTGCACAGGTGTTTTGAATTTTGATCTTCATTGCGTTGTGTTTAAGGGTTAACGGAAATTTCAATGCTGTGCAATTTTAATATATTTCTGTCATAATTTCTTCAAGTTAAACTTTTATTTTGGCAGGTTGCAATGAGGACATTTGAGTTTCTCTGTTTTACTACTACTACTACTACTACTTTGAAGAAGTAAACTACTGTATAATGATGTACATTTACATTTACATTTATGCATTTGGCAGACGCTTTTATCCAAAGCGACTTACATTACATTCAAGGTACACATTTTACATTTTGTCAGTTCTTGCTTTCCCTGGGGATCGAACCCATGACCTTGGCGTTGCTAGCGCCATGCTCTACTTATGGTGCTTATGGAACAGCAGAAATATATTGAAACAGCTTCCTCCCGTAATGCTGTTTTGTTCTTTGGCAGCGCATGAAGGCCAATTTTTGTAATAGCACCATGCTACTCTAACAAAATGCAGTTCATGCTTAATTCAAGCACTTTCAAGGACCTATGTTTGTTTTCAAGTACTTTCCAGGCCTTGAATCCATGTGTCTGAAATTCAAGAACTTTCAAGTACTTTCAAGAAGCGTGGGAACCCTGATTTATTGTCGTTATAATCATTAATAAGAAGGGTATACAGTTAATAGAGGTCCACTCTCAATACACTCTAAATAGCGCTTTTTGTGGCCATTGAATAGATTGTTTCAGTTACGCACTGGTTTTGTGGTATTTGTAAAAATACATATTGTACACAAATTTAAAACCGGTATACCGGTTCATCTCAGTGGCCAGCACTAGTTAATAGTGACTGAATTTTCATTCTACAATGAACTATCCCATTAACAAACATTTGCACTTTGGAAATGTTCCATTAGCACAAATAAAAGCTTCCTGATGTAAATGCCTGTCATGGGATGGTAAGTGCCTCTCATGGGATGGTAATTTCAGGCCCAGATGATGGGCCAGACTCTTGATCAGCAAGGGAAAGTCTGGCCATGCTGTGTGCTGGCAAGATACGCGCAGTGTGGGACCTACTGTCACGCAGTCAGGTGCTTGAAACTTGGCATGGAGTCCTTAGAAACCCTGGCTGCCCGCCCCACCAGATCAGGTACTTTACAAGACACATTTGCTACTTTAAGCTCATGAAGTATAAAATGACTGTTTATATAGTCAAGCCTGATGTAAATCATTTTAACATGGGCACATTGTTGGTTTGTTTAACGCAAGGAAATTGGTTTAATTCAGAGCCAAAATCAGCCAGTAAACAAGCAACCACAATAATGCTACCCCTTGAGATCACAATCTTTACACTCCCAGAATCACCTTGTAAATAACAGGAAACACAATGGAGACCAGTGTTTTGTGTGACTAAATTATGATACGAGTTTGGGGACCTTTAAAATGGTACTTGGAGTTGTACTTCTCATCAAAAGCAGTCTCAATCCATCCCCTGCACATGTGGGTCGCTTTTAATTTTTAGAGCATTCCTAATTTTGTCGGTTTTACTCATGTAATGGCACAACATTAGATGCTAAAAACTGTTAGTCATCTATGGATTAAACCGTAACCACAGCTGAGGAGACGAAAGTGTGCGGTAATGCTCCTCATCCGTCTATGTAAGCCTATCCGAAAAATCACGCTACTGTGCTTCCCCCTTTTCAAACCGGCTAATATGGCTTAATTTGGCCGCCATCCTGCGGCACACACGCTGGAATGAGGTCATGAGCGTAAAGACTGATGCTCTAATCTGGTGCCTAGCCTTCGCCATCTGCTGCAGTCAGATGGTGGGTCATTGCAGGGCCCACGTGTGTTCTTTAATCCACAGCGTTCATGTACGCTCAGTGAGGTGAAGACCTACTATACCTTTGTTTCTCCAACATGCCAGCAGGAAGGAAGCATCTTGCTGAGATTAAGATCGAGGATGGCAAAAAAAACATCACTACTGAAACTTTACAGCTCTCAAATTAGGAAATTATAGATAGATTGGAATTTTGTAAATGTAACATTTAATAAATTCGTTTTTTTTGTGGCATATTTATACATTTACACACAAATATATCAGTCACAAACTGTTTTTCTTATTCTCATGAAATGGTTGAACAGTTTTGCTGCTTAATATTTACAGTATGTGGAAACTTTTTTGGGATTCTCTGAATAAAAACGTCAAAAGAACAGCATTTATCTGAAATAGTCTTTACTGTCACTTTTGATACATTTAATATTATTAATATTATGTAATACACATTTTTATATGAAATATTATATCTATATTAGTGCTGTCAAATCGATTAATCGCATCCGAAATAAAGTTTGTGTTAACATAATATATAGGTGCTGGTCATATAATTAGAATCATCAAAAAGTTGATTTATTTCACTAATTCCATTCAAAAAGTGAAACTTGTATATTATATTCATTCATTACACACAGACTGATATATTTCAAATGTTTATTTCTTTTAATTTTGATGATTATAACTGACAACTAAGGAAAATCCCAAATTCAGTATCTCAGAAAATAAGAATATTGTGAAAAGGTTCAATATTGAAGACATCTGGTGCCACAAGGAGGGCAAGACACAAAAGGTAATTGCAAAAGAGGCTGGCTGTTCACAGAGCTCTGTGTCCAAGCAAATTAATAGAGAGGTGAAGGGAAGGAAAAGATGTGGTAGAAAAAAGTGTACAAGCAATAGGGTTAACCGCACCCTGGAGAGGATTGTGAAACCCATTGAAAAATATGGGGGAGATTCACAAAGAGTGGACTGCAGCTGGAGTCAGTGCTTCAAGAACCACTACGCACAGATGTATGCAAGACATGGGTTTCAGCTGTCGCATTCCTTGTGTCAAGCCACTCTTGAACATCAGAGAGCGTCAGAAGCGTCTCGCCTGGTCTAAAGACAAAAATGACTGGACTGCTGCTGAGTGGTCCAAAGTTATGTTCTCTGATGAAAGTAAATTTTGCATTTCCTTTGGAAATCAGGGTCCCAGACTCTAGAGGAAGAGAGGAGAGGCATACAATCCACGTTGCTTGAGGTCCAGTGTAAAGTTTACACAGTCAGTGATGTCATGCCATGTCATCTGCTTGTGTTGGTCCACAACTGTATACCAGGAAGTTTTAGAGCACTTCATGCTTCCTGCTGCTGACCAACATTATGGAGATGCAGATTTCATTTTCCAACAGGACTTGGCACCTGCACACAGTGCCAAAGCAACCAGTACCTGGTTTAAAGACCATTGTATCCCTGTTCTTAATTGGCCAGCAAACTCGCCTGACCTTAACCCCATAGAAAATCTATGGGGTATTGTGAAGAGGAAGATGCGATATGCCAGACCCAACAATGCAGAAGAGCTGAAGGCCACTATCAGAGCAACCTGGGCTCTCATAACACCTGAGCAGTGCCACAGACTGATCGACTCCATGCCACGCCGCATTGCTGCAGTAATTCAGGCAAAAGGAGCCCCAACTAAGTATTGAGTGCTGTACATGCTCATACTTTTCATGTTCATACTTTTCACTTGGCCAAGATTTCTAAAAATCCTTTCTTTGCATTGGTCTTAAGTAATATTCACATTTTCTGAGATACTGAATTTGGGATTTTCCTTAGTTGTCATTTATAATCATCAAAATTAAAAGAAATAAAAATTTGAAATATATCAGTCTGTGTGTAATGAATGAATATAATATACAAGTTTCACTTTTTTAACTTTTTAAATTATTTGAAAGTTGTTATAGAGGTGAGATTATTTGTACATTTTTCAATTATAAAATAAGTTTACATTTTTCTGATATAATACATTCCATATTCAAAATGCAAATTTTATCCCCACTTTTTTCTAGCTCTATGTAATTCCCTGCCTAGTACTACCAGAGGAAAATGTTTGTCTTTAACTTTGTGGTTTATACAGAATGAGCATGCTTTCATACATTGCCAGCATGACTTTTTACCTTAGATGTGATAATGACTGCCTTGTGATTTGGAGATCAAATAATGGAGTCAATTAAACATTCCTCTGATCGCTCACGCCATTCTGTGCGAACGGAGTGTGAGGTTTTGAGTGACGGGAGTACCCCTGCTGCCCAGTTCATGTGGTGGAGAAATGAAAGAGACGTGCTCACAGCACTGTGCAGTTGATAAAAATCTCTATATCCCATCTTCCCTCTCTTCTCTCTGAAGTATCTCCCTCATCACGGTGTGTTAAAGGTCATAGTGGTATCTTATATCGGTAGTGCGAACAACATCAATACATGGCTGGGATGGTCTCAGAATGGTCTTTAAAGACTAATACATGTTGGGTACACTGCTTTCAGTCTAGCTTACTTCATATAAAGGTACAACCTTGAGTCTTCACAAAATACAGAGATAGAAAAGGCATGTGCTTGCATAAATGAACTGAATACAGAAAGGATCAAGCAGAGAAATAAGTTTTATGCTTGAAAAAAATTTGCTGTTCATTTTGCTACTAAAACGCAGCTTCGGTTTGCGGTCTATGGTTGAGTGTGAGTTACACGCTCCGATAAGACAACCAGGCAGTTCTCGTACCTTGGAGATAGGCAGATCCTAATCTCTAAATGGATTGTGGGTAAGTGAATTACTTTAGCTTCCACAGAGAGCGTGGCAAACGGAGTGAATAATGAACCACCCAGAAATCCTTGACGGGATTTAACACCTCCTAGCATCCTGCCATACTTTTGGGAAGCGTCCTTGAAAAGGAGACCGTGCAGTGCACCATTTGAAGCATATGTTTGGTGACACTTGTGACTTTATCAAAGAGGAAACGGGACATCTGCATGCTCTGGGTGGGTAGCAATACGCCATGATCTGTATGGTGTCAAAAGGTCAGATTGCCCTGTTTTAGACATTCCAGTTGGCACAGTATCACTTCCAGTTGTGTGCCTGTGCGGTGCCCTGAAGGCAATGAGAAAGAGCCTGAACACTGCGGCAGGTGGAAGGATTGACTGAGAAAGAGCTCAGCGGCAATTACTTGGTGACAACTGGCCAGGATTAGGCCTTGTTGTGTTGGGTGACCTCTGACTTTTGAGAGCTCGCCTGGTGATGAAAACTCTTAACCTGCACTGCTAAAGACAAGAGAGGCGGCTGTTCTATAAAGAGCCCGCTGACCTTATTTAGCTGGGAAATGGGACAACCATACAGTTTACTTGATAATGGGTTTTCATCCATGTATTTTATGAAAATGTATGGGGATATTACATAAAAATGGATGATGGAAACAACAAAATTACATTAAAATACATACATTTATTGATCATTTTTTGTCATGAAAGAGACATGCGCATAAAATACAATGACAACACATTTGCAGAATCAATAATTGATGTATATGCAGCTATGTGGAAAAGGATTCTGGACCAATAAGATTTCATGTGGATGTTTCACCAAAATGTTCTGCTGCTCATTTGCTTAGGACGAAAAGGCAGATTTGCATAGCAGTGATTTTATTCGTTTGATGATTTACATTATACCGGGTTAGGATAAGCAATTCTATGGGACATTTCCAATTTTTGTCCGCCATGCAAAATCAAAGCCTTAGAAATCAAAACTAATTACAGATTAGATTTGTGAGGGAATACAGTAAAATCAATTCCAGAATATATAATTGGTGAACAGGCTTACCTTATCAGAGTAGACGAAGAAAAGAATGAGCAAAATCAGCTCAGCCAGCAGAATAATCAGCAAGACAATGAAGAACTGCAAGAAGAAAATACACAAAAAAGGAAGTGAGTGATACTATTGAGAGAGATACACATAGGGAAAGACCTGTCCGAATGAATCATCTTGGCTTTCTATGCTCACTCTCTCACTCACATTCTATTTCACTTCTTCAGCTAAATATTTACACAGCCTTCCACACAGCATGTGCCTGTCGGCCAGTAAACATTATTTCGCTGAGTGCTTGATACACTTTCCAGTCATCTCCCGATGACCGTTCCTGTCAAAGTCCATCTGAAACGCAGATTCGGGCCATCTGAAAGCCTTTAAGACACTTGTTTATTGAACCTCGACATTGACAGGTCTGCAAAATAAGTTTCCTTCCTCCATTAGAGGAGGACCAGAGCGATTGTGTTGTCTACGTGTGGCCTCGACAACCGCTGAATGACAATCTGTGTATATGTCTGCTATGCCATAACTTTACTTGCTGGTCCAGGCCATATGGGGTATGTAAATAGGGCAAAGTTGAAGGAATGAATGTGAAGACTGCAAAAGCTTTGAAGGTTCTTCCTTCCTAGACCTCTGGGGTAAGAGAGCGCTACACCACAACCAGGAACACGGGGCCGGCTGCTTAGATCTCAAACCCAAAGATGTGAAAACTTTTCTCTGATGTCTCACTCTCCCTGAGAGCTGGGGACACAGTGTATATACAGCACAGATAGCGAAATCTAAAGGTCAGGACATTCGAAATTACGCCGGTCCTATCTAATAGGCATTTAGGGAACTGTCAGAACTGGAGATTGACATTAAAAAGTAATGATAAGGAGGAATATGGTGATGATGATTCTGGGTTTGACTAAGTTATGAATTCTCTAAGCATCTCCTTCACTTCAAATGAAATGAAAGTTTTTTGAAAAGAAAGGCACAGTATGTAATTTCCGCTGCTAGATATGGTCGCATATTCAAAACCATAACAAAGGTGTAGCTTGATGACATTGTGAAGGAGTGTGGAATGATGGGAGTTGTCGTCTTCATCTCTACTGCTGATCGAAATTAATCAGTCGGTAATGAAATAAAGTTTTATAACCGTTACGTTTGATCTTCTAATGAAGTAGCCGCAAGTAACGTAATGTTTAATGCTTAAATTACAATCATACATGTCCCTTTATTTGACGAATTAAAGGGTGGGGTAATGCAGAGCAGTTGTATGTGTTCAAAACAACCACACTAAAAGTACATTTGAACATACCCACAGCATTTGCAAATCTGTTTTTAATTACACTGTCACATACTTGTTCAGCCGATTTGTTAAAGCGTGTAAGGAAATGCCACACCGATATTGAAAACTCTTCTTGGGTAATTTGATTCACCCATACGTTTACATTTCTTGAAGTTATCTTTTTGCGACAGAACCTGTTGTACAAATAACAAATAATTGTGGTCCATGACGACTGTGTGAAACGGCAACAGAGTAGCTTGCTAAACGCTGCAACTACTACTTCCACAGTGTAGGAAGTAGTAGTTGACAGGCCATTGACAGGCGATGCAATGAGGAGGGTTAAACAGGTTCAAATTGCACATTTCTCTGTATTTAAACATTGTTGGAAACATTTGGGATAACATAAGTTACACAAGTGAGCAAAATATATAACACTTTGCTGGTGGTTTTTGGATATTTTAATGCAAAAATCTTACATATTGTGCCTTTAGTTACAGTTAAGAAAATCATGAACTCATTTGGAATAATTTGTGGAAGTCCACAAGCGGATAACACAGTATTTAATGTCCCAAAATAAAATTACACGGTGACGAATACATGATTCATTCCTGTAAATGACAGACAAAAAAGCACGGCGAGTGACAACATTTTTCAATTAGACTGTATATAACCCCATTAGCAGAATGATTGGTGATGGTGGGAAGAGAGAAAGTAAGAATGATAGTAAAGTCAATGAGAAAGAACAAAGAGTCAAAGGGGGAAAATAGAGAGGCATGTGGTTTAACTCTAGTTCTGAATCAAAAGCCTTTGAGTGCGATGAGACTTTATTTGGCAAATGCAGATATAATTAACAAACCCCTCTGGTAACAGTTTACTTTAAGCCTGTATGTATAATGCATTATATAAGGTATTCATAAGGAATAAAATAGTCCACTTCACATCCTGACAGGGCTTATTTTGGGATAATGACTGGCCGGCTGTACATTATTCAGCGAGTAGCGGTGTAAAAAGTGGGATAATGTTGATTTAGCTGAAATGATTGTTTTATGTGAGAAGAAAGAGACTGCAACCCAATACGAGAGACATGAAACTAGCACAGTCAGATAGAAAATTATAAATTGACTGGGAAAAAAGTTGATTATACGGTTTAGTGTGCATATATAGCAAAAATATTTGTATGACATAAAATAAATAATCTTTTTTATATTGTCTTCATACCTCATATCTACAGTGCTTTAACCCTTAAATGCATGAATATTTCGCCAAAATGATTACATATTCAGGTCTTTAGCGACCCGGATCTATATCTAAAACAGATTAATCTCTATACCTGTCGCAACAATATATAAGTCTCGTGATATTAGAGTAACAATCACAGAATAATAAAATAAAGCATATTCTGTTAGCTTTTGGAGCTTGGAAGGGTTCAGTTTGAGCTGATGTTTTATACCATCATCACTGTCCTCATCAGAACTCATTTCCCAGTACATTCAGCATCTTGCTCATATTCGCCATCTCAAACATATTCTCAAATCTATCATTTTCAATCTTCAAAATCAATATTCTGATAAGCTTCTTCATCCGATCCACCATCAAGTGACAGTGACACTAATATTTGATTGCATTCAGTACTTGCTCTGCAGTAAATCTCTTAGTCATTTCAAGTTTTGCTGATGATACTTTCTATTCATTTATTTTCTGCCTGCGGTAACTATGAGTGAAACATCACTTCATGGACCCACTTTCTATTAGTTGGCCTTAACTACTATGTACTAACATTTTAATTAATTATTTGATACAATGCACTTATTGTGTACATACATGTTTTTACATTGTACTTATATTTTAAAAAATACCTGCATGTAATTACATCAGTTGACACTTCCCTTACACCTAACCCTACCCTTAAACTTACCCATACCCCCACACCTGTCCCTAAAGGCCCGGGTATACTTCACTTACCGCGCCCGGACGCGTCACGCGCGCAGCCCTGTCCGCGCGTCTTTCAAAGTATACTACACAACGGATGCGCGCGGATGATCGCGTTCGACGCATGCGCAGTAAATTTTTTCCCTATGCTCTACCAGACATTGGGGGGCAGCACTGAGTCCTGTTATCAACGGGACATTCGCTGGGCATGATCGGAGAAGAACTGTAGTGCATCCACCATTGCAAGAAGTTTGGAAGAAATACTGAAGAATCATAAACGATGGAGAAGGATATGCTTCTAAGGTGTTTTTAAACCGGTCTTTGCACACTCTTCTTCGACGGCTGAACACTGTGCTCAATACTGTGCGTATTGCCACCTAGTGGACTCTTCTGTACTGCTGGCGCATGCGCTGTTGCACGCGGACCATCCGCGCGGTCTCGAAATTTGGGCTGCGCGCGGACGGGGTGTGCGGAACGAAAATTACGTCATGCGGGCGGTGCACGAACGCGGACGGCCGAAGTATACCCGGGCCTTTACCCTACCCATATCCCACCTCAATATCAGCAAAGGTGTTTTGCAATACAATTTGAACACAGTAAGTACATTGTACTTATTTTTTGATGTAAGTACATAGTAGTTAAGGCCACCTAATATAAAGTGGGGCCAATTATGGAAGTGCAGAAAAAAATATACTTACACTGTTACACTTCTCGGGTCATTAGCGACCCTATACAATTTTTACACAAAAAGGGAAAAAAGGCATTCTTTTATATATGTTTTTCTTGTTATATTATTTATAATGAATTGATTGAGGAATACTAAGAAGGTTGATGTCTAACTTTAAAAAATGAATAAGGAGGAAGGTACTGAATGATGTCCTGGGTCACTAAAGACCCATGGTATGCGTTTAAGAGTTAATGCAATTTATTATGCATTACACACTAACACATAACTATGAAGTGATATTATAATGCATACTATTATTGTAGTTAAAATCATACACAAGAGCATACAACTGATTATAAAGTATGCTATTTTGAATGCATTGAGAATACCTTAATTGCATTATATATTTTTTTTACTTTATATACTTTTCTACTAGGTCTGGTAGTATGTTTTTACACTTCGGGAATGTAAAAGTGTGTAGGTGTGGCATAACTCACGCTCAAAAGCAGGCACTTGTTTTCCTTGATGGCGCCCAGGCAACCGAGGAAGCCCGTCACCATGACGATGGCGCCGATGGCGATGACCATGTTGGCAGCAGAGAGGGAGGGGAAGGAGGGGGAGAAGGTGGCGAAGCTGCCTTGAGACACAGACAGCCAGATTCCAACTCCCAGCAGTCCACAGCCACACAACTGCAGAGAGAAACAACAGATTATGAGATATTGATGCATTCTGGAACGTCGATTCAATAAGAAAGCTGTTGTTCTGAAAAGCAACATTCATTATGCACCACAAAAACGAACTGAAATGTAGCTTTCCATCCTGTGCAGACATAAAAAAAAAGTTTGAGGCAGAAGCATTTCATACTTTTTTGTTGAAGTCTACAGAGGTCCAATGGAAAAAATAATCAGCAGAATAGTACAGTGGATTTTAATACTGTAACTCAATTTCCAATACAGAACAATTTCCAATGCTTATAGGTTCCTCTAGGAGGCGCACACACCATGTAAACTTTGTCCCTTGAGGGCCACACTAAGTGACAGACACAAGAGTCCAGCTGCGGTGGCGTATTTTTAATGTTTATAGAGGCTTCTGATTGACAACGCTGAGAGGAGAGGCTGTTTTCCTCATCAATCTGTGATAAGGGCACAAAGTGATGCCTGCAGAGATGACGAGGAAAGAACGGCTGACATTTACTTCGCTGTTATTGGAATATCCAAAGCAATCTCCTCGTGAAAAAGGAATCGCACCCAGCACTGATAAATTGATAGGCGGCACACGGCAAATCAAAAAGCATCAAGAGCGTCTTCCCAGTGTGAATACGTTTGTTGCTGAAGTGTTAGCATGTTCGACAACCGACCAGCAGCGTAACACCGATAAAAGCAACCCCGACAGTTGCATCCTCGATTTTTTTTTTTTTTAGATGAAGTAAATAATTAATCGCTTTTACATTCGCTCTCAAGTATAAACAGGCTGGTTAACTGAACTGCCTGACATTGCCTATGAGATTGAAGCAGCAAACTTGAGGACAGGAAAGGATTTGGGTAAGAGACTGAATAAAACATTCCATCAGTCACGGTGGTTGAAATTATCAGCACGCTCCTTCTGCCAAGAACCTTTCCCACCACGGGTGAGATAAAGAACACTGTGAGAGACAGAGTTTGTGTGTATCTCACACTTGGCAGGTTAAAAGTGGGCGCTGATGCTCTGTTTGGTGAGGGAGCACTTTAGCCTGAGGGTGAGGGCCATTTTTAATGCCCTGGGTAGTGAGAAACGACTCTGCACTAATGTAACATGGAGAACTCGATGTATCAATGTCCACGTTGTGAAGCAGCAAATTGTAAAATAATAGTAAAAGATTGTGAGGATATCAGGACACATCATGATACATGTTATAATCCAGTTCAATACACTGTGATGGATCATGATATCAAAATTGGGCTGTTTGAATCTGTAGAAAGAGAGCAAATGTGTGTTGTTAGATTCATTCTCTCATGCAGTTTGTGTGTGTGTGTGTATATATATATATATATATAAATATAAATATGTGGCCCTGGACCACAAAACCAGTCATAAGTCGCACAGGTATATTTAAATAGCGAACAATACATTGTATGGATCAAAATGATTTATGTCAAAAATCATTACGATATTAAATATGGATGCACCGATGTATCGGTCGGCCGATTTTGACATTTTTTTTAAACCGATCATTTTACAAGCATCGGCATATCGGCTATATCATGAGAAAGGCCGATATAACAAACCGATGGTTTATTAATGATCTGCGTGAAGGCACTGAGCTGTGTAATGTCTGCTGCATAATCCAAGATTATATGTAATATTCCTGCTGCGCTGCTGTCTGTGTTTTAATGTTTATCAGACAACAAAAGACCAACAAACAAAAAAATTAATCGCTCACTACTCTCGACTAAACTTTCATAAAGATTCATTTCCGCGATGCGGACAACACCGACAGAATCCAATCATAAAAACGGAATTTACTGCTTAATGTGGAATGGCACGGAATGTTTTGATGAATAAATAAAACGTTGGTCAGTACACTTAAATCAGTAGCGATATATACTAGTGTCTGTGAATATTAAGCCGTAAAAAGACTGTTTAAATATGAATCCTGCATGTTTCTCTGTCTCTGTGAATGAATGGAGATGCCCGGCTTCATTTAGCCTAACGTTTCCTCTTTCTCTCACACACACACACACACACACACTGAAACTCGCTGTGTTTTTCACCTTCTGTCACCTCAATATGAGACACGCATCTCCAGTCACTTCATGAGCATTTTACCTTTTTATTCAACAAAATCTATCGTCATATCAAAACACACACACAGGAACTCGATGCACACGGCAACCCATCAAAATAAAAGTTCAGTTAATGTAATGTTTTTTTTTTTTTTACTTTAAAAACACTATTTTGAATGACAAAATTTGGGCAAGTGACAAATATCGGATCGACCAATAATTGTTTGTTAAAATCGTTATCGGTATCAGCCCCAAAAAATCATATTGGTGCATCCCTAATATTAAGATCATGTTCCATGAAGATATTTTGTAAATGTTTGATATTTTGAAAGAAAGGGTCGCTCTCAGGAGCTCAGTGAATCCAAGCGTGGGATATAACCACCAACCTTCCGGTTAGTAGATAACCTACATGAACCACTGAGCCACTGCCGCCCCGGACTTCCAGGCTTAGACCGACAACCGCTGCTCATTATCCGATTATTAACCATTAACTGATAAGATTATAATATTGAATTGGCATTAAATAAATATACAATTGACGAGTGTCTGTGACCCGTTAAAAAGACACTTTTTTTCACGGGTTTATTTTAACGTGCAAACTGCAGCATACAGAACAGACCAACAAAAGAACCTGGATTCACACATTATCACATTTTCACGCACCTGCAGCGTTTCTGACAACAGAGAAAAATTGAATAAAATATAAATAAAAAGCATAAAATAAATAGGCCTACACTAAAAAAAAAATCATTTAAATAATTAACAAATTAAGGTGACAAAACGAAAACACACTGAATCTGTTTGAAGCTTTGAAGTTTTTGAGTTTTTTTTTTAGTTTTTTTTCCGTCAGACTAAGTTTTGGCCTACCTTAATCCACAGCTTGACTGGTTCTAATTTTTTTTAAAGTAGCATGTCTAAGTGATGTGGGGTTAGTCTGGAGCGCAGCCTGTTGACAAAACACATCCTCTCAAGCCTTGTTTATACTTTCGTCTGGCTCTGCACCGCGAGCCACAGCTGACTGCGCACGCGCCTCCGATGACTGTCCGTTTGGGGAAGTGTTTACTCGACGCGATTTATGTCTAAAATCATTAGGATATTAAGTAAAGATCATGAAGATATTTCGTAATTTCCTACCATCTCCTACCAATTCTATCAAAACGTTTTATTATTAGTAATATGCGTTGCTAAGGACAGCATTTGTTGGAAATAGATTTTTTTGTAACATTGTGCATGTTTTGATCAATTGATCAAAATCACTTTTAATCAATTTAATGCATTATTAAAATATAAATATAATATATAAATATATACTTCTTTTTTTTCTAATAGAAACAAGGAAAACATGGCTATAATAAAAAATAATATCTTTACATTTACATTTATGCATTTGGCAGACGCTTTTATCCAAAGCGACTTATAGTGCCCTTATTACAGGGACAATCCCCCTGGAGCAACATGGAGTAAGGTGCCTTGCTCAAGGACACACTGGTGGTGACCGCTGCGATTGAACCAGCAACCTTCTGCGTATCAGTTCCATGGTTTAACCCACTGGACCACCATCTCTTTAATTTATATAGCACATTTATATGTTTTATATTTATATAAGAGACCACTTTTCACAATCCAGTCATTTCCAAATAAATAAAACACTGTCCTATATTTTTCTCCTCATTAAATATTCTCTTTCACTTGCTACATTATGTTGCAACAATATACCACAAAGCTATGGGAATGCACAATTGAGGGTTAAGCTAACAAACTAATCTACATTTAACAACACTGTTTTTCAAATCACTAAGCTGTTTCGTGACCATCCATCATGCAGAATTGATATGTGTAACAGTGACTGAAGGTCATTAGCATTGGCATGGTCCTACAGCCTCAGCACTGCTTAAAACATCTTCAAAAGCTTATGGAGTCAGAGCACGCCTGGAAACATCGACCATGCTGCTCACCGGCCCCTCCGACCATCCTTCAGGCTGTGTGTAATTTTAACTAATTTACCTCATTTGTAAACCCTCTCATGTGATTGAAACGGGAGCCTGTGCTATCACATCAAAAAATCGAGGATGAAGCAGAGGTGAAACGCAGGGGCAGAATGTGAGAGAACACATTAGAGAGGGAAAAAAGACAGGGGTCAGGGTGCAGCGTAGAGGGAAAAAAGTAAAAAGTGTACTCTGCACTATGGCGAAATCCTAAAAGCCCAGGAAAAAGACGTGAGTGGGGTGAGGGGAGTGCCTCATAATGGTGCATTAGCAGTGTGTGCCTCATCACATACAGTAAATGGAGGCTTTGTTCTTCTCAAATGAGTCTCAGATGAAAAAATGGATGAGAGAAAGAGAGACTGGAAGATTCGGGCCTCTTGCTTCAGTTCTGTCTTCTTTTGGAACAACTCACTGGACAGACTTAATAATTTAACACCCAACTGAGCTCAGCACTCCAAGAACCTTTTTTGACTCTTCTGTTTGTAGTATTTTTAAGCTCTCTTTAAAAAAAACACTGAGGAAGACATCAGAAAATCAATGACACTGTGCATTTTAAAGATGTCAAATCTCTTACGTTGAAATAAAGTGGAAAGTCAGGTGCAGTTAGAACTGCTGATCGGAAAAGATGAAAACAAAGAAAAAACAGGGAGTGAACATCTACAACTGTGCATTTCACTTCAGTTTAACAAGACTTTAAGGGGAAATGACCTGTTACATTTCTGTTGAACTGCTCACAGAAATATCTCAAACACAGACTCTCGGGCTACTGTATTTAGAGCAATATTCATGATCACGTGAAAATGTAGATTCTCTTAACCGCCTGATCAGCTTTAAACAGCTTCAGTTATTTACCCAGCAGCCCTCCACACTTGTACCGTCGACAGTTAAACTACATCAAAATTACATTATTTGTATACTGATCTTACGCATTTCCATTTCAAAAGTACATACTTATTGAGACTCAAACTTCCAAACCTCTTTCAAACCATATTTAACATACATGGTTCATACAGCATTATTTTCAGCTTTATATTTAGTATATACGTAGTACAGTCATCTCTAAATAATTTTATTTTCACAGTTTTTTTTTATTGATCTCATTGAAGTAACAACATGCACTATATTGCCACAAGTATTGGGACACCCCTCTAAATCATTGTATTCAGGTGTTCCAATCACTTCCATGGCTACATGTGTATAAAATCACACACCTAGGCATGCAGACTGCTTCTACAAACATTTGTGAACGAATGGGTTGCTCTCAGAATCAGAATCAGAAAGAGCTTTATTGCCAAGTGTGCTTGCACACACAAGGAATTTTTCTTGGTACTGAAGCTTCCAGTGCACATATGCAATACAAACACAAGAACATAGTAATACAAATTCTAAGAATAAAAATATGAAAAATAGTATAAAAAATATAAGGTCACAGTTACATTTAGTCAGAATAAACATTTACAGATTATGAACATATTTACAGTATTTGAGTATAGTATAGAGTATACTCAGTAGTAGTATAGTACTACTCAGTATAGAGTAGTATGAATATATAAACATAAATAATCTCCTGAGTTTAAAAGATTGCACTAAATAGTCAGAGTATTGCACTTTGCGGGGTGTATTTTAACTGTTCAAGAGGGAAATGGCCTGTGGGAAGAAACTGTTCCTGTGCCTAGATGTTCTAGTGGCCAGTGATCGGAGTCGCCGTCCTGATGGTAACAGTTCAAACAGGAGGTGTCCAGGGTGAGTGGAGTCTGTGATGATTTTCCCTTCTCTCTTCCTCACACAAGAGTACAGGTCCTGGAGGGTTGGCAGGGAGGCACCAATAATCCTTTCTGCAGTCCGAATTTTGCGTTGCAGTCTTAAAGTAAGCAGACTCATCACCGTTTTGGATGAGGCCGATGACAGTGGTGTCATCTGCAAACTTCAGGAGCTTCACAGAGGGGTCTTTAGAAGTGCAGTCATTGGTGTACAGGGAGAAGAGCAGTGGGGAGAGAACACACCCCTGGGGGGGCGCCAGTGCTGGTAGTGAGAGTCCTGGATGTGAGTTTCCCCAGTCTCATGAGCTGTTGCCGGTCTGTCAGGAAGCTGGAGATCCACTGACAGATTGAGGATGGCATGGAGAGCTGGGTCAGTTTAGCTGAGAGAAGATCAGGCATGATGGTATTGAAGGCCGAACTGAAGTCCACGAATAAGATCGTTGCATAAGTCCCAGGTCTGTCGAGATGTTGACTGCATCATCCACAGACCTGTTTGCTCTATAGGCAAATTGAAGAGGATCCAGCAAGGGTCCAGTTATGTCCTTCAGGTGGGCCAGAACCAGTCTTTCAAACGACTTCATGACCACAGACGTGAGAGCGACAGGTCTGTAGTCATTAAGTCCAGTGATTTGGGTTTTTTTGGGGACAGGAATGATAGTGGAGCATTTGAAGCAGCAGGGAACTTCACACTGCTCCAATGAGCAGGAGCTCTCAGGAGCTCAGTGAATCCAAACGTGGTACCGTGATAGGTTGATAGTCCATTCGTGAAATTTCCTCACTACTGAATATTTCACGGTCAACTGTTAGTGGTAAAATGGTAAATTAACTGCATTTATATAGCGATTTCAACAGACCCATGGCCACCAAAGCGCTTTACATATTGCCTCACATTCATCCATTCATTCATACACAGACGGCGGTGTCAGCCAAGCAAGGCGCCATCCAGCTCGTTGGGAGCAGCTGGGGTTAGGTGTCTTGCTCGTGACACCTTGACACTTGATCAGATGGAACCGGGGATATAACCACCAACCTTCCGGTTAGTAGACAACCTACATGAAACACTGAGCCACTGCCGCCCCGGACTTCCAGGCTTAGTGGTACTATAACAAAGTGGAAGCAATTGGGAACTACAGCCATGAAGTGGTAGGCCATGTAAAATCACAGAGCGGGGTCAGCACATGCTGAGGCGCACAGTGTGCAGAAGCAGCCAACTTTCTGCAGAGTCAATTGCTACAGACCTACAAACTTTGTGTGGCCTTCAGATTAGCTCAAGAACAGTGCGTAGAGAGCTTCATGGGATGGGTTTCCACGGCAGAGCAGCTGCATCCAAGCCTTACATCACCAAGTGCATTGCAAAGTGTCGGATGCAGTGGTATAAAGCACCCCGCCACTGGACTCTAGAGCAGTGGAGATGAGTTCTCTGGAGTGACGAATCATGCTTCTCTGGCTGGCAATCTGATGGATGAGTCTGGGTTTGCCGGTTGCCAGGAGAACGGTCTGCATTTTGCCATGTGTAAAGTTTGTTGGGGGGGGGGGGGGGGGGGGGGGTCGAGTGGGGTTATGGTGTGGGGTTGTTTTTCAGGTGTTAGGCTCGGCTCCTTAGTTCCAGGAACACTTTAATGATTCAGCATTACAAGACATTTTGGACAATTTCATGCTCCAAACTTTGTGGGAACAGTTTGGAGATGGGCCCTTCCTGTTCCAACATGACAGCACACCAGTGCACAAAGCAAGGTTCATAAAGACAAGGTTAACTTGTTGTGGAGGAACTTGACTTGCCTGCACAGAGTCCTGACCTCAACCCAATAAAACACCTTTGGAATGAATTAGAGCGGAGACTGACATCATCAACATCAGTGACATCATCAACACCAGTCCAACATCAGTGCCTGACCTCACAAATGCGCTTCCAGGAGAATGGTGAAAAATTCCCATAAACACACTCCTAAAACTTGTGGAAAGCCTTCCCAGAAAAGGTGAAGCTGTTATAGCTGCAACGGGTGGGTCAAATCCATATTAAACCCTACAGATTAATAACGGGATGTCATTAAAGTTCATGTGCATGTAAAGTCAGGAGGCCCAAAACTTTTGGAAATATAGTGTATATACAGACTTTTGCATACAAGAAACTTTTTTGTGCCCTCAAGAAACTATTCACATGCGCACAGGAATACATTTTTTTGTGTGCTTACGCTTTACAATTTCTAGTGTTATATATACTATAACCTATTTCCTTTGTGCGTCACAGCCATCTGAAGAAAACAAGAGCATGGATGCACATGAGTTAGAGTTCTATTTTGCTCAAAAATTGCCTTTCCTTAAGGGTAGTACCTCTAATATCAAGGCCTAATGTCCTCTGTGGTGGCGGAGAAACCATGACACGAAATGGGCCGATGGCACAATACGGCTGTGTGCATCGTCCTATTTGCCAAGTTCAAGGGTCTATAAAAAAGACTTGTACAGTGAAAAAGGTGTTCAAAATTTGGCTTTCGTTAGGGCAGTACGTCTTAGTTCTTAGTTCTGGTTTAATGGCAATAGGTGGTGCATTGTCCTATATGCTAAGTTTAATGGTTTCTCGTGCGCACATGAAAGTCTGTATATTTTTTATTTTTGCTAAGTTCCTTTTAGAGGCTTTGTAATGGTGATAAGAATATCATGAGAAGAAACCCAAACTGTTATAAACGGCATTGTATAATTAAAAAGTGCACCTTGAATTCATTCAGTCGTGTTTGACAATCACTAAAACATGAAAACACACTTTTTGTATGATAAGTTTATTTTCATTAAAAAAAAAAAGTAATTTTCTATTATAGAAAACTGAAGGGGGGCAATAATCTGAAAATGCTAATATTTTTCAATACGCTTTCTTTTTTCCATATATAGTACAGTATAGTTTATAGTATGTATATGTGCATCATATTACTTTTTCACATAGAAATATGGTTGCATATGGTATATATTCATGAGGAAACTGAATCTTATAAATAAATAAATAAAAAAATAAGAATGAGTGATGCTTACATTGCTGTATTGGAGATGGAGGTGTCAGTCACAATTCAAGCTAAAGCTGGAGGCTCAGACACCGCTTCAACACTGCCTTTGCGCTGGTATTCCACTGCATCCTGAATATGTGTGGGAGAAGCCTTGCATCTCAGTGTCAAAGCAAAGCATTTTCAACAAATGCGCTTCACTGGATTAGAAGCGACATGCAAATGTGCCTAAGTATATCAATGTGCTTCAAGGTTCGAGTGGATGTGCACGTTTGGCGCTCTGTATGGCGAGTGTTTGTTTTAAAAAGCACTGCTATATTTACAGCAGCACAACTCTAACGCTTATAAGCTGCTGCTGGAGTTGAAAAGAGACATGGCAGTTTGCAGACTCCTCAGTAAACAAAGTGTCTCCGAAAGGACATTTATCATGGAAAGTATGTCTCACAATGCTGTACCCAACTTGCTGTGCCTTAAGCAGAGCCCCTGAGGAATAAACACTGGATGGTTAAACACACTGCCTTTCACCTTATATTTCTCACAGGATAGAGAGAACACCAAGTGTGTAATTTAAAAAGAAAAGATGAGGTAGATGGCTTTGAAAGTTTAGGATTTAGGATTTTATGTCAAAGAACACGAGGGTTGGAGCTTTAAGAGACAACTCAATTCGTCTGGATAAATGGGGTTTGCAGAGAGGCACGTAGCTTAAACTGAAGGTCAGTGTAATTGAAACTGTGGAACGGGTTCTTCAGGAAAGCTGAGGAGCCGAGCAAGAAACTTATCCATCACTCTGACCACTTTATCAACAGCAGCAGAAACCTGCTCACTCACACGCAGTCATGCAACTTCAATCTTATTGCAGTCCAATGATGGACATGACTCACGAGGCTTCCCGAATGAGGGTCGCCTATGTGTGTACGCGTCCGGTGAGAAAGAGCGATTAACCTTTTTATGCTCTGCCTCAGAAGGGGGTCAAAGTGTGTGTGTCCAGCAAACCAACCTTAATGAGAGGCTATATCACCCTGACCCACTCGTCTTCACGATTTATTAGGACACAGAAGCCCTGGAGTAACTCAAAACGGCATGAATGTGCGTTTTTTGAAGGCCATTCAAGAAATGCTCCAGGCTCAAAACAAGTTAAACTTTATCAACACTGGCTGTGACATGCTGTTGTTTATTAAAGAAAATAATCTGTTGTAGTCAAATTATTATTATTATTATCAATTTAAATTTTATTATCAATATATATTCTGATATATATATATTAGTGCTGTCAATCGATTTAAAAACAATATATAATTAATCACAATTTTTTTCTGTAATTAAATCGCACCTAACATTTTTAATTTTAAGTTTTAGATATATACGTTTTGAATACATTTTTATATTGTAATAATTTCACATTTAATCTCCCAAAAATATACAGAGGTTGAATAAAGTTATCAAACACTTAAATTAAATATAAATTAATCCTTATTAAAGTTCAGTCAAGAGCAGGGAGTGATTTTCTGTCTTTTTTTTTTTTAATGTATATTAATGACTTACATTAGGCTGCTGTCACTTTAAGATCTGAAGCAGACGACGTGGAACCACATCTGACACACATCCGATGTCCTTACAACTCTTTGAGATCATTAAACTTTTGTTAACACATTTACGACTGCTTACGAGGACACTCAACAAAGTGGACATTTTGGCATACTTTTGTATGTTTTCGTCCGTTCATAAAGAGAACACAACGCGCGCATGAGTCCTGTGTGTGTCACACAGACAGGAGATTCACAGACAGCGGCAGATTTAAGTTCTTATTTATCGTGCTTGAATGGTTTAGTAGCACTCAGGGCCGGCCCGTGGCATAGGCGGAATAGGCAAATGCTAGGGGCGCCACTCATCCATAGGGGCACCAAAATGTATTACTGATACTATTTTATTCATATTAATTTGAAATATTACCAAATAAAGCGCAAAAAAACTTAACTAAGTCCCCCGCATCGTCCCGGTCCGCCTCATCAATCTCCCCCGCCGAGCTTGAAGTGCGTCCGAAATATAACGCGTGATTAGTTTAACGTTGGTAATTTGTTGTGTCTAATATAGACAGGATTGCTTTCATTTTTTAGGGTGCTTGGCCGCTCGCTCCAGGTGTAGACACGGTGAAAGTTGCCTGATAATTTATGACGGATGGCTGAATTGTAGTGTCATAAAAAACAGAAGCCCTCTGATGCAGGCAAGATAAGGGAAACACTGCAAAAATGCTTTTCTTATTTAGTATTTTTGTCTTAGTTTCTAGTCTAAATATCTAAAAATTCTTAAACCAAGATGCATTTACTAGATAAGTAAAATTATATTTTTTCTTAAGTGAGTTTATGCTTCAAACAAGCTAAATTATCTGCCAATGGGGTGAGAAAAATAATCTTGTTTCTGATTGAAATCTTGTTTCTTGTTTCTGTCCCAAACAGAAATAAGATCATTTTTCTCACCCCATTTGGCAGATAATTGTGCTAGTTTTAAGCTAAAACTCACTTAATTTTGATTTTTTTCCCCCCCAGAAAACAAGGAAAAAAATATCTAAAGTCATTTTACTAATAAATACATCTTGATTTAAGAATTTTTTGATGTTTGGACTGGACACAAGAAAAAATTACTTAATAAGAAGAGCATTTTTTTGCAGTGTAAAAACAGAGGTAAAGTGGTGTAATGAATGAACAGTTTATTTATTTGCATAGTAGTAAAGTACTAATGTACGCTAATTAATTCCAGTTTTACCTTAAACTATATGCAAGCAGCTGTTCTGGGTTCTCCAGTGGCCACAGACAGTGGATTTTGTCAAAAATAATCATATCTGTTTTGTTAAACGCATGTAATATCACTTTTTTAATAGCCTAATGTTTTTACTCTACAGTTGTGCAGTTTTAAGGGGACATATGGACATTTTAAAATGTATTTGCCGAAATTAGTAATGATATTTATATACAGGTTTATTTAAAATAGCAACATTTGATGTACATTTCACATTAAATTTCTAAATTTCTCAGTTTAATTCATGGTGAAAACATGAATGTGTATATTAGTGGAAGATTGCTGCCATCTACTGGAAAACAAACACTTTTGCTAGTTCTCAATAGTTTGTGCATGAATGCAAGATGCAATTACTTGTTATTTGTGTTTAGGCTGTAATGTGGCGTAGGTGCTATTTTTGTATAGTTTAACTATCATCAGCCTTTAAAAAAAATTAAATAATAATAATATCATGAACATAATGACGGGGTAGAATGGACTGGACATCATATAAAACAATAAAAATTAAAAAACATCAATGCATTAAAAAAATAAAACAGTACCAGTGTTTCCGCAACTTAGACTGAAAACATGTAGTGCTAAACCTTGATACAAGGGGCACCAAGTAAAATCTTGCCTAGGGCAGCAAATTGTCAGGGCCGGCCCTGGTAGCACTTGAATGAATGACAGGGTGATCATGTACTCTAGCACAGCCAAAAGATGACAGAAAAAAAACGGATGCTGAGTTAATTGCGTTAAATATTTTTAACATGTTAAACTGAAAAAAATTGAATGCGTTAACGCGCTAATTTTGACAGCCCTAATTTAAATATATATTAAATCAACAACAATTTTAAGTTAATGTTTCTTTGAATTTATAAAATTGTTTGTTTATAACAAATTTCCTTCATTAGTTCATTTTAAATGGTCCTGTGGTGTGACAGGTGATTTTTTTTGAAAGTACAGTAATATGAGGTCATAAAAGCTGCATGAGTAATAACAAAATAATTATATAAATTAAAATATAAATAAAGAATACAATTGTGTAATAATAAAATAATGAGCAACATGCAGTTTAAAAAAGGGGCATATCACACCACGGGACAAGTCAACTTACATTAGTCACAGCAGCCCCTGATAGAGCTTAACTTGTATTGAACCCGGAACATTTTCAAGTATCTGGTGGCTTTAAAATCGAAGTCCATGGATGGTATACTGAGAAACCAAGACTTATAGAGTTGGTAAGTGCAGCAACTTCAGCTAAACATACTGATTAGCATACTGATTCGCTTTAAACTGATTCGCTTTTTTCTTTTTTTATTTCTCCGGTGTGGGACATTAATAAACTTCTTCATACGAGGGTGATAAAAAATAAATAAATAAAGAGGGTGAGATAAAGAAATAGAGAGAGATTGAGAAAAATTAAGAGAGTTTCACCACCCCAGGGGTTGCGGGCCTCTCTTTAAGAAGCCAGTTTGCCGTCATTGAATTTACACTAAAATAAAACAGTCTATTGTAATGAAGACATAAAGACTGGTATGCACTCAGCACCAAGAAGGAAATGATACCCAATTACTTAGCGGCCACATCCTGCTCAAATGACCACTGGCCCTTTATTGCTGGAATAGACTGCAGAGAGTCTCTTGCATCAGGTAATATAGCTTTAAATCAAATTTATGTGTAAGTATACTGTTTGAAAGAACCAAGTCCTGTAATGTCTCAGTGATTACTGAATTAACTTGATATGGTATCAATTTAAAAGATTCAAACATGTCTTTGATACCATGAGCAGATCAGATGGAGCATATGATCTGATGAAATCATCCTTAGAGAGAGATCAATCTCTGCCTTTCATTGGTTAAGACACTCCCATCCATCTTAGAGAATAAGTCATGAAGGCATACTAATAAGAAGCCAAGTCTAAATAATCAAATCTCTCATCTGAGCAGATAGACAAAACATATTTAGCTTGAGAGGATGAGATATAAACCACTTTCAACCATTTATCTTCTATAATAGCAAAGCTTCCCACTAATTTCTAAATAGTCATACACAGGGGTCTTGCACTCAGAAAATAAAATGTTCAATGAGCTTTGAGATTGAGCCTTTAAATAATATAATATAATAGATAAATAATATAATAAATAATAAAATATAATAGAATAAAGTGATATTACCACATACAATCAAAAATAAAAAAATATTTAATAAAAATTGCCTATTAATAATATTTTGTAGCATACAAGAAATCATATTTAATTTAGTAGAGTATAAACAATATGAAAAGATGATACATAAAAGATGATAAAAATGTTTTTAAGTTGATAAAATGCTGCATTAACTTATTATTTTGAGTGTGTGGCAATGTTTTCCAGTTTGTAATACACACACACACACACACACACACACACACACACACACACACACACACACACACACACACACACACACACACACACACACACACACACACACACACACACACACACACACACACACACACACACACACACACACACACACACACTAGAGCATGACGCTAGCAACACCAAGGTCATGGGTTCGATTCCATGGGAATGCATGAACTAATACATTCAATTCATTGTAAGTCACTTTAGATGCAAGCGTCTGCCAAATGCATAAACATAAATGTAACTAGAATGTTAAACTACATCTGAATGGGTCAGAATTCGCTGTTCTCTAAATTAAGAACGAGTCAAAACTTTTCGAGAAGGTTCCCAGGAGGTTAAATTCCCAGCAGGTCAATCAGAATGGATCAAAACTTTCTATTTAAAATTTAATGGACTGAAGCCCTCCAAACCAGCCCAAACCTTCAGATAACAAAGCCAAGAACGATGGATCCAAATTGCTGCTCTTCAGAGGGTTGCCTGCAGCTTCTTTGGGCAATTATTGGAGAATTAATGAGCACCACAACATTCTGTCGTCTCTGTCATGATGAAAACTGTGACTGTTCTCTGCTTTCCAGCCTAGACAACTTGATCTGTTTCCCTTGGCTCCTTACATGAGTGGTTTTAGTAAACTAATAAAAAAAAACAGCTGTAAACAGTCATGACAAATTCCCATTGTCTTTGCTTTCGACTAAACCCCCCGTTGCTTTCACAAAGCACAGTTTGTCCCCCCACAGTGAAGAAGAGAGTCGGGTCTTCTGTCTCAAAGAGAAGCTTGACGGTGAATAATGCAGTGGAACTGTGGGAAAAATGTACCGCTGAAGAGAATCAGTAGTGAGCCTTTAAAAGCCGACAGATGCGCTGTAGAAGATTAAACAGGAATTACAGTTTAAAGTTTCATACAGGAAGATAGAACTAAGTGAAATGACATGTCACGAAGACAGAAAATTGCTTTGTGCCATTTTTAAACAAATTAAAAAGCAGTTTGAGAGCTTTTGTGTATGTATTCTATGACACTGATATGGTTTTCACAAACTAGTTATAACAGGAAAAAGACAAGCCAGTTTCATTGAAGCAGCAGCTTGGTGCTTTCAACATTCATCTTGAATCTCACATCTGGCATTAAATGGGCTCAACGACTCAAAATCAAATCAGAACATCTCTGCCAATCAGCAGCCAACTCTCTCAGCTGACACCTGCCACCACGACTCACTTTCTCACAGTGGAGGATGAGACAGAAAGAGGAATTGGAGCAGGAGGGGGAAAATATACTGTTGGCTAATTTGTGCTGCTCTGCTCCACAGATTTCTGGCAGCTCAACAAAATGCTTGCGAGGACTACAGGCTCTTTAATTATGGATTGGAATTAGGATCGAGGAGACGAATGTAGAAGATGAGGGACGGAGTGTGTGATAAAGGAAAACATACAGATCCACTAACCGTCAATGGAAGATTTTTGTGTGTGTGTGTGTGTGTGTGTGCTATACACTACCATTCAAAAGTTTGGGGTCAGTAAGATTTTGTTTAGAAATGTTTTTTTAAATGGTTATTTTTAGAGACGCACAATACGCACACTAATGTTCCAAATTTTAGGTCAGTAAGATGACATTTTTTTATAAGAAATGAATACATTTATTTAGCAAGGATGTATTCAATTGTTGTAAAGACATTAATAAAGTTTCAAAAGACTGATATTCAATGAAAAATGTATCACAGCTTCCATATAAATATGAAGCAGCACAAATGTTTGCAACATTGATAATAATGAGAAATGTTCTTAAACACCAAATCAGCATTTCAGAATGATTTCTGAAGGATCATGTGACATTAAAGACTTGAGCCATGGCAACTAAAAATTAAGCTTTGCCATCTCAGGATTAAATTATATTTTACAATATATTCAAATAGAAAACAGTTATTTTAAATTGTAATCATATTTCATTATTCTTTTAGCAGGCATAAGAGAATTCTTTCAAAATCAATCAAAAAAAGACCCAACACAGGTAGTGTACATCACATGACTATCAAAACAATCCTAGAAGCTGTAGATTAGATAATAAAATGAAAAAAAAAAAAGAAGAAAGAAATCCATAAATGGCACAATAAAAAAAAGGAATACTCTTTATTATCCCATCACTGTCTCATAAAATAAATATTGGCACTGCAGGTGTCTGAATGTGTGCTAAATTGCTTCTTTTGCTCTCCTCACTTGTAAGTTGCTTTGGATAAAAGCGTTTGCTAAATGATTAAATGTAAACTTTAAAAAGCTTTGAACACACCATCAAAATGGCTCTGTAGGGCCATAAACCCACCAGTCCAAATGTTGCGAGAGCTATAAAGCTTTTGGTTACCCAAGACAAACAGATGTTGCTTCTCTGGGCAAATAAACAGCAAACATTATTTTGTTCAGCCTTGAAAAGGCTACTCTCTTTGCTGGAAGAGACAAGAGACCAGAGGGGATGTTCCACATCCAGCACAATTACAGAGCTGAAATAATGACACTTACTCTTCAAGTCCTCAACTCTCTGGCTGCAACGATATGCAACAAATTGTAAAAAACTAAGCTACATTTTCATGACTACAACATTTGTATTTTTAGTTATAGATACATAGTATATATTATAAAGCCCGAATCCCTCCACAACCCACTTGCATTAAACATTTAAATGCCATTAGATACAGTAGCAATAACACTTTATAAGTTTAAATGATCCAGTTGGTGGCAGCTGAAATAAAGTCAAAATAGAAAACCCACATGGATAGAGTGAGAACAATTTCTTCAACAACTGCTATACGGACAATACACCAACATGGAAACGTTTTCTTGGATTTTTCAGTGAGATAATGACTGTATGTGTGTAGCAACAGGGGATGGTAAACGTTTTTAGTGAGTTTAGATGTCGACCAACAACAACAGTCCAAACCTGCATAAAATCGATCTTTTACTGTGAACAGCAGCCGAAATTCTAAACTTTACATAAATAAAGGGTTTTATCATAGCAGAGGCTGTTGTGTTTGAGGAACAGCTCTTGTTATTGGAATTCTTCCCTTATTCAGTACGACATGCACATCTATCTTCTAATATGAGACCTGCTGCCAACCTCACTCTCAAGAACGGTGTGTTATCTAGCTGTCTGCAGACACAGACCTAACTGAACCGAGCTTCACGAAAACCTAGGACGCGGGCTGGGATTTGGAGGAGCCATGAAGTCGATGCATATTTTGTATTCTTTTTCACTTAGCATTTCTGACTTGTCTGACTGACATAGTCATAGGCAGGAAACAGTCCGCTTTCTCACACTGATTCATTTGAAGGACGTAGAACTCTAACCAAAGAGATTTCAGAGATCCTCCCTCTGGTGCCAAAAGCAAAAAGTTTTGGTTTCAAAGTTCATTTCTAATTCAAGAACACTGTTTGAACCAGGTCACAGAGAAAATAAAATGTTACTGGAAAAAAAAGTTGACTCCCTGGCACCTGCCAAGACCGTCTCAAGCCAACGTGGTGATGAAATTTCATCAGAGCATAGTAGAGAGGAACGCTGGACTCGCTCACCTTGGCTTTATAGTGCTACAAAGCTGGGGTGATGAAATATTCTGCTCACAAATTCATTTGAAGTACTTCAATTTCCCACCCAAGTTCCATCTTGACACTCATCTCAAGAGTACTCTACACTCGGGCAACTCGAGTTTTTGAAATACAAACATACTTGAGGCATAAGTGGCTGATATTCAAACCAGAATCAATGCTAAAATAGCTATTATATTAATCTTCTCAGCAACATTATGTCCGTGCAGGATTTCCCCATGTTAGAAGTGCAGAACAAATCCAAAGCTGTGATGAATGTGTTTTGTATGTCTTGCATGCTCGACATGCATGCCAACCGGATGTAAATATATTTATGGGTTTTTATCGTGCAACACAATAGTCCCAGCAGCTACAACAACAACACAGCATTGCGAATCATACCATTACACAGCCAGCAGAACCAGAGCTGTTAAAAATGCACATCCGCTTAAGTGCTAAAGGATGATCTCTCTTTCCCTGGAATGAGAGGAAATCCGCTATCAAGGACATACAGCATAATCAATAGTCACTTTGCATGACGACATGCAAAAGACAACTTCCTTTCATTCTTGAGAGACTTGGACTCTTAGCGAGGTCAATTAAGTTTTTAAGTCGAGAATGCATGTTTTTGCAATCTAGTTCTAACATTCTCAAAAAATGAGCGACACATGCTCACTTGTTCCGATGCACACTGACAATGAATTCTTGCCAGCATCAATGCGACAAGCCTCAGCTTCACCGTTGACTGCTTTTCAGCTTGTTTTCAACATTACACAGCATGTTTTTTCAGACTAATTGTCTCTCCTGCATCGTTCACGCCACCAAGCGAACGCTGTCCTGGCAGACACTATTTGTCATGCATGCAGAATATAGCAAACTGCTTTCTCGCACTCCCTCCCTGTCTATTTTTCATAATTTTTTCAGTCGTGTTAAGCAGAAAACATGGATTTCAGTCAGTCAGTCAGTCAGTCAGTCAGTCCAACCGAGTATGCAGTACCTTTTTTCCGAAGTTGTAGCTACTTGTTTTTTGTCTAGATTTTTTTCTAGTTTGTTATTTCTAGAAACACATTCACAATTTGAGGTCAGTTAGATTTTTTACAGAAATTAAAACTTTTATTCAGCAAGGATGCATAAATATAAACTGACAATAAAGACATTTATAATGATACAAAATATTTCAAAAAATTTTTATTTAAATAAATGCTGTTCTTTTGAACTTTCCATTTATCAAGGAATACTGAAAAAAAAAAAATCATATCGTGGTTTGAACAAAAACAACATTTTGTGAAAAATGTTTCAGCGTTTTTTTGTTCATACAATGAATGTCAATGGGATCCAAACAGGGACGTCGGACTGGGGGGAAAAAACAGTACTGATTATCAAGGACCCAAGGGGAGAGAGGGCCCTTGAAAAGTCTGGAATATATTTTAACATGGAACATGGGGGCCCATCAGGACCGCCTATCCATAGGGCCCGGGATCTTGTGCTACGCCCCTGGATCCAAACCAACTCTGGACAATTCAACGGCAGTGCTCGAAGTATTGCTATAGTGCTATAGCTATATGCTATAGTTAAACAATTACAAGAACTATGTTACATTTTTTAGGCCAAGTACAAGTTAGAATCAAGAGGTTTAAAGTCAGGGCCTTCTTAGATTAGATTAGATTCAACTTTATTGTCATTACACAAGTACAAGGCAACGAAATGCAGTTTAGGTCTAACCAGAAGTGCAATAGCAGCAAGTGCAGGATATACAAAGGTTGCATAAGTGCAGGACATGGATATGTACTGAATATATATAAATATGTATAAATAGAGAGATGGTTATTACTATAAACAGAACTGAATTCACAGGTGAATATGTACAGTGAATAAATATGCAGATGGCTATTACTATAAACAGAATTTACAGGTGAATATGTACTATGAATATAATATACAGATGGCTATTACTATAAACAGAATTTACAGATAGAGGTATACAATAATATGTTAGGTAAAGATGAGGATTATAGCATTGGATTAAGGTAGTGCAATAAATTATGGACAGAAGCTATCCGAAAAAAAAAAAGTGTAAAAGTGCAGTGGAAAGTGGTTGCATATTACAGTTAGAAGTACGGTGCAAAATGCAAATGTAAACAGTTGGTAGTATAAATACAGTCGGCAGTGCAAATGAGCATAATCCAGTTAAGGTATGGTAGTGCAAAATGCATACGTAAACAGTGTTCTCTTGAATTAATGACTAAACAATTGGTTTTCCTCGTGTGTAAAATGTGTTCTGCTAATAATGACAGATATTAGAAAAACCTGGCTTTCAGATATTCCAATAGATGACAGGAAATTAACGTTCACGTTCAATATGAAAATTAAGTAAAGATAGTTTGACTTCCCATGGCACTTTGTAAACAAGTGATTGTTAGCTATAGGCTATTACTTTATTACTGTTATATGTTATCAACCAACTTTGCATGTGTGGACCATTTTGCAAAAGCAAACAAGCAAACAAACAAATACATGCCTGACGAGGAGGCATGTCCTGGGACCCTGCAAATGGTTCACTCTTCAACCCCCAAAATGTTCAAACCAAAACCCCCAATGTTCAACCCTCCCCTGGGGAGTACCGGCACTTTTTTTCCACTTCAAGCACTATTCAACAGTCATTACTTAGCCTATGTGAACACAAAATTAGCATTAGTTTATACAGGTAATCGGTTCAGCGCGTAAACAGGCCAAACGAAAGCAGCTCCATCTGTATGCATGAGGCACTAATGCTACCACGGGTGCTAAGGGAATGCTTAGCATGCTGAGACAGCAACAATACAAACTCCACAAACTGACTTTTCCATGAAAACCAACCTCAAGGTCCTAAGAACGCACCTCAGAAATAACACTTTCATCCATTGAGGACAAACACAAGCTTTAGCAAAAAACAGCTTTAGGAAAATAACTTTGCCGTGGTGTACAAAGATAAAGTTATAATGTTTTGATTTTATCTTAAGAATATCCTCTACCGTTCTATGCGATAAGGAGAAACAGGAAGTCCTTGAGCGAATCAGGCATCCAAATATTTAACCTGAATTTCAGCCGCTACGCTAGCATCCCATTCTCTCTATTTCAGGCTGAACTCTATATTAATTCCCACCAGGCATAGCTTGGATAAGCAAAAGGATATATTCTATGTGTGCATGCATGCATGTGTTTGAAGATATTTGCCTCCGCATACAGTTTTCCCATTAGACCTGGCCTGAAAGACAGGCACTCTTTTCTGACCGCCAGCAAACACACATAGCTCACCTTTGACCTGAAAAGAAGCTGGAATTAATGACCGAAAGAATCCCTCTTCTATTTTATGCACCTTCACAAGACACAATCCCATCAGTTTACAACATGCAAATTACTCTGGCACTCCTGTGAAAATATAAGAGGGTTGGAGCCTGTCTATCACTGTGAATAACTGTCACTCAACGCTCACGCCTCAGAGACTCCTCTGTATCTGGATGGCTTTCATAAAGCGGAGGTATTGTATGAATCACCGGGCCTATTCATGAAGTATAATAGGGCCATCAGAAAAGAAGAGGTAGAAAAGAGAATGAGCTCATGCGTGTCCGCCCTGGCAGTTATGTCCATGCCATAACCCATCCAGTAATGTGATATGGAGGGTGACCTCCACTGTGAAACAGCGCGGAAGCCAAGTCGCATAAGGGGACAATGATGAAGCAGCTATCGAACACCCACTCATGGCCCTCTAGGTCATACCTCACAGATGCGTATCACCTGGGCAGAAGTGCGAGAAATTGGTCATAAAGAGAAAAGCCATGTTTATGTCTCACTGCGGTTTTCTGGTCACGCCGATAACGTCAACCTAATGCATGCAACAGCGCTATGTAAGGTTTTGATTGCCTTGTTGTAATAATACAATTTCATTTTATTGAGCAAGGTTAACATAAGGGTCAGGGGCAGGGATACATTTATGAGCTTCCAGTTCTCCTGTATGACTTATCCAGAATTAATCAATACTCATTATATTCCCTTCCATTCAAAGGCTGGGCAGAATAACAGCATTTTAAAATATGCCATATTTTGAGCTTCATTTTATTTCTCAGTTGATCAGTCTACTCTCGTCTACTTCTGATCAAGGTCATCTGCCTCTGTTTTATTAACATTTCAGCGGCCAAGCGTATGAATCACAATGGGATGCATCTAGGGTACTGTAGAAGGAGAGATGAAATTGGTCAACACTAAATAAACAAGCGTTCCACCAGCCAGCTGTAACACCAAATGCATTAACAGACTCTACAACCACTTGTGATCAGTAATACCAAAGAGACATCTAATATACCAGTGTACCAAAACCAGAGGTGGGTAGAGTAGCCAAAATATTTACTCAAGTAAAAGTAAAGTAAGAGTAAAAAAGTATTCAACGAGAAAACTTCTCAAGTAGTTAGTTACTAGTTACTTTAGATCTGATTGATAAGAAGCAAAAACCCTGAATTTCAGGCTACTTGGAGAGCTTTCACACACCTCGCGGTAACAATTTACAATAAGGTTGTATTAGTTAACATTAGTTAATGTATTAGTTAACATGAACTAACCATGAACAACACCTCTGTTCAGCATTAGTTAATCTTTGTTAATGTTAGTTCATAAAAATACAGCCGTTCATGGTTTATTCATGTTAGTTCGCAGTGCATTAACTAATGTTAACAATATTTGAATAATGCATTAGTAAATGTTGAAATTAACATTAACAAAGATAAATAAATGCTTTATAAGTGCAGTTCATTATTAGTTCATGTTAAAGGTCCCGTTCTTCGTGATCCCACTGTTCAAACTTTAGTTAGTGTGTAATGTTGCTGTTAGAGCATAAATAATACCTGTAAAATTATAAAGCTCAAAGTTCAATGCCAAGCGAGATATTTTATTTAAGAGAAGTTCCCTTTCAAAGCCTACAGCGAACGGCCAGCTTGGACAGGTACAGCCTGCTTTAATTACGTCAGTAGAACAGACTAACCTCTGCCCACAAGAATACGTGAAAAGTATGGAATTACATTTGTTTAAAAAAAAAATGAACGAAACTTTATGAAACGGAACAAAACTTTATAAAACTGAACGAAACTTTTTCAGAAACTATCAAAAATATCCATTACAAAAGAAGAAAAACACATTGAAAATGAAAAAAATGAACTCAGTTGCACAAATTTAACAGGATATTCAAATATGCTTCATTCTTTGTTAATGTTTTTCAAAGATTCGTTTTCATTGCCACAGATTTCGCTTATGCTTCGCAGTTTTTCGTTTGCAGTTTTGACACAAACATCTCGTGGGGGCGGGCTTAACAGTGATCATCTCTGATTGGATAGTGAGCTTTCGATGGACAGGTGTATAGACGTCACTCAGTGGCGCACACATTGGAAAACCTTCGCGTTGCTTTGCATAAAGTTACAAGTTTGTAAAGAATTTCTAAACAATTTAGTTTATTAGTTTGTAAAGATGAGCTCTCAGGAGAGACACGGAGCGGCGGCGGCGGCATCATCTTCCTCCTCCGCTTGTTCTTCAAGGCAGTTTGAAGTTCTGTGCTACTGAAGTAACCAATGACATCGATTAAAGTTGTATCCATGTACAGTGTGCAACCGTTCTGGCTTTATTTGACACATTCATTGTTTAAAAACGTTTTATGTATCTCAATATACAGTGTAACGTGTGTGTGTATATATATATATCATATATATATACACAATATGTTTGCCTAATTTTCTTTTCTTTTAATGCTATTTGTCAGGACCCAAGACAAACGTCAATTTTCCAGGTAGGCACTGAGTGATGGTATATAAGTTATAAAGCTTTAAAAAAATGGTTTGCTTGTCGTTATCATGATGGTGGCTGACTTAGTGCAAATTAACTGGAGAGGAAGAGAGAGAAAGAAGGATTATATAGTGCATTCAGCTCCCGTTAAGAGGCGTGACCTTTCCGTGCAAGTTACGTGCGCTAAGCTGCTGTCGAATCACAACACAGGAACCGTGCCACGTGCGCTAAGCTGCGGTCAAATCACAACACAGGAACCGCTGGCACAATCAGAACTCGTTACGTATTTCTGAAGGAGGGACTTCATAGAATAAAGGAAGTCATCAGCCGTTTTTAGGACAGTGAAAACAGCGGTATACAGATAAGTAAATTGTGTTAAAAATACTGTTTTTTTTTTACACGCGAAACATGAACACATGTTATATTGCACACTGTAAACACAATCAAAGCTTCAAAAAAACACGAAGAACGGGACCTTTAACTAATGTAAGCTAATGAACCTTATTGTTACATATATACAGTGAGGAAAATAAGTATTTGAACACCCTGCTATTTTTAAGTTCTCACACTTAGAAATCATGGAGGGGTCTGAAATTGTCATCATAGGTGCATGTCCACTGTGAGAGACATAATCTAAAAAAAAATCCAGAAATCACAATGTATGCTTTTTTAACTGTTTATTTGTATGATACAGCTGCAAATAAGTATTTGAATACCTGAGAAAATCAATGTTAATATTTGGTACAGTAGCCTTTGTTTGCAATTACAGAGGTCAAACGTTTCCTGTAGTTTTTCACCAGGTTTGCACACACATGCACCTACGATGACAATTTCAGACCCCTCCATGATTTCTAAGGGGGAGAACTTGCAAAATACTTATTTCCTCACTGTATATATATATGTGTGTGTGTGTGTGTGTGTGTGTGAGATTAATGGTTAAACAGTGTAAATGAATGGTGTGCTGGGCTAACCATAGCTTTTCTTAAAACATACTTTGTTCTTATATTTTTATAAGTATATAGGCTATTCTTTAGGTAGGAATAAAATACAATAACGTTTTTATTTGTAGGCTATGTATTTTCTACACTTCAGACAGGTGTCTGTCCGGATTTGTGTATAAATGCAAGACGTCACATTCAGGGGCGGGTTTAGATAATTTTTCGTGGGGGCCAGGCTGGGGCACAGACTCAGAGGAGGAGTGGCACATTTAAAGGTCCCGTTCTTCGTGATCCCACTGTTCAAACTTTAGTTAGTGTGTAATGTTGCTGTTAGAGCATAAATAATACCTGTAAAATTATAAAGCTCAAAGTTCAATCCCAAGCGAGATATTTTATTTAACAGAAGTTCCCTTTCAAAGCCTACAGCGAACGGCTGGCTTGGACTACATCCTGGTACTTCCTTCATAAATGACGTCAGTAGAACAGTAGAACAGACTAACCTCCGCCCACAAGAATATGTGAAAAAGGGGGCGTGGTCTTGTTGCTGTCCCACGTGGAGAAGAGGACGTGTCGCGTGGAGAAAAGGAAGTGTTGCGTTTGACTGTGTTTGTCGCCATGTCGTCGAGACGCTGTTATTTTCATCCCGGAGTCAAATCACCTTTGTTTGGCTTTCCCAGGGACGCTGTAGTGATCATTGAGCGCATACATCACCCCGTTAAGAGGCGTGACCTTTCCACGTGCGCTAAGCTGCTGTCGAATCACAACAAGGGAACCGCTGGCACAATTATTTCTGAAGGAGGGACTTCATAGAATAAGGAACTCATCAACCCGTTTTTAGGACAGTGAAAACAGCGGTATACAGATAAGTAAATTGTGTTAAAAATACTGTTTTTTTTTACACACGAAACATGAACACATGTTATATTGCACACTGTAAACACAATCAAAGCTTCAAAAAACACGAAGAACGGGACCTTTAAATACATGTAAACAACAGTGAACCAGTATAAATAGCCCTACACTGGAGGTAATAATACTGTATATTATTGATAACAAAACTATTATTCTGCGTGAAAAGGAATTAAAAATTAGCAACTTCAAATGTGATATGAAATAACAAATAACTCTAGTAGTATAAGCACATGGGCTGTGGTAAATGCAATGCAAGCAAGATTTTTTCCATCATAGTTGTATATAGTTAACAAGATGGAAACCAACATAATTGACAACAGTAGAAAGGCTTTTGAGCTCAACAAGAAGCTGTAGCAGTGTTTATTTGTTTTTATATTACTTTATAAATATATTATTTTTGTTTCCCACAGGGCCGTTTTTAGGCATAGGTCGCCTAGGGCGCCATCAGCTGAGGGGGGCCAATGAACGCATATCAGGGGTGTGTGTAAAGGGTGTCAAAGCCACCCTGAAATATGATTGCCGCCCCCACTGGTTCCCCTAACACTATTAGATCAGAGTACTGTCAATTACTGTCTGAATGTTGCATGTAAAGTTTGCATTTGGCGCTCTCAACGATCAAAGAGCTCGGTCAAAGCTTTGGCAAGATAACGCTTTTTTTAACCACACAATAAAGCTAAATTCAAAGGTATGGAAGTAAAATAATGCCAAATGTTTTTGAAATAAAAAAGCCTGTTGAATTGCACTACTTGAAAAAAATATGCATTGCATTAACCATGATTGCATTTTAATGCATTGTATTTTTAGGGCTTGCATTTATATGGGCTGAAATTCAACATGGTTGTATATTTAAGCTGTGAATATTTCAATTCAAAACATTTCAAACACATTTTCATTAATAAAAATTCAATAATCCATATTCTCCTTTCATATTTCACTTCCAAAATATTCAAACTGTTTAAAAATACAACCTATAATATTCAACAGGCAATTTTCGGTCCGTTTTATTTCGCTTTACAAATTCGCTCCACAATTCAGTGGTTCAAATTCGACGGCAAATTCGATGGCAAATTCGACATTGAATCAGGGACTGGAGGAAAAGCAATAGACTACCGATGCATTATATCTATCTGCTGTTAGTCGCCCTCACCAGTAGGTGGTGCAAGCGCAACGCGTGTTGACAACATCAAAGCAACAGACAGAGACGAGAAGCCTTCATAAAACATCATTTGCTGAAATGGACCGAGCGGTGAGTACGAGTTATTATGAGTGTATATATAGTATATAACTTACATGTTGAAAAGGCTGATTAAGACACAAATCATCACACGAGCGTTTACTCAACGCTCTTTTTTTTGTCAAAAGTGATAAAAGGTGCCTTGCTGATCTCAGCACTTCATTGTCTCCCTTGTATAACAAAGTTAACATGAATTAAAGATAGAGAGTAGCTTTAAATATATCACTTCATCACAGATGTCAAAATATTAATGCAGATACAGAGCTGCGTATCTCAAAAGCATTGTGGAGCTATGTTGATTGTTTAGACTAACGTTATTGGTGCTTGTTTTTCTACGATGCTTTTGAGATAACGTTACACGGAGACAATTCACGTTTAACTTAATCATATACCGTAACATGAAGATGAACTGATATTGTGGTAGAAATGTACCATTTTAATATATAATTGCGGAATTTAATTTATAAGTACGTTGTATTAATCATGCTATATCTAAATAAAATTAACTTTGCCATCATTTAAACCCAACCATCGAATTAGTATTCTGTCATTAGTGACTAAACCAAACAATACACATGTCTTAGCGTATAACAGTTGTTTTACTAAAATTGTATCCACTTTGCAGTCACGTCACTACCATGGATACCTGGCGGGCAAAAGGCAAACACTGAGAGAATGAAGTACTTGCCAGCCAGTACTAGTGACATCACGTGCAAAGTATGAATTAATAGGATCTTGCCAGGACGTCGCCAGTATTAATATACAAAAGTTGGTGTTTTGAGGTGTAAACGATCGTCGCCTGCATGCCAGATAGTTGTGCGATTGGATGCACAATAACCACATTTTGTCAGCGTTTGTTGCCGCGCCAGGTAACTTATCCATGTTAGTGACGTGACTGCAAAGTATTTAGGCCTATATCAATGCTAAAGGCGAGGGAATTCTGGATTAATCAGAAAAATCACCTTCCTTTTGAACGCTGTAAAAAGTCGTATCATAAGACACTTGAGTAAACGCTCGTGTGATGATTTGTGTCTTAATCAGCCTTTTCAACATGTAAGTTATATACTATATATACACTCATAATAACTCGTACTCACCGCTCGGTCCATTTCAGCAAATGATGTTTTATGAAGGCTTCTCGTCTCTGTCTGTTGCTTTTGTCAACACGCGTTGCGCTTGCACCACCTACTGGTGAGGGCGACTAACAGCAGATAGATATAATGCATCGGTAGTCTATTGCTTTTCCTCCAGTCCCTGATTCAATGTCGAATTTGCCGTCGAATTTGAACCACTGAATTGTGGAGCGAATTTGTAAAGCGAAATAAAACGGACCGAAAATTGCCTGTTGAATATTATAGGTTGTATTTTTAAACAGTTTGAATATTTTGGAAGTGAAATATGAAAGGAGAATATGGATTATTGAATTTTTATTAATGAAAATGTGTTTGAAATGTTTTGAATTGAAATATTCACAGCTTAAATATACAACCATGTTGAATTTCAGCCCATATAAATGCAAGCCCTAAAAATACAATGCATTAAAATGCAATCATGGTTAATGCAATGCATATTTTTTTCAAGTAGTGCAATTCAACAGGCTTTTTTATTTCAAAAACATTTGGCATTATTTTACTTCCATACAAAGGCCAATTAAAAAAACAGGTACAATAAAAAGTGCACGCAATCTGTATTTTCTTAGAGCCGTATTTGTGGCAGTCGAGAAATCACGCTGTGAAATGGGCAGAGTGTAATATTGCTCGGTGTGTAATATAGAGCAAAGATGTAGGCTAACCACACTCACTTTAGCGTTTCATGATATCATTATATTTAGACTCTATTAAGCTTTCTTCTCTTACTTGCACCTCCAAAAGGTGTGTGTTTTTGCGCTAATGCATTGTTAAAGGATCAGTGTGTAATTGTCCCATATAAAAATTCAACGGCAAATTTAAAAATAGTATAATAAAATGTGCCAATTCATAATATTTATTATCCTTTATTAAACCGCTTTGTCGAATTGAATGCATCTTTACGGGTGGTGTTGAAAGCTGAATCGATTCATTCAGTTCTAATAGTGTCGTACAGGGCATAGCGTTGCGTTATTTAAAGGGGAAGTTCAAGCGTCAATGAGAAACAAAGACCGCACTGAATCAATATTTATTCTTGTTACTTTCATGTGACTGGAACAGCTTTTATACGTAGTTTCCAAATTGTATTTGTATATATTTGTTAATAAGGATTACAGTTCCAAAATGGTATGTGTGTATGTATTTGTTAATAAGGATTAAAATTAATACCAGTAATACCATGTTGCTTTTTAAGATTTGGCTGGGAGGTGCCAATAAGGATTTCGTCTAGGGCGTCAAAATGGCTAGAAACGGCCCTGCCCACAGGATTTTGTGAGACTGTGCTGGGTAGACATTGGTCCCTCTATGGGGTCCCGGGGCGTGCTCCCCAAAATAAAATGTTGTTCATTTTAAATTTAAATGCATAAATCTGGTGCATTTTGAGAGCAAAAGTAACTAGATCCATGAAGAAATTTGTTTTTTGTAAACAATTTTGTACTTTAGTAGTAATTTATTTATTGGTTGCATAGATATGAATGGTAAAACATGTAGGAGTGTGCATTCGAACCATCAAAAATATGTAGCAAAAGAGGTTACCTTTGTTGAATTAACTTATTTCTAGAATAATTAGTGGGGGCCTGTAATACATATTTATTATGTGAATATTTAGGCTACTAGGGGTCTAACTGTTCAAATTACTCATGGTTCAGTCTGTATGTGCTATATTCAGAGAAAAAAGAACTACTGTCAAATAAAAACAAATAATCTAACTATGCAAAAGCACAAATAAATACAATCGGAGCAAAGATACTTATAAAATAAGCAGTGCTTTTCAGGTTTGTCTGGTAGGTCTAACATTATTTCTCAGGTACAGAAATTGAATATCAGTAATCAAATGTAAAATAGCATTGCATATTTGACTGTGTAAATTAAAGATTGTTATTAAAGTTACAAAAGCAAGAGCAGTGAGTGATGTCCTCGTCTTGTGTTGTTTGATTAACATTAAACATACAGACAGCAGGAATATTAGCTATATAGGCCTATACGGTCATGTTGACAATTTTTGTGTGAATTTGTCCGTTTAAGCGCAAGACTCGAACGACGCGGGTTTGCACGCTTTGGATGAGCACACACACACACACACACACACACACACACACACACACACACACACACACACACACACACACACACACACACACACACACACACACACACACACACAATCTTCTCACGGAGCGCGGGCAACTTCTCATTCGCATCTTCTAGCTCCTGGATTGGCTTAGTTTTAATTTATTTTTGTGCGCAAATGATTTTAAAATAAATTTTAAAGCAGAGAAACCAACCACCGCACTTCCGTCCGTTTGCACTATTTACTCCGATAACACTTGTGTACTTGGGGTGGCCAATTACATTTTGGGGGTGGCCCGTGCCACCCCAGGCCCCCCCTTCTGGCCCCGCCCCTGGTCACAGTAGGCTATTCAATTTGTTTCGTTTTGTGAAGAATGTGCAGATGTGAACATTTGTTCGTGGACGCGTGTTGTTTGGAGGATTCAAACGATTTGTCATTGCTTGCACAAGAGCGTAGGCTATATGAGGAAAACACTCGGACAGTGTGTGAAATAGTATTATAATAAGGGACAATTTCCCATAGTTACCAAATTACCATTAATAGTGTTCAAATATAAGCATCATTGTGACACATACCGCTACAAGTTCTGTTCAGGGTGGAATTCTTGTATGCTGAGATGTCAGTTCGTTTTGGTGCACACAGCATGCATCGCATGATGAAACTATTCTTTTTGACATCTTGGAGTGAAAACATAGACTGAACTGATCTGCCTCCCGTAGCTCACACACATCTTCCTCTGCTTCGGCCATCATCTTCCGACTAAACGTGCGCTAATTATAAGCGGGTGATGCGTAGCCACCTCTCGCGAAGCAGCCTCTCCAACGTTTCGCGAGACTTGCGAAAGTCATATTAACTTATTTTAAAATATATAATATAATTATTACCATTTGACAGTAGCGGAGGAACGCCACCGAATGTAACTAAGTAAAAGTACAGTTTTTTCACAAGAAATTTACTTGAGTAAGAGTAAAAGTACCCATCTTTAAATATACTCTAAAAGTACAAGTTACCCAAAAAATTTACACAAGTAAATGTAACGAAGTAAAAGTAAATGTTCGTTACTACCCACTTCTGACCAAAACCTGCAATTGCCGAAAGGCTCCATCCTGAGACAATTTTAGTTGAGGTATCACACACTAATACATATCAGCATTGCACAGATTTTGGCTCAAAGAGGCAATGACAGCATGAGAGATTAATTCAGCATGGCAATGTGGCACTGCGTATGTAAGGACTGACCCTCATACCGTAGATGTTGATGGGTGTTTGCCAAGGCTTAGACCACTGGCAAAATATGATATGCCTTTCGGGGGTCCCATCTGCAAATCCCTCAGACGATGGCCTCAGATGAAACATTAATCTATTTTTTAATATACTAAGCAATGATGTTTCATATGGTAGAAAAGTTTCAATCGGTACATACAGTGATACATGCATATTAGTAGCATATATTGTCTGTCATTATTACAATGACTATATACATATATTGGATTAATTTTACAACATTAATAATTAAGCAACAACCATGTTGTCAATGAACACAAAAAACTCATTAATATCAAAGCTGAATATTTTTGGAAGTGGTTTTTAGTTTTAGCTATTTTAGGGGGATATCTGTGTGTGCAGGTGACTATTACTGTGCATAATTATTAGGCAACTTAACAAAAAACAAATTTATACCCATTTCAATTATTTATTTTTACCAGTGAAATCAATATAACATCTCAACATTCACAAATATACATTTCTGACATTCAAAAACCAAACAAAAACAAATCAGTGACCAATATAGCCACCTTTCTTTGCAAGGACACTCAAAAGCCTGCCATCCATGGATTCTGTCAGTGTTGTGATCTGTTCACCATCAACATTGCGTGCAGCAGCAACCACAGCCTCCCAGACACTGTTCAGAGAGGTGTACTGTTTTCCCTCCTTGTAAATCGCACATTTGATGATGGACCACAGGTTCTCAATGGGGTTCAGATCAGGTGAACAAGGAGGCCATATCATTAGATTTTCTTCTTTTATACCCTTTCTTGCCAGCCACGCTGTGGAGTACTTGGACGCGTGTGATGGAGCATTGTCCTGCATGAAAATCATGTTTTTCTTGAAGGATGCAGACTTCTTCCTGTACCACTGCTTGAAGAAGGTGTCTTCCAGAAACTGGGAGTTGAGCTTGACTCCATCCTCAACCCGAAAAGGCCCCACAAGCTCATCTTTGATGATACCAGCCCAAACCAGTACTCCACCTCCACCTTGCTGGCGTCTGAGTCGGACTGGAGCTCTCTGCCCTTTACCAATCCAGCCACGGGCCCATCCATCTGGCCCATCAAGACTCTCTCATTTCATCAGTCCATAAAACCTTAGAAAAATCAGTCTTGAGATATTTCTTGGCCCAGTCTTGACGTTTCAGCTTGTGTGTCTTGTTCAGTGGTGGTAGACTTTCTGCCTTTCTTACCTTGGCCATGTCTCTGAGTATTGCACACCTTGTGCTTTTGGGCACTCCAGTGATGTTGCAGCTCTGAAATATGGCCAAACTGGTGGCAAGTGGCATCTTGGCAGCTGCACGCTTGACTTTTCTCAGTTCACGGGCAGTTATTTTGTTATTGTTATTTTGTTATCAAAGGAAAGGAAGTTGCCTAATAATTATGCACACCTGATATAGGGTGTTGATGTCATTAGACCACACCCCTTCTCATTACAGAGATGCACATCATCTAATATGCTTAATTGGTAGTAGGCTTTCCAGCCTATACAGCTTGGAGTAAGACAACATGAAAGACACCCCTCTAAATCATTGTATTCTGGTGTTCCAATCACTTCCATGGCCACAGGTATATAAAATCAAGCACCTAGGCATGCAGACTGCTTCTACAAACATTTGTGAAAGAATGGGTCACTCCAAGGAGCTCAGTGAATTTAAGCATGGTACCGTGATAGGTTGCCCTCTGTGTAATATGACCATTCGTGAACTTTCCTCACTACTAAATGAACCATTCATTTCCTCACTACTAAATATTCCACGGTCAACTGTTAGTGGTATTATAACAAAGTGGAAGCAATTGGGAACAACAGCAACCCAGCCACGAAGTGGTAGGCCACGTAAAATCACAGATCGGGGTCAGTGCATGCTGAGACTCAGTGCGCAGAAGTCCCCAACTTCTCTGTCTGGCAATCCGATGGACGAGTCTGGGTTTGGTGGTTTCCAGAAGAATGGTACTTGCCTGACTGCATTGTGCCAAGTGTAATGTTTGGTGGAGGGGGGATTATGGTGTGGGGGGGTTGTTTTTCAGGGGTTGAGCTTGGCCCCTTAGTTCCAGTGAAAGGAACTCTTAATGCTTCAGCATACCAAGACATTTTGACTCCCTAAACCCTACAGATTCATGTCCATGTAAAGGCAGACGTCCCCAAAAATGTCTACAATATATTGAGTATTGAGGCAAAAATATAATTACTATAATATAACATAATATAATATTTTTTTTCAAACCGTTCATTCTGTGCAGGAGTTCTTGGTTATGCTAGTAGGTGGCGGCAACAAGTGACAATCATTACGATTGAGTAATTTGAATTATTCACACAATTATTTCAGTCAAAACCTTCAATACAGGAACAAAAGTGTGGCTGTGTTTATGAATGAGTAATTGAATTCAAGAAAAATAAAAGTATAGTGTTATAAAAGAGGTCAGCAATTTATTCTGTAAATCCTCTTTTAATGTCACTATACTCTAGCTGTTGCCAAACATGGGCATTTTCCACCAAAAGCAGTCATCATCAAATATGTAAGCCCTTCTGACAGCTTCTAAGACTAAGCCTCCCTATTTCCAACTAATCAACATCTCTGGGAAGGCAAACATCCACATGAAAGGGCATACCTTCAGCATTTTTTTGGCCAGAAGAGGGTTAATTATACAATTTGGGTGACTTTCAGAGAGAAATGAGTTTGTAACTTTGTTTACTGAGACCGTGACAAATAAGCTGGCATATGACAATGGGTTAGACGTGAGGCAGAGTACAGATAGACTCATCGGGACAGCCAGATAAGCGAGTAATATATAACAGGAATTAATATTCATTGCATACCAACAGGAAAAGGTGTGTGTGGAGTTATAATGAAAGACTTCAATGCTGCCCATATTGCAATATGCTCAGGAAGTACAAAAATCAAACAGCTCTGTTCTGATTCTTCTAGTATCTCCAGGCCTTTGAACAGGTTTGAAATTCAGGATGGAAAATACTTCCCCATTCAAACAACCTTGGTGTGACCAGCAGAGGCCCACAGGGAAGTAATTGGCTGTAGGTAGTAGAGAGTCTGGAATGACTGGCCTCTATTCCATATCCGTCTGATACCACTGATCTATTCTGATGCCGTCCACATGTCCAGCATGTCTTTCCATCTCAGCAGGCTGTGTGAGAAGCAGCCCATGGTACCAAACAGTAACTGGAAGTCCCACGTGAAGTGAATCTAATGCACGGACATGAGTAACCCTGACATGACAAACTTCTGTTGGCACTCTAATCTTCAAAGGCCTCCTCAGCTTGTGCGAGCACATGGTCGGCGCCGCCGGGCATCCTTTACTGGGCTTTTCACACATAGAAACTTTAGCCCCGGAAATTTGTGTGACAGGGAAAAGAATCTTCAGAGGTCACATTGATTACTCAGAGTCCCACTGAAACACTTATGCCGGAATGCCGATTTAGTCCAGTATATGGATGTGACAGGATCTGAATTATGTAAAATGACTAAAAAGCTTGCAGCAAATACAATTTGAGAACTTTGTCTGTCTATATATTTCCAAATCAAGGTTTTTGTAATGCCATAATCGAGATATATACGCCTAATGTACCTCTTCCACACTTCAGATGGGACCTTAAAGGGATAGGCTAGTTCACCCAAATATAAAAAATACCCCATGATTTACTCACCCTTAAGCCACCCAGGGTGTATATGATTTTCTTTTTGCAGCCAAACATATTTTCCTATTTAACACGTTATAAAGTTAAATATCTAGCTGCTGCCAGACCACATTCCGTATACAACTTACGAAAAAAGCGAAACTGTGCTATGACGTCGGACGTAGCGTAAGCATTTTGAATTGAGAGAAGCGTTACACTTTCTTCGTAAGATGAATACAGAAGGCGGTCTGGCGGTAGCTAGATATTTTACTTTATAACATGTTAAATATGTATATTTTTCTTACAAAAACGCATCTCTTCGCTTCAGAAGGCCTTTATTACCACCCTGGAGCCGTGTGGATTACTTTTATAATGGATGGATGCACTTTTTTGGGCTTAAAATTTTGGGCTGCCATTCACTGCCATTACAAAGCTTGGATTAGCCAGGACATTTTTTAAAAATATATAACTGACCATATTTGTCTGAAAGAAGAATGTCATATTCCCATAGGATGGCTTGAGGGTGATTAAATCATGGGGTAATTTTCATTTTTGGGTGAACTCTCCCTTTAACAGAACTGAACGGACAACCGTACTAATGATGTAGATTTAAAACTCTGAAAACAGGGAGTTAGAGTATAAACTATGAAAACAGTCATGTGCACAATCATCAGAATGACATGAATATTATATCATTATAAATTGCCAAGGCCAAAAATCTGAGGAAAACAAAGTTACACATCACAATGCAGCTTATGTGCTTTGATGTGCACCGTAAGTGTGTTACATTTGGCACTTGTCAGTCACAAATTGGCATAGTCACCATATCAGCATTTCAACCACAAGCAGTATAAACAACAGAAGCTTTCTCCCTTTCGACCAGAACTAATTGGTGCTAAGATGATGTAAGCCCGGTTTGGCATCATGGTCTGCATGAAAAGTAGGGTCAGCTGAGGTCACATTCATGACAGGTTCATGTGTCAGAGGTTAGGGGCCAGTCACCTGTGCTTCCTCTCACTGGGCCTCCAGGAAATAATTCCTGGATGTGTACAGTTGGCCGAGACTTCCATTTATGGCTTTGCTTCTCTCTCTCAGCTGGGTCAACAATTTGAGGAACATGACATTGCAAACCACTGACACAAATGTACATAGCATGGCAAGGGATGACTGGCTGAAAAAAAAAAAATCATGATTTATCTTTGTTTGATGATTTTTTGCATCAATTTTAATGTATGTATTTTTTTTAAATCAATGCTTCCTAAGACACAAAAAAGACCTTGACACACTATATCACAACCTCACTTTTCCTTGAACAATTCTGCTGAGTGGGCTTGTTTTTGGAAAGTACTTCAATCATCTTTTGAGAGCGGCAGAAAGCAATTCTCTCTGCAGGACAGTGTCTGGGTTTGTAAGCCTGTTGTCCTGTAAAAATGGAATGAATGAACAGTCATTTCAGCAGAATCAGAAGCCACAGCTATTTGACAGGCCAGGTCTTGGTGATCATATCTTTGACTGTAAAGCTATGAGGCCTCTCTAACCCAAATCACACGGTTAGGTCATCTAAAGTCCAGCCAGACTCTCAGCTGATGGGAGTTAAATTTAGATCCTGGCTCTCACAGGAGGTTGAAAAGGGCTCACTTTGTATTTCAAATATCAAATATAACATATTTTATTAATAGACAACAAATGCCCCATTAATTTACCAATATCAGATTGTGCAAGGAACTAAACTAATGCTAAAGTGCAAGAAAAATGTACCTGGAAACCGTTTGTAAAAGACTGAAAAATGATACAACATGATGGTAAATCAAGTGAACAAACATCAAGGGAACTCATGATCATTTTGAAATAAATATGCACCATGTAAAACACACTTTCTTGGAGCATAACATTAAAATCAATTCATATGCACTGATCTGACAAGAAAATACATCCTGGGCATTGGGAGAAATATTATTAGTGCTCAGAAGTTTGACTTCACTTCACGCTCCATGTGATTTTTAGGAAATTATTACTATAATGTTTTGAAAGTGGAAAAGCTACTCTGTTTGAAAAAGCCTACATTTGATTGCAGTTTCCGTCTTAATTTTCTTCCTGAGAGCATTCAAAGATCGATAGAGTTCCAGTTAAATGAATCTAATGAACATTTTCATTAACTTGTTTCTACTGAGGCCTCACTTTTGGACTAGCAATAACAAAAATATAAGCTGCTGAAAAGCAGAAAAATAGAGCTCATTCACAAAAAGTAATGTTTAAGCAAAAATGGAAAACCCTTAGGGAAGCCTTTGACAACAGATGGGCTTTTGTTCTCTATATGGTTTTAATGGGTCTGGATTAACAGTGTCTATCTGTGTAAAAAAATATTTTATGTTCATTCTAAGCTTTTGCTCACTCCTGACCTTAACATCAATGTGTATGAGAGAGAAAGACAGAGATATGGTCTCCATTAATGCTCTGCAAAATCTATACCACCACACCTGTCAGGCAGACATGTCCATGTGGAATGAGAGTTCTAATCTGGCTGCAGCTACTTCAGGAGGATTTCTGACACTCGTGTTTGACGCAGCTGGTGAGGCGATTAGGCTGGTCAGTAGAGTTTACCGTGTACGTACATTCCTGTAGGGCTATGAAACGTATGTGTTTACCTCACATAAAAGTCTAAAAATGTGATTACAAGAGAAATCAAATCAGTCAAGATGATGTTTCTGAATTTCCCACAGCAGGTTTTTTATGATGTAATGACTAAAATAAAACCACTGATCATCTCAGATTATATGTCAAAGGGACTGAGTAGAGGGTTTTTCCACCAGTTATAGTGCACCAACACTTCATTCCCAGGCAAATCGGCAAACTCTTCAACAAAAACACCATCTGAAGAAGTCACTCATTACAGAGACATATGTATGCAAACACAGGGTCTGTTCATGTTCTAAAGGCACCATGTCCTCATTCTCTAATTGTGAAACATGAATAAATTATGTTTACAGAACACATCTTAACCAGTCATCACCTTGCACATGCAATGCATAATGGGTACAGCATATAAGCAAAGACCTGAAATGCTAAGCCAAACAAAAGCTTGATTCACTGTCATAAACACTGTTACAAAAACACTCAATACATCAGCTGCACAACAAACAACCATTTTTCAAAGCATCTTAATGTACAAAGCATACTTTTGGAGATAATTAACTAATAATAATTCATGTGATTAAGAGACGAGTAGAGAAAGATTAGATTAATTTAATAAAAAACTCCTCAGCGGACTCCTCATCAGATGATCTCAACCCCACTCATCCGAACACTCCCTTTATCTTCTTTCAAAGGTTAAGCACCAGCCCACTGGGCCAACAAGAAGCTGTTGCTTGCAGAGCAGCTTGGCGATAAATTTATGGCCTTTACCAGGCTGCCTGCATGGCATGTATAATCCGGAAAAGGCGATGTTGGTTAAACATTGGCAATTACATAAAGTCTGATGTGGTGCCCACTGCCCAGAGAGAGGATCAGTGTGTGCACATGTCCACCAGTGCCTGCCTTGACCATGCCAGCATGCCGACTTCACAACATAACATCAGCACCCCCACGCCTCAAAGTTTATAAAAAAAGGCAAGCTTAGTTAGGGCTGTTCATTTACCACGAAAGTTTATTTGAAAAAAGAAAAAAATGCTAAAAATGTAACAATTGCATTATAATGCAAATAAAATGGAAAATCATATAAATAAATACATAACTTGTAAAATAGATTGCTATGGACTGTAGACTAGTAATAGGCTTATGTTCAATGACATTCAAGGCACAATATGTAATTTTTTTGGATTAAAATATCCAAAAACCACTTGAACAATGTTATATACACTCACCTAAAGGATTATTAGGAACACCATACTAATACTGTGTTTGGTGCATTATCCTGCTGGAAGTAGCCATCAGAGGATGGGTACATGGTGGTCATAAAAGGATGGACATGGTCAGAAACAATGCTCAGGTAGGCCGTGGCATTTAAACGATGCCCAATTGGCACTAAGGGGCCTAAAGTGTGCCAAGAAAACATCCCCCACACCATTACACCACCACCACCAGCCTGCACAGTGGTAACAAGGCATGATGTATCCATGTTCTCATTCTGTTTACACCAAATTCTGACTCTACCATCTGAATGTCTCAACAGAAATCGAGACTCATCAGACCAGGCAACATTTTTCCAGTCTTCAACTGTCCAATTTTGGTGAGCTCGTGCAAATTGTAGCCTCTTTTTCCTATTTGTAGTGGAGATGAGGGGTACCCGGTGGGGTCTTCTGCTGTTGTAGCCTATCCGCCTCAAGGTTGTGCGTGTTGTGGTTTCACAAATGCTTTGCTGCATACCTTGGTTGTAACGAGTGGTTATTTTAGTCAAAGTTGCTCTTCTATCAGCTTGAATCAGTCACCCCATTCTCCTCTGACCTCTAGCATCAACAAGGCATTTTTGCCCACAGGACTGCTGCATACTGGATGTTTTTCCCTTTTCACACCATTCTTTGTAAACCCTAGAAATGGTTGTGTGTGATTTTAAACCATTTGAGAGAGAACTCTGCACTTGCGCACAGCCACACACAACGAAGCGGGCAGACACAGAGAAGCACGTTACAGATAGCATTTAAACGGACACATACACACACAATATGTCAATTGGAAAGCAAAGTTACATCCCCCATATTAATTTCTTACTTTCTTGCTGATCCGAAAAAGACTCAAAAATCGCAATATGATCCTAATTGAGAGTTTTTGTGATCCTTTGAACCACTAATATTGACCGATCTGCGTGACTTCAAAACCACCTATATTGAACTAGGCCAATCTATAAATGGAAACGGAGACTTTCATGCTCTGATGAAACTGTGTGGTTTAACATACTTCATTCTGATAAAAGTGTCCAACAGGCCGCAGAAAATGACATCAGACACCCAAAAGGGGTGGGAATTTCTGAGGCTTCTGGAGAAACTTCATATAAAGCGTTGGTTGAAGAGCTTCACAGCACTCATTCTAATATGTTTTTCAGGAGAAGGCCATTGAGGCACTCTCTCCTCATCTTGAGCTAAATTAAGACAAGTGCCTCACCATGTTCCCCATTAGTCACTCTGAAATACTTATTCACTTGTGAAGGGAAGCCTAACAAAACTGCTAATATTACAACACAACCTTTCACTCATTCCTTTTAGGATTCCTGTAAGTTCGTTCTTTCTTTCTTTCTTTCTTTCTTTCTTTCTTTCTTTCTTTCTTTCTTTCTTTCTTTCTTTCTTTCTTTCTTTCTTTCTTTCTTTCTTTCTTTCTTTCTTTCTTTCTTTCTTTCTTTCTTTCTTTCTTTCTTTCTCTCTCTACATTAGGCATTTGAAAACAATTGTCTTCTATTTTGTAACATTTATAGGACTTACTTCTACAAGGTTCTCTATTACAATAATCATACTAGTTCAATATAGGTGGTTTTGAAGTCACGCAGATCGGTCAATATTAGTAGTTCAAAGGATCACAAAAACTCTCAATTCGGATCATATTGCGGTTTTTGAGTCTTTTTCGGATCAGCAAGAAAATAAGAAATTAATATGGGGGGATGTAACTTTGCTTTCCAATTGACATATTGTGTGTATGTGTCCGTTTAAATGCTATCTGTAACGTGCTTCTCTGTGTCTGCCTGCTTCGTTGTGTGTGGCTGTGGGCAAGTGCAGAGTTCTCTCTCAAACGGTTTAAAATCACGTGAATGTTTAAACTGGCAAGACAAAACATGTGCAAATGATACATTTTCACTCTATGGTGGTTAAACTTTGCAATTAATCTGCGCATCACATGTGTGTTGAACCGTGGGGCCTGGTCCCTATGGATCACAGATCAACTACAATCCCTTTAACCCCTAGTCAATATAGTGCATATAAGCCAAAAAGCATATGTTTGGAGTTTGAATGAATGAGTTCAAACTGAACAAATAAGGCCTCTGAGGCAAATAAGAATCTGTTGATCAACAATGTCTGAAAAGAAATGCCATGTTGTTCAGTCAGTTTGGCATCCCATTCAACAAAAATAAAAAGAGGACACAACGTGGTCACTGCCTACAAGTAAGTTGGAGGTGACTCAAACCAGTTTGAGGTGTTTTTTGAGTTGAATCAAAAGATTTGATGGGTTGAATCAAAATCCATACTACTACTACAGTAGGGATTGGGAATCATCATTGAGACTTAAATACTTTGATTCAATTCATTCCAAACACAAAACCTGAATCTAAATCATAACTAAATCAAAAGATTCAAGTCACTGGGCTAAATCAAAATCTTTAATCCCCATTACTTCTACAGTATGGCATTTCATTGATTCAGTTCATTCTAAAAACATGTACTGAACCAGAACTATAACAAAAGATACAAAATCCCTACTACTGTATTTGTATGTTTTGATACAGTTCACGTCCAAAATTGGTAAATCATTTTACATGACTAGAAGCCTGAAGTAATTCCCAGAAGGGTTTGTCAGCTTATCTCTAAACTACTATGCTTGAAGTAGAATCCAACAGAATTTCATCTTATCTTTAAAATTATTAGTTTTTATTTGATTCAGTAAGATGTCAACTTCTCAACACCTTAGAGGCTTAACATTCACTAACCTTATATCTTCAAGTTTTAAAGGCTTTGGAAGACTGACATTCAGCAGAAAGACTACCCTTCATGTGTCAGCCTCTGAGGCTTGTTTCCTAAACGTATGGGCCGCTCTGAGAGACGCCCACTGCGCCCAGGCCTCTCGGGCTGTACTATGATCTATTATGGGAAATGGGAGCTCTTGTGATCAACAGGGCCGACCGCCTCATCCATCAGACCCGATACATTCACTTTGACATGGCTGTATCACTTCTAGGCGGCCGGGCAGATTTCAAGGCTATATTTGCAATTTAACGTTATATGTCACCGTCCCCAGTCCTCTTGTCTGTACACTTCTATGAATTAACTATACTACTCTTTCTTACTCTGGAGAGGCTTCTTTCTGCTGAGTCTGCACCAGGCGAGAATTCCTCAGAAACGTGAAGAACTCGATGCGGTCCTGACTGAAGAGACTATAAGGTTTCAACACTCCAGGAATCTGTGATAGTGACATATTAATTTATTATGATGATCTCTGAAGCCTACAATAACTACATATAATATAACTATATATAATATATATACTAAAACTATATAATAACTTCCCCTCTCACTTGCAGCAACATCTCTTCTCTAATGACGTGTTTACTGGCGTGAGGGTGGGATCACAGCAATAGCAAAACCACAACCATCCAATCAATTCCCCAATGACAAAATCAAGTCCTGTCTTGCATTCGTTTCATGATCGAGAACATGGCTTGGATATACTTCACAGGAAAGAAGACTATTGCAACTTCCGCTTCATGCCGATTTTAATCTTGGCAGGAAATATACTGTAGCATTTCAAAGCTCTCAAGGTTCAAATAGTCTTAGTAACTTTTGGAGGTTGGGCTCAGAAAGGTAATCATATGTTAAGAAACTAAACATCTCCCGAAACAACCCCAAATACTCATGGAAGCATGAATAATGATTAGCGGAACCATGCTGTGTTCAAGCCTAGTTAACAACCACTCTCTCCACAGAGGGTACACTAATGTTTATATCATTGATTTTTATGGGTCTCTGACCAAGTATCACAGATTACACTGTGATTGTCTTTCAATCATACACGCTCCATTAAACCACAATATCTGAACAAAAAAGACATGTAATGACACATTTAAATTATGGCAATTTGGTACTGAACACTAAACTGTTATTACAACTGAGACAAATTAATCTATACTCATAGATTTGCAAGTGTTAACAAGATTGTGTTTGATAATTTTATAAAATAAATATACTAATATACAGTATACACTACTGTAATAAAAAAAAGACTTTTATTCAGCAAGAATGCTTTAAATACATTTACATTATATATATATATATTCACATACATACATACATACATACATATACACACACCGATCAGGCATAACATTATGACAGGTGAAGTGATTAACACTGATTATCTCTTCATCACGGCACCTGTTAGTGGGTGGGATATATTAGGCATGTGGACATTTTGTCCTCAAAGTTGATGTGTTAGAATCAGGAAAAATGGGCAAGCGTAAGGATTTGAGCGAGTTTGACAAGAGCCAAATTGTGATGACTAGACGACTGACCTACTGTAGCACAAATTGCTCAAAAAGTTAATTCCGGTTCTGATAGAAAGGTGTCAGAATACACAGTCACAATGCAGTTTGTTGCATATGGGGTTGCATAGATGCAGACCAGTCAGGGTGCCCATGCTGACCCTGTGTGCATCAGAACTGGACTACGGAGCAATGGAAGAAGGTGGCCTGGTCTGATGAATCATGTTTTCTTTTACATCACTTGGATGGCCGAGTGCGTGTGCGTCGCTTACCTGGGGAACACATAGCACCAGGATGCACTATGGGAATAAGGCAAGTCGGCGGAGGCACTGTGATGCTTTGGGCAATGTTCTGCTGGGAAACCTTGGGTCTTGCTATCCATGTGGATGTTACTTTGACACGTACCACCTACCTAAGTGTGCCTACCTATTTTTTTATTTTTTTTTATTTTAATTTAAAATAATCGCTGTTATGTTTAACTTTCTACGTTTCCTGACTTTTCAAAGAATCCTGAAAGACTGTATCATTCCATAAAAAAAATAAAAAAATAAATAAAAAATAAAGAAGTACAACCATTTTCAACATTGATAATAAGAGTGCAACAGTCGGATTCCGGAAGTAAACACTCATTTTCCCCATAGGGATTTTGATTTAGAAAAATAAACCTTTAAAGTCAGACCTACTGTGCGCTATTAGGGTAATCCATGATATTTACTTCTGCTGAAGCCATCAGAACGCATTATTTTTAAGCTTAATATTAAAATAATTGTTTAACAGTGGAATTCCTGGTAAAAAAAAAATACATTTCCTGTGATGCTGTACAGAAAATTACACCAAACACAAGTGCACGTGTGTGTGCATACAAATATTTTTTTGCAATAAACTTAAATTATATATATAAAATCAATATTTGTAAATTAGTAGTTTTATATTTCTCTATCTATTTCTTCGTTTTTAATTTGATAATATTGTTCGCAATGCTTATTGTAGTTCTTTCCCTCACTAAAACTGTTAAATACAGTCTTGTACTCTTGTTAAAATAGAAAGTTTAAATTGTAATACTATTTTACAACATTACAGTTACTGCATTTTTATTCAAATAACAGCAGCCTTGATAAGCGTAAGAGACTTCTTTCAAAAACATTTGAAATATCTTACCGGAAGTAAAGAACATTGCAACTGAAATGTTTTTAATAAAGGCATAGCTTATGGACCAATCCCTAAGTCATCCTGTATATAAAACATCATTAGAAGCTCCACTGTATCATAAACACAAGTGCCCATGTGTATAACTTCAGACGGAATTATAAATCTGTCTACTATGGAACCTGTGAATCCATAATGTGGATTTGTACGTACACATTTTGAATTCCTGGATTTGAGCCTCCACATAGGGGACACCAATGTGTGGAGATCATTGACTCACAGTGTCATAGCCAGTGTTCAAAGAGGCGAATATCCCTCTAGAAATGAACATGCTGTTTACATTATCACTCCACTATCTTCTTTATTAGCATATGCCTTCTGATCCGTGATGCAATTTTAATTAAACATCACAGAAAGAGAAAGGGAGAGAATTAAAAAAGGAAATAGGAGAGAATTTGGAGAATTCCTTTTTTTTGCGAGAGACAGATCCCCATGACTAATTTCTAAACACCAATAAAGAGTCAAATCAATAGTCTAATTTGCATTCTTGTCAGTGAACTGAAAGGCTAGGGAATTGCTAGTTCATTTCGATATTACTACAACTCATTATTAAACATAATTAGAACATATATGCAACTGGTGTTTTTCTACATGTTAATTATTTTCTCATCACAATGGACTTAATTACAATGCCCATTTCTAAACCCTCCTCCTACACCTGTTAGTCTGCTCATTTTAATACCATTGTCAGCTGTGTCACACATCCAAATGTTGGCACTGACTTTTGTTTGTACAGAATTGATTCATCACCCAGTAGGTCATTTACTCACCGCCATGTCGTTCCAGACACAAAAGGAGATGTTTTGAATAATGTTTCATCTGACATTGTGCACTGCAATGTATGGACAAAAGAAATATGGAAAGTCAAGTCATACAGGATTAGAATGACATGAGGGTGAGTAAAATGTTCACATTTGGGTGAACAATCCCTTTAATTATTTATGATAATTTGATTCACATTCCAACAGCAATCAAACCACAAAAAAAGCAGATTTTGTCTTGCATGAGGAAATGTGGCATTAAAAGATGAAGATTAAGAGTCGATCCGCATGCAGAGGCAAATTCCCTCCACCCCTTTGGTGACAGAGACCTCCAGGTCCCCATATCTGCAGGAAGATTTACGTTTTATGCCCTCTTGGGTCATTAAGAACCAAGCCAGTGCTAAATCCCAGCTTACGTCTATCCATCCAGTCTACATTCGCTGTGATCACCTGCCACATGGGGATCTCTGGAAGCCAACTAGAAACCACTAAAGAAAAAGAACACTACAGTATAATGGACCTCACGCTTCAGTGGAAATAAATGAACTATATTCATCCTCATAAAGTGGCCTCGGCTCCCTATAGGCGAATCAACCGCAAGGTCTCAACCTCTTTATTATATTAAATTATTTGGTCGTTCACACCTGGAGCATGTACCCTCCCTTAAAGCCTGCAGATAATCCTCCTCTGCTGTACTGGAGGAGATAAACAATGGATTCTCCCTGGATTTAGCCAAATCCAATTTAGGACACAGCGCCAGGCTACTGGTCTACCCTGTTAGTCACAACACTTCTCTGTCCTCTCAGCAGCAGCCAGCGATTAATACTCTTTAATGGAAGACGAATTACAGGGAGAGTCATTTTTCTGTATGAGACACTGTTTGCAAATGAGTGCGGCTTGGGCCTTTTAATAATTTTCTTGTAAGCACCGAGTGACAGTTCAGAGATTCTACAGGACTGGCACATAACTAATCTTGCAAGCACCCAAGCCATTATGCAACAATTCATTCATAATATTAAAATATTCATATGACAGTTCAAGCTATCATTTTACATTTAGACGCACAAATAGTTAAAAGACAACAACAACAACACAATTACATTACAGATATACCTTTTAAATGGTATTATTCTCTTAAAAGACCAGTATGTGGAACAATAAAGATATGAGTACATAAATAATAAAAGAAGCAGTCCCAATTTTATTTAATCGAACCATTCAAACAATCGACTCATTAAAATGAATTATACTTCTGAACAATACTAGAAAAAGGATGTTATGGTAGAATAGATGATTATTACTCATTCAATTGTAAGGCTGCACTGTTAAATCATTATTTGTTGAAAAATAACTGCTACACTACAGTTTGAAATGTCAATTATTTTAGCAAAAGACGTTTGTCCTTTAAAAACGAATGAGACAATTCTTCAGAGAGAGGTTTTACAGTGAAAACTGTCTAAAGTACTTCATGCTGTCAGACTCCCTGATTAAATCTCACTCACTGCTGCTAAAAATATAAAACAAGAAAAAATCTAGATAAACTAGTCGACTTCACTAAACAACCGTCAAATATGTGACCCATCCCTAATTACCCCACAATCTTCAAGTGTTGAAGAAGCTACAGCACAAACCAAAATAAAGATATGAATGTAGCACCTTTGAGAATCACTGTGTACATGTAATAGATGTTAATTAACAGAAAGCTGAGAATGTTCTGGCACACAGGCAGAGCAACAGTACATTATGAATAAAAGATGAAGTGCACCTATCGAGGGTTGCCTAAGAGACACGGACGGGGATCTTTTATCCATCGTCAGTATCTCAGGCAAAAAAATAAATAAAATCTTTCTCATTCGTTCCTGCTCTACACACAAACGCAAGACATGAAACAAAGGAGGAGCTCTGATGAAGTCACAGGAGGTGCATTCATCGCCTGTTTACCCATCCTCTAATGTTTAGGAAAATGACTCTGAAGAGAGGATGCTTGGGATCAGCCCAAGTGAAATTAACGGCTGAAAATGTATTCCTCCCTTTAATTCCCCTTTGTTCATCCTCGATCAAGTCTTGCAGGTGGTAACGCCAGAAGTTGTGCTGCAGCTTGCTTTAGTTATGACACTTGCAATAAACCGTGATTAGTAAATAGGAAGAGGCCCAGCAGTGCTCCTTATACCAACCACCATCTGTCCCACTGGCCCTTTACCCTGAGATGATAGCAAATCGTGTTTGCGTATGTGTGTCTCAGGAGAAGTGAGTGAAAGCAAACGTACAGTTACTGAACAGGTGTCAGTAGGTGGAGTCAGATTAAACAACTCCAGTGAGAAATTGGCTGAATAGCATTCAAGTGCATATTTTACTATTTCTGCCATTTAAAATATGTTATAGTATGGAATAATATAGGATAGTATGGTACTCGAGTTTCATACAATATAAAATATAACAGAAATAGAGAGAGTAGTATGCTAGTGGGCTATTCTATATCTTCAACATTCCAAATTCAGCCATTGTCTATGGCTATGTTTGCATACAACTATACTATATTTATGCATTCATGCAGTTTTCTGCATGTTATCATAATCTGCCTAATATATTACACACAGCCACACATGCAGAAAGTCTCGGCCGAATGTGGACATTCAAGTTTCAGTGACATTTTGTGTTTCGTAAAGTTTGCTGCTTCAGAATTTGTAGATAAGAAAAGCATTTCATAAATTTCAAAGGATTTTATTGTCTTCTCTCTCAGCAATTCACTTTGGCATGCTGGATATCAAATTTTAGACTAAATCCTGACTAATGGCCATCCAATTCTTGCCTTATTAGTGCTTGGAGTTCAATCCCAATTTGTGGGCTTCTGTTTATTCACTTGCCTATTGAGGATTTACCACAGAGGATTAAGGATTAAGGATGGGATTAAGCCTAGCCATTGATCCAAAATTTCAATGTAATGATCTTTGGGTCACTTTAGTATCACTCTTGCCTTGACATAGTGCTCCATCATGCTGAAAAAAACCTTCTTCACTGCAGTTGAGCCTTTCTCCCTGAAGTTCTTGATGATCTGGTAAATGGATCTTTCAGGTGCAATATTCTGCATTTCCTTGCATGTGAGGCCATTTTGATGCAAAGGTAACCGCTGCTAACACAATGATTGGAAGCACTTCTTCCCACCATCCAGTCAGAATGATTACTGATCACTGAATGACTTCCCATGTGCTGATAATGTGATTAGTGAAATTATATTAGCTGGTCATTTTGTGCGAGGGCCAGTGAAACTTGTGTTTTTGTGATAAAGTTCACATTTTTTGTCAAATGTAGCTTTTTGCAATTATATAAAATGCATCTGATAACTTTGGACAATAATCTAGAAACAATGTGAGTCAACATGACAACAAGTGAAGCAGAAAACTTTGCAAAACACATAATTTTCTCATAATTTTGGCATCTATGGTTTCATGAAGCAAAGGTTCTTTATAGTGCAAAAGGATTTTGTAGAACAAAAATGGTTCTTTTATGGCATTATTGCAAAAAACAAAAAACAAATTTTTTTTGGAACCTTTATATTTAAGTGTGAAGTATATGATGTACCTTGTTACCTCATTTTCATTTAAAGGTCCCGTTCTTCGTGATCCCATTGTTCAAACTTTAGTTAGTGTGTAAGGTTGCTGTTAGAGCATAAATAATACCTGTAAAATTATAAAGCTCAAAGTTCAATGCCAAGCAAGATATTTTATTTAACAGAAGTTCCCTTTCAAAGCCTACAGCGAACGGCTGGCTTGGACTACATCCTGGTACTTCCTTCATAAATGACGTCAGTAGAACAGACTAACCTCCGCCCACAAGAATACGTGAAAAAGGGGGCGTGGTCTTGTTGCTGTCCCACGTGGAGAAGAGGATGTGTCGTGTGGAGAAAAGGAAGTGTTGCGTTTGACTGTGTTTGTCGCCATGTCGTCGAGACGCTGTTATTTTCATCCCGGAGTCAAATCACCTTTGTTTGGCTTTCCCAGGGACGCTGTGGAGATCATTAAGCGCATACATCTCCCGTTAAGAGGCGTGACCTTTCCACGTGCGCTAAGCTGCTGTCGAATCACAACACAGGAACCGCTGGCACAATCAGAACTCGTTACGTATTTCTGAAGGAGGGACTTCATAGAATAAAGGAAGTCATCAGCCGTTTTTAGGAGAGTGAAAACAGCGGTATACAGATAAGTACATTGTGTTAAAAATACTGTTTGTTTTTTTTTACACGCGAAACATGAACACATGTTATATTGCACACTGTAAACACAATCAAAGCTTCAAAAAAAACACGAAGAACGGGACCTTTAAAGCAGCACTAGGTAGGTTTTGCTCTCGGGGTCCCCCTACAGTTGGGAAACAGTATTGTCCTCTACTACTATCGTAAACTCTGTCATCCTACATCAGGGGATGCATTGCACGTGCATTTATTGACATGACAACTATGATAGCCCTGAACACTGCAGGAGTTCACATGCAGGTGTTCTGCTTGTGTCGCGTGTGAAATGTCTTCATCCCAGGTACAGTGGCATATGTTTCAGCATGTCATATAAATATAATTTCATGGGTTTTATTTCTTTTTTTCAAACGCTAAATGATCGCGATGCTCACGTTTACAAGCCAGCGTCATTATAGTAGTCTAGTCTATTGGTTACCGTTTTACAGAATCTATATGATACTTCAATTCAATGTTTGAGTGGTAGGTAATAACCATATATCGTCAATATAATATATTGACCTCCTTCAGCTCACGCCAACGAGCAAACGCTGGCCCAATGTTGATCCTCGTCCTGCCTTTAATACGATCATTTTCTCGTTTCTTCTTTTTGCATTCCTCCGACAAAACCTTTGCGTTCTTTTTCTGTGCTGCCTCGGCCATGACTATAACATCCGGCAAACAAAGGATAGTTGGGCTCGCACGTCCAAATTTAAGGAAGTGGGAGTGATGGTGGAAGTGACGTATATGCCGTAAAGCAGTCGAATTTTGTAGTTCTTTTTTTTCTCGGGTTACTACCCGAAACCCGAAGTTTAAAAGTACGATTAAAAACGATACAGACCCCGTCAGGCTATGGCAGACGTGTCATTCAACCTATTGTAAGTCGATGTATCTTCACAAGAGTCTTGAAAATATATTATGAAGGTTGAAAAGTTACCTAGTGCTGCTTTAAGCCTCATTCCTCATTTTCAACCTTGACTGGTGATAATCTGCCCTATTAGCATAAATACTGCCCTGAGTGATCTGTAGAGGTCTGCCATTTCTGTCTGCACCAAAAAAAATAAAAATAATAATAATTAACGCCAGATTGCTTCACAAACAAGGCCCAGTTCAAGGCTGGACTTGCACAAAGATTAACATGACAGTACATGATAGTCGATGAGTTGAATCAACTTAACTCCACAACAACTAATGTATCCACTAACCATTCAGAAACGTCCAGTAGCATTCTAAAAGTTGTCTAAAAGAGTCTCTCCATCAGTATCCAACTCCAGTTCGATGTAAGGCTGAACAATGTAAGGCTGAACAACGCTACTAACAATTTCTGACATTTTGTTGTTGTTGAGTATCCACAAGTTGTTTAAATATCCATTTAAATAACATATTAAGCAACAAGCAATTAAAAGCTTTACCATAAATAGACCTAACTTTCAAACTTCATTTGAGCACTTAACACATATCAAACTGTGTCTATTTAAATTTCAGGTGCAGAAAAAAATATCTTCTTGATATCAAAATGGCAACGGTACCACTTACTTTGAAGGTGTCTGATTGTCAACAAAAAAAGTCTCCTTGCAAACAAATTTGCGAAGGATGAACAATGATATGCAATGCTAGCATTTGTAGACAATTGTTTACCGTGTTTAGCACACCTGCAAACATTTTTTGAGAAAATTTTGTTGTTTTATCACGAAGGAACTTTGACTCATTGATGCATTTCAAGGGTTTATCATAAATTGTGTACGCTACACATAACTTCGGGCTGCCATATTTATGCCTACACTAGCATCTTTCCAGGTTCCAAATCCAACTGAAAGTGGTGTTTTTCAATGTTTGTAAATAGAAAGTTCAGACTTTCCAAATTAAAAGTACTGTAATGTATCATAAAAATGCACAAAGGCAATGTAGCACGCTAACGCTTAAAACATTTCTCACAACATAATACACACTGATTCAGTTAATACAAATTTCATAAGTAGCATTTCATTCCAAGCAAGTAATGAGAAAATAATGTCAGGCATCTTTTTAAAAGTGTGAATTCCAGTCGTTTGACACTTGGAAAACAGCTGAGCACAGCAGAGGGCAAATGATTCTCCACTAATTAATTGAAAGACAGATTTCCAGAGTTATCAGTCAGAGATAATTACTGTTAACTACACAAACACCCTTAAGACACTCCGCTGCTTATCTCAACCTCACTTTGCAACAATGCAAAATTTAGACTACGTTATCATACTCCCTCTCTTATTTCCCTCTGTCTATATTACATACACAGCCAGAAGCTTGTCGCAACCGTTCTCTGATGGGATATGCACACTGATTAGTGCCATTTATTTCTATGTATATGTATGTATATATGCAGGTGCATGTGGAATAATTGCTTATGGTTCATTAAACAAGCATTAAAAATATAGTTTAAACCATTTCCAATAAAGATTTGTAAAGCTTTTTTTAAATTTACACTATACTAAAGAAGGGAAATAATTCTGTAATCAGCTACTCAGATTCATTTCATTTCAAACCCATATGTAGGCTTCTGAATACAGTTTTTATGGTGTTTCATTTTTGGACTTCGACAACCCAATTCAACGACTATAAATGTTTAGAAAAAAGCAGCATGAACATATACAATATATGATAAACATATTTTAAAGATATATCTGATAAATATATCCTTTTGTGTTTTATGGAAACTCCCTTAAAACAGTTTGAAATGACATGAGAGTTTAGTTGTTTTTTTTTTTTTTGGCAGAAATATTCTTTGAATTATGCACCTGGAATTCAAACAGACTTGAATTATGACATATATGAATGCCAACGGAATCACTGGGAAATATTAATGGTCACACTCATCTCTCTCAGGACCTAAAGTGCACAAAGGCCAGAGATCACAAGACGGTACGGAAGGTCACAAAGTGATTTAATTACAATTTAATCAATTAGCTTGCACACATAGTGCGGATTTTCATGAGAATGATAATCGTTCGTCGACTCTTTTGAATAGCTTGTGTAGTTCCCACCCCCTCTGTGAGAAAAACTTCAAAAGACGACCCCATTTGCAAGCCATGCATTTATAATGTTTGCCAAGACACCACATCCATCATCCATTTTTCATATAAACGCCGTAGATGTTTGTACAGACATGGCCTGTTTGAGAGATGCATATGCATTTATTAAGACTGTAACTGGGTTCTATTTTTTTTTTTTTTTTTTACAATATTTATTAGAAAGCTTTCAATGTGGTGAGGAAAGGTGTAGATAAAAAAAAACAAACACTGTATCTACGTGTCAACGTGTGAGTGAGTGTGTATGTGTGTCCCTGAGGAAGGCTCAGTCTGGGAAAAGCCAGTGGTGTGTGAAGCTTTGTTGAGTGGATCGATATCATCCAATCTCCCTATTCTCTCCCAGGACTCCCCATAAATCTGTAGCCGGCCCAACAGCAGAAGGTGCAAAAGCTAATTAGCGCAAAGCTGTATTAGCAGTGAGAGAAAGCATACGGAGAGCACTTCCATGCTTGCAGGCTGTCTTTATAAGTGACTCTAATCTCTAACATGATTACACTGTATGGGGTCTTATATTCCCATCCGACACAAACTGTCATCCTCTGAAATAAATACAGCCGCTGATCAAGCTAATTATTTGCCATCTCAAATTTGAGCAAGACCTTCTGAAAGCTATTCTCAGTCACTCTCAAAAAGGTCAGCAGCCACTATGAATGCAGAGCAATGCAAGGATGGGATAAGGACCGAAGCTCTAAATGCTAATTCTGAGGTAAAGGTTAATAGGGACCTCCGCTGTAAAACAGATAGACAAAACCGAGGGCGTCACCTTCATGCAAGACTTGACTTTGAGATCGTCAATCAAGGTGGCTAATCCTGCAACATGACCCATTGTATAAATGGAGAGTTCACCAGAGACTGCTTATATACCAAGACGGTTCACTCACATTACTATGAATGGGAGAAAGTGCATTCATGATATGTCGGTATAAGTCCCGCCTTCTAAATAAAACAGCCAATCAACAATTGGGATAGGGTCATAGCATTACTTCAGCTACCGTTAAAAACTTGTGTTCCCATAATAACAGTCAGTGTCCTGAGATTCAAATTAGCGAGTGCATGTGCATTGGCTTTATTATTCTTAAATATGTGTTTTTATGGATTTTTGAGTGCAAGAAACAACAAGAATGGGTCGATTCATGTCAGATTTTGCTGCTGACTTGAAGTGTTATTTAAATGTGAGTTTGGCCTGCAGTTATGAAGATTTTGTGAGCACAAAATCGTGTGCACAATGGAAGAATTTGATCTAGTAAGAGTGGGAATAGGAACTCAATGGGAAGATCTTTTAATAAACAGACTTGTTTCACACACAAATCGTTATAATACATTTTTATTAGACATTTTAGATATATTTGCAGAATATATTAACAGCCTGTGTGATTTACACTGCACGTCTCCCTTTAGCTGAACTTGCACCAGTATAACTAACTTCTTTTGGCCTTCAAGATATGGGTAACTGTAATGTCTAGTGTGTTGGTTCTGTGTCAAGTTTCCTGGTTTTGCCATGTGCTCCATTGTCATGTGATTCCCTAGTCTCTTGTGTCATATTAGGTGTGTTAGACATTGGCTGCGGCTGGATGTAACCGATCGGTGAGAGCAGCCGTGTGCAGGCGGGGAGGAGCTGCAAGCGGAGACGCGAAGTCGGACACTTTCTGCTTCCCGCAGTGACGCTTGCGCTGTGTTTGCATACTTTAATCACAGCTGAAGTGAAATAAATGCAATATTTGTCAATACACAGATGTTTCAGAGACATAATTGTCATGCAAAACTTTATGCACGGCTTAATACAGCGTGTGTTTGTACATTAATAAAAATCAACATATAAGAAGCTACGCTATCAAAGAAGTGGGGTCTACGTTTCTTTATCAGTTTTATTTTGATAAGCATGACAAAATAATATCGTGACCACAGGTTTTACTGTTATTAAAAACAGATTTGTGAGCATTAGTGGAACTGAAGGTTTTAGAATAAACACGAAACACACGATCACTGTCATGCGGTGAATCCGGCCAATCATGGAACAGCTGTGTCGTCATCAGAGTCCATGCAGTCCGTTGCAGCCGCTCTAGAGAAACTGTACCGGCTGTCTCACGGTACTTTGATGCCATACGTCACTGTCACGTGGCGTCGGCGCTGTCTCAAGTCGGACAAAATTTCGAACCGGCATGCACTGCTTCAAATCAGCCACCGATCGGTCTGCGCATCGCTGCATCAAGTCGAACAAGCCTGTTGTCATTAGTTGATTTAGTCATGTGTTCTCAGTTCAATTCTGTCATTGGTTCATTGTCTGATTGTTCACAGGTGTGTCTTGTTAAGTCATTAGTCTTTGTGTATTTAAGCCCTCATGTTTGCCATGTGTCCTTGTCGAGTATTGTTTCCTGTAAACCACTGTTGGAGAGTCTGTCATGGTCATGTTTATGTTAGTTTCAATCTGTTCTAGTCTGTTTCAAGTCAAGTCATCACTTGTGTTGTCTCAGTTCACGTTTGTAAATAAACTGCACTTGGGTTCACTTCAACTTGCCTTCAGTGGACAATCCGTTACAGTAACAAATGACACTGAAGGTCTCACTTGCACCGGCATAATAGTAATCTCTTCTTTGCCCTTCAATATGTGATGAATTTTTCAAAACAGACCATGCCACTAGTAGGGAGTAGATTTTATCTGTGAAATCTAACTGTGAATGAGTTAATAAAAAAAAAGTTGGAAAGTACCCAACTGTATGTTGTTGGGGAGACTGTCTGAAGATGAAAAGAAGAGGCAAACACCTGTATATATGAGGTTGTTGGTCAAAAACTGTGAAAAATGAGTGTAATTGTTAGATGTTGTGCAGGCATTTGTTTGTTGTCTCCACCAATAAAGTCTCCATGACTCGACTGATTTCTGGCAATAAGGGGAAGACTTTTTCCATGACACTGTGTTGACTTAAGAAGACTTAAACAAGTCACGTTTGTGATGTTTTTGCTTTAAAGCTATAGCACAAATCTTCAGACTTTATATATTTTTTTTGTTTTGTTTCTCAGAACAAAGAAAGTCATAAGCCCTGTTTCCACCCATTACCCGGAAGAATTTGTACCAGGAACTTTTTTCCCCCCAGACCTGCTACTGTCTGCGTTTCCACTGCGGTCTAAAGTACCGTGAAGATTAGGCAAATTAGCCCAGAGACGTGGGACTGCGCGCGACTGCTCTTCCCAGTCAGCGACGGACAGTAATCATTTTTGCGCGACACTGTCTGCAAGTATGCCAAGTATGGAGGAGATGCAAGTAGCGCTGCTTTTGCTGGTTATGTATTGGTTTACTAAAGAGGTCATTAACAAAACTGCGGAAAAGAGACGAGCACTGATACTAAAGCGTATTCTGAAAGCTAGTAAAGCTAGATTTCAAATAAGACAACGTATGTTATTATCAGCTATGCAGCGAATGCGCACCATCGGACAGAAAGAGCAATACTGATATTTACTGAATGCAGAACAAACCTCGCAAAAGACTTTTAAAAATGCCGGTTGAAATAAAATGCTGCGTGAGTTCAACCAATCAGCATGTTCAGCGCCCAAGTCCCACCCCCAAAAGTTCCCGAAGTTTGAAAAAGTACTACCTCAGGAGCAGGGCCGTTTGGAGGGGGAAATATTTACCTGGAACTTCATTTAGACCCTGGTTCCTGGGGTCGAAACACAGAGTACCACCCCAAAGTTCCTGGGGAAAGTTCCTGCGGTGGAAACGCGGCTATACAGGTTTAGTATGACATGAGTAAATGGTGACTTTTCATTATTCTCTTCTTCCTGTGGTTAACTACGTCAGCTTTTGCCTTGCGGCCAATGCATTCTAAACATTCTAAACTCAAGGTGGATGTGGTTGTCACCGGCTAATGGCTTACACAGAAGATGTAGGCAGGAGATTCTCTACGGAGCCCAGAGGTGCTGCCCAAAAAAATGTATTCTGATGTCCACAGCCCAGCCGTACCAACCCATCTGCTCATGTCATCACCTCTGCGGGTGTTTTTATTTGTGCCAGGTTCTGTCACTGCAGTTTCTTTCATCGAGTCTTCCACGTTGCCCCCGAGCCAATGTTTGTAGACACATTTTTTGCACAACAAGGAGGTGTAGAAAGGGTGACAGTAATTATATTCACAAATTATTACTGGGCACCGTTCCAAGAACCGTTCTAACCATTTCATCATATGTGCAGTTGAACATGTTTATCCTATACTTCTGAAGAGGAAAATAAACAGAAGGGGAGGAGAGTAATAGGCATAGATCTGGGAGGATGGGGGGAGTAATCACGCTTTCCCTGAGGGTGCTCGGCACTTCAGCAGATTCCCTCAATTCTCTCATGCCGTTCGTTTCTGCTGAGTGCCGAGATCAGTCACGGGCTGATGCTGGGAGCTGTCGTATACCCCAATGTCTCTTCTTATCTGATCTGAGACACAAAACAACCTTATTTTACATGGCATCATGCTGTGCTTGGAATTTGAAAGATGGGAAAAGTGTGAATTTATATTCTATCAGAAGAGATATGCGTCGAAAAAGTCACAGAACAGTCATTAGGCTCTCTTCCAAAACCGTGTGAGCTATCTCCCTAGGCAGCATGTTAAGGCATCGTAGGCATTTTTGCATGAGGCATTTTTGTTGACTTAATTATGCTGCGTCCTAAAATAACTTTTGGCAAAATGTTAATGTCAAGCTCGGTGAAAAAATAAATGGCAGATGAATTTTGCTGATACTTTCAGTATGCAATAAATTATTATATCTGTAATCAACATTGCTGTCACATCGTCTGCCATCTTGGATTTTTATTTTCCATATTCTGTCAGTTTTTAATTAATTCTAACTCTTTCCTCGCCAGCGATTATTTATAAAAAGTTGCCGGCCAGGGCCAGTCCTTTTGATAATTTTCATAAAACTTTCATGGCCCTGAGAATATTTTGTTATATGGATATCTAAATATGCAATATATAAAAAGAAAGAACAGAGCATCTGTTTTGTAAAAACATTTAAAAAAAAAACATTCTAGCTTCATGCATTTTCTTTTATCAACACTTGAATGTGAGTTAGTTTTATAAAGCAACATTTTGAATAAAAAGCTGAGTTGTTTTTCAAAGACTACAAAGTGCATAAGCAATCCTCTCATTGCTTGTTTCTGCTCCTTTTTTTCCCTGTGTTTTGATCCAGAAATGTTGTACTCTTTCAGAAGATGTGTAATAGAGTGGTGGAACTGTGACATAAATTTGTAGGTCAAAGCATGGAAACAAGTTAGTATTTTAGCACTTGCAGTTCTATTGTCCTGAAATGAATGTTTTTTTTTCAAGGGTTTTTGGTTAAACGGCTTAAATAAGGTCTGTAGTTGACACAAGCTCAACTCGTGACACTACACCACTTACATGTCTTGCTAACAAGAGGCTAAATGGGACTACAGAAGCTGTCGGGGACATTAAACGTCATCTTGCAGAGAAGGTAAACTCAGTCCACTTTTCCTGTCTCGTTATGCTTATGTGTGCTCATAAAAAACTATTCTAAATCAAACTTTATGGGAAAATGTTTTTTAGAGAAAAACTGAGTCGTCAAAGTTACGTCAAACCTGCCCCACTCTATAGCGCCCCCCTGCCGTTTAACAGTGAAAATACAACGGAAATACAAAAATTCTGTCAATGGCAGGGAACAAGTTGACTATTTTAAGTAATTCAAATGAACTTATTAATTTTAAATAATTCAAAACTAACCTTTTAGCTATATAATGCTTTCCAACAAACTAAATGAAAAACAAACAATATTTGACAAATAACTGTCAAATTCAAAACTGACTGAATGCATGCGACAAGCTCAAACCTAGAATGCTGGAAAAATAAAAAAATAAATACATGGGAATGTGAGAGAAATACTGATTATAGATTATACATCATTTAATTCTACAAAGTAAAAATTGAAACTAACTATACCAAAATTGTGTGTACTATTGTTATTTGTGCACATTAAGTGAGGTGTGAGATAGCGTTATTATATTTAAGTAAAACTAAAACTATAAAACACATTTGTATTACTTGAAGAAGAAAAACACACATACAATAATATAAATTATTTTATTTCAGATAACTGTGAAGGTATTATTACTCATTTCCTTTAGTTTAACTTGAATAAAATGAAACAAAAATATAGACATGCTCAGAAAAAAGATAAATCTACAAAACAACAAAATTACTAAAACTTTAAAATTCGGCGGCGGGCTGGTGTGGGTTTGCTTATAGCCCCCCAGCTCTGCCGCCATGTGTTGGAGTTTACCCCGGTGAACGAGAGGGTCGTTTCCCTGCGGCTTCGGCTCGGGGATAGGTCTCTCACTGTTGTGTGTGCCTACGGGCCAAACAGCAGTGCAGAGTACCCGACCTTCTTGGTGTCCCTGGGAGGGGTGCTGGAGAGTGCTCCGACTGGGGACTCCGTCGTTCTACTGGGGGACTTCAACGCCCACGTGGGCAATGACAGTGAAACCTGGAGGGGCGTGATTGGGAGGAACGGCCCCCCTGATCTGAACCCGAGTGGTGTTCAGTTATTGGACTTCTGTGCTAGTTACAGTTTGTCCATAACGAACACCATGTTCAAGCATAAGGGTGTCCATCAGTGCACATGGCACCAGGACACCCTAGGTCGTAGGTCAATGATCGACTTTGTGGTCGTTTCATCTGACCTGCGGCCGTATGTCTTGGACACTCGGGTGAAGAGAGGGGCGGAGCTGTCAACTGATCACCACCTGGTGGTGAGTTGGATCCGATGGCGGGGGAGGAAGCTGGATAGACTCGGTAGACCCAAACGTACTGTGAGGGTCTGCTGGGAACGTTTGGCCGAGTCTCCTGTCAGAGAGATCTTCAACTCCTGCCTCCGGCAGAGCTTCGACCAGATCCCGAGGGAGGCTGGAGATATTGAGTCCGAGTGGACCATGTTCTCCACCTCCATTGTCAAAGCGGCTGCTCGGAGCTGTGGACGCAAGGTCTCCGGTGCCTGTCGAGGCGGCAATCCCCGAACCCGGTGGTGGACACCGGAAGTAAGGGATGCCGTCAAGCTGAAGAAGGAGTCCTATCGGGCCTGGCTGGCTTGTGGGACTCCTGAGGCAGCTGACAGGTACCGGCAGGCTAAACGGACTGCAGCCCGGGTGGTTGTGGAGGCAAAAACTCGGGCCTGGGAGGAGTTCGGTGAGGCCATGAAAAAGGACTATCGGCTGGCCTCGAAGAGATTCTGGCAAACCGTCCGGCGCCTCAGGAGGGGGAAGCAGTGCCCTACCAACGCTGTTTACAGTGGCGATGGGCGGCTGTTGACCTCAACTGGGGATGTTGTCGGACGGTGGAAGGAATACTTCGAGGATCTCCTCAATCCCGCCGTCACGTCTTCCATTGGGGAAGCAGAGGCTGGGGGCTCAGAGGAGGACTCGTCCATCACCCAAGCTGAAGTCACCGAGGTGGTCAAGAAACTCCTCGGTGGCAAGGCACCGGGGGTGGATGAGATCCGCCCTGAGTACCTCAAGTCTCTGGATGTTGTGGGGCTGTCTTGGCTGACACGCCTCTGCAGCATCGCGTGGCGGTCGGGGACAGTGCCTCTGGTATGGCAGACCGGGGTGGTGGTCCCTCTTTTTAAGAAGGGGGACCGGAGGGTGTGTTCCAACTATAGGGGGATCACACTTCTCAGCCTCCCCGGGAAAGTCTATGCCAGGGTACTGGAGAGGAGAATTCGGCCGATAGTGGAACCTCGGATTCAGGAGGAACAGTGTGGTTTTCGTCCTGGTCGTGGAACACTGGACCAGCTCTATACCCTCTACAGGGTGCTGGAGGGTTCATGGGAGTTTGCCCAACCAGTCCACATTTGTTTTGTGGATTTGGAGAAGGCATTCGACTGTGTCCCTCGTGGCGTCCTGTGGAGGGTGCTGGGGGAATATGGGGTCCGGGGTCCTTTGCTGAGGGCTGTCCGGTCCCTGTATGACCGAAGCAGGAGTTTGGTCCGCATTGCCGGCAGTAAGTCAGACTTGTTCCCGGTGCATGTTGGACTCCGGCAGGGCTGCCCTTTGTCGCCGGTTCTGTTCATAATTTTTATGGACAGAATTTCTAGGCGCAGCCAAGGGCCGGAGGGTGTCAGGTTTGGGGACCACACGGTTTCGTCTCTGCTCTTTGCGGATGACGTTGCCGTGTTGGCCCCTTCTAACCAGGACCTTCAGCATGCACTGGGACGGTTTGCAGCCGAGTGTGAAGCGGCTGGGATGGGGATCAGCACCTCCAAATCCGAGGCCATGGTCCTCAGTCGGAAAAGAGTGGCTTGCCCACTTCAGGTTGGTGGAGAGTTCCTGCCCCAAGTGGAGGAGTTCAAGTATCTAGGGGTCTTGTTCACGAGTGAGGGGAGGATGGAACGGGAGATTGACAGACGGATCGGTGCAGCTTCTGCAGTAATGCGGTCGATGTACCGGTCTGTCGTGGTGAAGAAAGAGCTAAGCCGTAAGGCGAAGCTCTCGATTTACCGGTCAATCTACGTTCCTACTCTCACCTATGGTCATGAGCTTTGGGTCATGACCGAAAGGACAAGATCCCGGATACAGGCGGCCGAAATGAGCTTTCTCCGCAGGGTGGCTGGGCGCTCCCTTAGAGATAGGGTGAGAAGTTCAGTCACTCGGGAGGAACTCGGAGTAGAGCCGCTGCTCCTCCACATCGAGAGGGGACAGCTGAGGTGGCTCGGGCATCTGTTCCGGATGCCTCCTGAACGCCTTCCCGGGAAGGTGTTTCAGGCATGTCCAACCGGGAGGAGGCCCCGGGGAAGACCGAGGACACGCTGGAGGGACTATGTCTCCCGGCTGGCCTTGGAACGCCTCGGTGTCCCCCCGGAAGAGCTAGAGGAAGTGTCTAGGGAGAGGGAAGTCTGGGCATCTCTGCTTAGACTGCTGCCCCCGCGACCCGGCCCCGGATAAGCGGAAGAAGATGGATGGATGGACTTTAAAATTCAAATGAAAGCAAAATATAAAAATAAAAACATTCAAAATATGAATAAAATCTATAAATCTATCTCAAATGATTCTTAAATAACACCGTGAGTGTAGTTGCTGTCTATAGAGCATTTCAAATCAGTCACTGATTTCACGTTAATATGCTTCTATGTAAGCAGAGGGAATGAGTGCAGTTTTTTTGGAACCGGGTGGATGAGTACTACATATAAGCTATCAAAATTTGGAAAGACTTTTAAAAGAAACTGAGCTGTCATCACAAAAAGCAATTTCCAGAGCTATCTTTTGCTGAAATGAAAAAAAACAAACAAACAAAAAAAGCTCAGGTATACAAACCTGACAAACCTAGGTAGACAAAAGCAATGTGGGATCCTTTCTCACTCATTCAGAACTCAAAACTAATGTATACCGAAGGTTGTGTAGGTTTTAGAATTTAACGCCCACTTGGTGAAAACAAGCCATATCCAGGCATTTCAACAAGAAACAAGTGCAATCTATCACATGCTGCATAGTGCCAAAGGCATACAACAAAAGAGTGGAACTGAGCAAACTGAACGGCGAGGACGTCTTATGGGATGTTAAGTTCATGGAGAATGAGAGGGAAAAAATATACAGCAAACAACCAAGAAAGAGAGACTTGAGCAGGTACAGAAACTATACAAACCACCATAGATGATTTGACTTTTTAATAATTGTTAGAATATTCGATTAATCGAATAATCAACAGATTAATCAATTGGAAAAATAATCGATAGTTCTAACCCTAGTTCCATTAAGAGATGCACCAACTGACCGGGCCAAAAATCCGAACAAATTTTTTTTAATTTATTTCTGCCGATCTCTGGTCTGGAATTGCACAAAAGTAACCAATGAAACACTATATCGCTGCTGTTTCAAAAATTCTGCAAGTGCTGTCCTACTGTCAGAGAATGAATTTGCAATTTAATTTAGTCTGTCTGCTGTTTTTGTTTTGTGCAGGTATGTTTTTTGCAGCATAATTTCACAAAGCTGAAGTCAGACTATGCTGTTTTTGCTCTCAATCTTGAGAATATACTAAATAAAAAACAACTGCTCAAGTTAAATGTGTGTAGCATTGTTGTATCGTGGTTAAAATACAATGCTTGCCTCTAATTTCGAACTATATTATATATATATATATATATATATATATATATATATATATATATATATATATATATATATATATATATATATATATATATATATATATATATATATACAGGGAGTGCAGAATTATTAGGCAAATGAGTATTTTGACCACATCATCCTCGTTATGCATGTTGTCTTACTCCAAGCTGTATAGGCTGGAAAGCCTACTACCAATTAAGCATATTAGGTGATGTGCATCTCTGTAATGAGAAGGGGTGTGGTCTAATGACATCAACACCCTATATCAGGTGTGCATAATTATTAGGCAACTTCCTTTCCTTTGGCAAAATGGGTCAAAAGAAGGACTTGACAGGCTCAGAAAAGTCAAAAATAGTGAGATATATTGCAGAGGGATGCAGCAGTCTTAAAATAGCCAAGCTTCTGAAGCGTGATCATCAAACAATCAAGCGTTTCATTCAAAATAGTCAACAGGGTCGCAAGAAGCGTGTGGAAAAACCAAGGCGCAAAATAACTGCCCGTGAACTGAGAAAAGTCAAGCGTGCAGCTGCCAAGATGCCACTTGCCACCAGTTTGGCCATATTTCAGAGCTGCAACATCACTGGAGTGCCCAAAAGCACAAGGTGTGCAATACTCAGAGACATGGCCAAGGTAAGAAAGGCAGAAAGTCGACCACCACTGAACAAGACACACAAGCTGAAACGTCAAGACTGGGCCAAGAAATATCTCAAGACTGATTTTTCTAAGGTTTTATGGACTGATGAAATGAGAGAGTCTTGATGGGCCAGATGGATGGGCCCGTGGCTGGATTGGTAAAGGGCAGAGAGCTCCAGTCCGACTCAGACGCCAGCAAGGTGGAGGTGGAGTACTGGTTTGGGCTGGTATCATCAAAGATGAGCTTGTGGGGCCTTTTCGGGTTGAGGATGGAGTCAAGCTCAACTCCCAGTCCTACTGCCAGTTTCTGGAAGACACCTTCTTCAAGCAGTGGTACAGGAAGAAGTCTGCATCCTTCAAGAAAAACATGATTTTCATGCAGGACAATGCTCCATCACACGCGTCCAAGTACTCCACAGCGTGGCTGGCAAGAAAGGGTATAAAAGAAGAAAATCTAATGATATGGCCTCCTTGTTCACCTGATCTGAACCCCATTGAGAACCTGTGGTCCATCATCAAATGTGCGATTTACAAGGAGGGAAAACAGTACACCTCTCTGAACAGTGTCTGGGAGGCTGTGGTTGCTGCTGCACGCAATGTTGATGGTGAACAGATCAAAACACTGACAGAATCCATGGATGGCAGGCTTTTGAGTGTCCTTGCAAAGAAAGGTGGCTATATTGGTCACTGATTTGTTTTTGTTTGGTTTTTGAATGTCAGAAATGTATATTTGTGAATGTTGAGATGTTATATTGGTTTCACTGGTAAAAATAAATAATTGAAATGGGTATAAATTTGTTTTTTGTTAAGTTGCCTAATAATTATGCACAGTAATAGTCACCTGCACACACAGATATCCCCCTAAAATAACTAAAACTAAAAACCACTTCCAAAAATATTCAGCTTTGATATTAATGAGTTTTTTGTGTTCATCTGTTGCACGTAAGTGGGACATCGAGGGCAAGACGACAACCATTGGGACTGACAGTGCACGCAACATGGTTGCCGCAATTCGACGCGCTATGAACACATGAACTGTGTCGCATAGTGAGTCTTGCAGACAGCGGCTTTGTAAATGCTTTGACCAATTATTTGGCTGTGTTAATAAACAGACATAATATGAAAATTATGTATCTGTGTCCTGTTATTTATCTTTTGGTATGCATTTCAGAAAAAAAATGGTTAGGATTCAGGTGTAATTGCAAATAGTGATTAATCCTGATTAATCCACTGAAAATTCTGATTAATTTGATTAAAAATTTTAATCATTTGACAGCCCTAATATATATATATATATATATATATATATATATATATATATATATATATATATATATATATATATATATATATATATATATATATATATATATATATATATATATATATATATATATATATATATATATATATATATATATATATATATATATATATATAAACACAATTAAGGCCAGTTTGGCCTGTAATTGGGCAATTAAACAACAAATAATTTCACATAAAGAAAGCATCCCTAGTTTCCTTTCCAGTTTCCTGAATAGCTATTGTCTTCAAGTCAACAGGCTATCACCTGATCTTATAAAGCTCCCCGGAGGCCAAGTGCCATGGCAGTGGGGTGTGCTGGGATATTATAATGAGTTGGTCAACTGTAAACGCTCCGTCAATTACGAACACAAAAAGGGCCATATTGCAAGAGAGGAGCTAATGAGTTGGAGGCTAATGCGCACGAGTGACTGCAAAGAGACAGAGACATCCAAATTCACTATTGTATTACGAAAAAGGAAAGAAAAGGCTCATTAACAGCACAAATCAGCTCATTTCATTACAAATCCCAATGCATTTCCATATCAATAAGTCATCAAAATGCTTGTTCTGAATGAGTCATCCTTTTGGTATAATAAGAAACATTACGTGGGTGTGATATTCCGCATGAGGACTGATGATATTGGACCTTGTAGCACATCAGAAACCACACAGGATTCAGGAAATATCAACTGGCTCCTCTGCTATTAATACCCGATCAACTATCAGCTCCACAAGCAGGAAACCAGGTTGGTCAGCACCACAAATAGGCCATCACACCAACCTGGGTATGAATATAAATTTCAGATTATTCTGAAGCCACTAAGCTTTGCCTCCTCATGTTTCCATGCTTCAGCCAAATAAGTAGATTTAGATCACATGGACCACTTCACATTTATTTACCTCACACACAACACTGAACAAAATGCTGTACGAATGCACATGACTCTCCAGTGACGCACTTTCAATCAGCCATTCACAATGCCCATCATTCACACACCTGTGTTCATTTATTAAATATTTTGGCTGATTTGATCATGCGTTCAGCTTCCCATAATAGTATAGTGCAGTGAACAATTTACCATACTAAAAACAATATATTCCACAGATTTTCCTCCAAAAGAAGAGCAATAAAAGTCTGCAGATTCCACCTGGGCCTCATAATAAGTAAATCTGTGTAAACACTGTGCTTCTGTACAGCTGTCAATAAATTGCTTATTTGAGCATAAAAATCACCAGCTGTCAAATGAAGTAGCCATGCAACACTGGAAGCAGGACTAATGGGGTGGTAAGAGTACTTTGCTACCACTTGGGCTGCATAAACTAAGTTTTATTATAGGGATGCATCAATATTATAATTCTGAATAGGCAGATCATTATTTTCATGTTATGGCCGATAAGCACTAAATACACTATATTGCCAAAAGTTTTAGGACGCCTGCCTTTACTTGCACATGAACTATAATGACATCCTATTCTTATTCCATAGGGTTTAATATGGAGTTGGCCCACCCGTTGCAGCTATAACAGCTTCAACTCTTCTGGGAAGACTTTCCACAAAGTTTATGAGTGGAATTTTTGACCATTCTTCTAGAAGTGCATTTGTGAGGTCAGGCACTTACAGTATGTGGGACGAGAAGGCCTGGCTCGCAGTCTCCGCTCTAATTCATCCAAAAGGTGTTCTATCGGGTTGAGGTCGGGACTCTGTGCAGGCCAGTCAAGTTCCTCCACACCAAACTCGCTCATCCATGTCTTTATGGACCTTGCTTTGTGCACTGGTGCACAGTCACGTTGGAACAGGAAGGGGCCATCCACAAATTTTTCCCACAAAGTTGGGAGCATGAAATTATCCAAATATGTCTTGGTATGCTGAAACATTAAGAGTTCCTGTCACTGGAACTAAGGGGCCAAGCCCAACCCCTGAAAAACACCCCCACACCATAATCCCCCCTTCTACCAAACTTTACACTTGGCACAATGCAGTCAGGTACCGTTCTCTTGACAACCACCAAACCTAGACACGTCCATCGGATTGCCAGACAGATAAGCGTGATTCGTCACTCCAGAGAACACTGGAGTCTGCACTGCTCTAGAGTCCAGTGGCGGTGTGCTTTACACCACTACATCCAACGCTTTGCATTTCATTTGGTGATGTTAGGCTTGGATATATATATACCACTTTGTGGCTGAGTTGCTGTTGTTCCCAATTGCTTCCACTTTGTTATAATACCACTAACAGTTGACCATGAAATATTCAGTAGTGAGGAAATTTCACGAATGGACTTTTCATGAATTGCACAGGTGACAACCTATCACAGTACCACGCTTGAATTCACTGAGCTCCTGAGAGCGACCCATTCTTTCACAAATGTTTGTAGAAGCAGTCTGCATGCCTATGTGCTTTATTTTATACACCTTTGGCCATGGAAGTGATTGGAACACCTGGATCCAATGATTTGGAGGGGTGTCCCAATACTTGTGGCAATATAGTGTAGCTGATATATTAAAATGACAAATATTTTTAGTTCTTTTTTTGTTTTATAATTTACCTAGGCACATTATTTCCTTTGACCATATTAAAACAAAAACAGTAATGTCTCCATACAAAAGATTGCAGCAAATAGCAAACAACAATGATTTAATAAATTCCAGATGGACAAGATCAAATCCGGACCTATTTTTTGCTCATTTGAGAAGCGATTTCAGTCTGCCATTTCATTTGATCTTTATTTCACAATATAGAAAGAAAATATACAATTGTCACGTTTCATGTTGATTTGAACACATTTTATGAGCACAATTAAATGTTCAATATTGACCATTAAAGATAAAAAAAAAAAATACTATTTTAACATATTATATGAGGCTAGGCCTCAAACAGTATATACTACTATAGAGGAACACTAATATTACTGACAGCCATGGCACATTGAAGTCTACCTGTTCTCATCATTGACCCAAAGACTAGCTCCTGAGAATTAATTCTGTTAAATTCCAACAGAAGTCCTAACACTGTTCTCTCTCCCAAGCACACATCTCTCTGTCTGGGCTTACAGCAAGGAGAAGAAAAAAAAAAGAGCGGCACTTCAGTAAGCTGTAAAACATTATTTGGATGGTGTAAGACATCTGCTGTTACTTCACATGCTGAAGGAGCATCTCGAGAGTAAATCGATATGCAATACAGATGGTTACTGAGGGCGCCTACCATTTTCTGTCATTACAGGCTGGCCTACGACACGGCTAGTTATGCTTCTCTGGCGAGCAATGTTTATCAAGCCTTTCTACTTGATGACTCTCATGTTCAGACAAGCAGTTGTGGGTGAAATGCTCTGAGGGATTCTACCTTAGCTAAGAACGACCTCTTGGGACTGTCATGGATGCTACATCGACTTGCTACACCTGCCAGTCTTGAATGGTGGACAGCAGCTTGCAGAAAAAGTATTTCAGCACACTACTTCCAGTAGTATGGAAATGTGTGGTGGTTGTTCAGATAATTTTTCATCTAATGTCACGAAGATGACATGCTCCAGGGTAGGTGAATCACACAGAGTAATTATGCACGCTGAACACAGGTGCCCCAGAGGAGCACATGTCATTGTCATTGGAAGCCCACATAAATTCATAGTCCTACACACACAAACTGAGCAGGATACACTGATAACAGCACATATAAATCTGGCTTGCGAAAACAATAAGCCCTACTGGCTCTATTTCAGGCTTATCCATGTTCTGTTGACTTATCAGGCCGCATGCAGACGCTCACCAAACACCCGCTGGATTACAGCTCATCGTCATAGAGCTACTGTCATACTATGCTAAAGTGCTGTTTTTGCACCGTAATCCAGGTCTCTTGGTATTCATTCCATTACTATAAATGGAGAAAAAGCATGTATTATCATAGACACCAGTGAGACTAGGGTTTGTAATACGTCCCTGAAACCTGCTATGCTATTGTCTAGTAATGAATACAGAGTTTGTAAGTAAGAGCTAAGAGGATGTGCTGCTATAATGTACTGCATGTTTTATGAACATCTGGATGACAGTAAACAAAGACGTTCCTTTAAAGGTCCCGTTCTTCGTGTTCTTTTGAAGCTTTGATTGTGTTTACAGTGTGCAATATAACATGTGTTCATGTTTCGCGTGTAAAAAACCCCAGTATTTTTAACACGATGTACTTATCTGTATACCGCTGTTTTCACTGTCCTAAAAACGGGTTGATGACTTCCTTTATTCTATGAAGTCCCTCCTTCAGAAATGCGTAACGAGTTCTGATTGTGCCAGCGGTTCCCGTGTTGTGATTTGACCGCAGCTTAGCAAACGTGGCACGGTTCCTGTGTTGTGATTCGACAGCAGCTTAGCGCACGTGGAAATGTCACGCCTCTTAACGGGAGATATATATGCGCTTAATGATCTTTACAGTGTCCCTGGGAAAGCCAAACAAAGGTGATTTGACTCCAGGATGAAAATAACAGTGTCTCGACGACATGGCGACAAACACACTCAAACGCAACACTTCCTTTTCTCCACGCGACACCTCCTCTTCTCTTCTGGCTCTCAGCGAAGGCGGTCGCATTCTCTCTTCTCTCCCTCTCGTCTCCCTCCTCCCTCCTCCCCTGCTTGCTTCTCTCATCTCGTCTAGTCTACTGTCTTAAACTTTCACCTTCGCCGCTTTGTACCCCCAGTATGACAAGCGGGACTGTGACCAGCGCCTGAAAAGGCTGCAGGACGGGCCGCCTGGCTGTGCTGGGAACCTCAACCCCCCATTCCTCTCCCCTGTTGCAAGTCGTGTTTCATGTTGTAATGTGTATGCGCTCATGTTGCTGAGATGTTTTTTTACTGTTCCCAAACTGTGCTCCCGAAAGGAGCATAGTCTGGGGGTTGTTTTTTTTTCATCTCCTCACCCCTCCTTACCTCTCCTCATGTTATGCTATATTTTTCTGTCCAACTAAAGGAGGCGCCGCAGAATGGCGACTCGGTGTGACTCGCACAACACCAAAACAAATTCCGTGTATGTGTAAAAATGTACTTGGCAATAAAGCTCCTTGAATCCTTGAATCCACGTGGGACAGCAACAAGACCACGCCCCCTTTTTTCGCGTAGTCTTGTGGGCGGAGGTTAGTCTGTTCTACTGTTCTATCGACGTCATTTATGAAGGAAGTACCAGGATGTAGTCCAAGCCAGCCGTTCGCTGTAGGCTTTGAAAGGGAACTTCTGTTAAATAAAATATCTCGCTTGGCATTGAACTTTGAGCTTTATAATTTTACAGGTATTATTTATGCTCTAACAGCAACATTACACACTAACTAAAGTTTGAACAGTGGGATCACGAAGAACGGGACCTTTAATATTGATTCTAGGGGTGTCACGATTTACCGGTGTTGATGATAATCGTGATATTAAAAAAATTAATATTGTTATCATGTTAATTAGGGGTGTCACATTCTACCAGTATTGGTGATCATCATATTTAAAAATGAATAGTACATATATAATAATATGACGCATAAATAATCCAATAACTAGAGCGATGTGAGCATTTAGCGCTTGATAATGTGTATTTATCATGTGTAATTTATGTTTCATTCATACTCGCAGCAGGAGGGTGCCCTTGCACAGAATGTCCACAAGTGAGACTCACAGCAGTGATATAACGTATGATGTTCCAAAACAAAATAGATATAAAAATAAATAAATAAATAAAACTGCCCAGCTATTAGCCACCTAACCAACTTAGCAACATCACATAGAACAATGGCTTACTAAATAATATGAAAGTTGTCAAACTCCAACATCCTAGCGGTACATTTTGCACAAAGCACAGCTTCTTCAGAAACCAGAAGTTGAATGGTACCACTGTGCTTCATCTAGCATTTGGTAATCATTGCATGCCACTGCATGAGAGCCCAGACTAGTGACAATACACCTTATACCAGTGTTTTATGAAGTTGCAGAGGCTAATTCCGTTCTACAGGTTTTCTGCTCTTTATCAAACTGACAAGGAGGGTTACACAAAGCATGTGATCAACTAAAAGGCCACCAGTCACCTTATGCTAGTGTGACCAAATAGATTACCCAGTACTAACATCAATGCCTTAGGTATTATACCCAGATATGAATGTTGCTGACATAAAAGTATAGTCTAATATGGTTCCTTTCTGGCTGGTAGACAAGGCAGTTTTGTTCTAGAGTATCTCAACAAAGAACTGTAGTGCAAACGACCACAATAATGTACTAAGCCTCCAATTATCACAGTCTGCTAGTGTGTATTTGGGCCGCATGTTACTCAAAATAGCAGAAAAGGGCAATCGCTTCATCTCCCAGAGCATGGGGCACATGACATACACATGGTCTTTTTAAGAACAGGTCACCAAGACTACAAAAAGACCTGATCAAGTCCTGTGAATAGCTTTCTTTGTATAAACCTTATTTTCCTCCTCTCATGTCACATGAACTTTCATTCAGGAGGCTCATCTGCTGCTCAACAAATGGATCAAATGGCCACACAAAGATGACAAAAGCGACAATTCACGTACTATCAGAGGGATTGTGGAGGCCATTCTGAAGAAAAACATCTCTGGATCTGCTCGCTTAGACAAGGCTAAAGCACACAGTGACAGAAATTTGCATGAAATTTTACTGACCAGAGAGATTTCACTCACATCGGGGGCGTCAAGGGCAAAAGATGCTAGGAACATGTATTTGACCTTCAGAACAGTCCATGTTCATGCATAAATGTGTGTTGTGCTTTCTCCAACCTGTCCCACAGTGTCAGGCTGGGATCTGCTCGCAAGGCTTCAAGGCCATATCGACATGCTCTTGCTGATTTCTCTGTTACTCTCCATGTTTACTGATATAGTTCTTATTACAGTACTCTTTAATTATTTACACACTTCTCTTTTTGTGTAAAACACAACTGAAACAACTGAAAAGATTGCAGAACTGTTCCTATTTAATGCTCTCATCCTACTTTAGGGGTTATCAAATTTGCCAAGGACCCCCAAATATAATGAGCTATCAGCTGTCAGCTGTATGGTATATTTATGTATAAAGAAACAAATATAGCGTGAGACTATAAAGACACAACTCAACATCTAAAATTAAATGCACTAACATGTTTTCAGTGCTGGAGGGAAGCAATTCTAAACATTCTGGAAAATATTCATCACACATATTTACACATTTAATATATTAAATATGTACTGTATTCTGTTCTATATATATATATATATATATATATATATATATATATATATATATATATATATATATATATATATATATATATATATATACACACACACACACACACACACACAGTGTTACACAACAGTTTATTAGTAACACTTTATTTAGTATCATATCCAAAACTACTCACTAGTCATGCCACTTTTCAAGTAGTTTTGTAAAGAACTAGTGATGTCTAATTTGTCACGTCTAGTTTGTTTGCTGTTCTGACATGGAAAGAGGCACATAAACAGGGTAAGTGAATTCCCCCAAACTCCACCTACAGTCTAGAGATGCATTTTTTAAACCTTGAGCACCACATAGAATGCTGTGTCATGCACAAGATGCTGTAATAGATGTGAGCGCAACAGTTCAAGGGTTAGTTCACCCAAAAGTAAAAATGCTTTCATTAATTAATCACCCTCATGTTGTTCCAATCCCGTATTTAAAAATTGTGATGCTGTGTGATTTTTTTTTGTCCAAATCACACAGCCCTAAGCTACACAAATATTGAAAAAGCACACATTTCTATATGATGCCATTTTATGCTGTAGCAATACGATTTGTCTATAAAGGTATCTAGACTAGGGGCTCTCAACTTCAGCCCTCAAGGTCCACTTTCCTGCAGAGTTTGTCTGCGTCCGAATGCTTAAAAATGCTGCCTTCTGAGGATGCATTCCAAGGTAGGAAGGCATTCGAGACACATCGGAATCCAATGTTAGCTTCCTGTCTCTTGAGATACCTTCATCTATTCTGCATAGATGTATCATTCGCTGCCTTTGATATCCCACAATCCTGTGGGTTCAATTCTGTGACAGTTAAGCTAAAAATAAAGATGGCATCTGAACATTGCATTTGGTTGTTAGTTTGTGTGTAAATGTACATTTTGAGCAAAGTTCTCCACTTTTGATGTCATATCTAGCAAGAAATTAGTATTGTAGAAATTAAATATTTGCTTAGTTGTTATCAAAGTTCTCTCTATTTTGTTGTACTTCATAAAACTGTTATGCTATCTCAGAAGCCTAAAATCAGTTTCGTATGGTATATTTGTAAGCAAACGCTGCTTGCAAAGTCACAGCCTGACAGGGCAGCGAGGCAAAAAGTCAGCTGCATAAGCTTTTGGATGCAGCATTTATCTCTAACCTTGATCAAACTAATCTTGAACCTTGATTAGCTTGTTCCGGTATGTTTGATTAGCAAAATTCTGCAGGAAAGTGGACCTCAAGGGCCAGAGTTAAGAACCCCTGGTCTAGACAAACCTGATTCATTGAGGGGGACAAGTCCCCCTGAATAAATAGAAATGGCCAAATTACCCCCCCCCCCCCTTCTTCAATGTTATTTATATTAAATAACTGATTATTTCAGTCCTGTTGGCGTGACGGGGTTCCATCCCCAAATTAAGCACTGTTAGGTTGAAGAAAAATTAATAAAACATTTGAGTATTCCTTGAGCAGCCTCAGACTAGATAGAAGCACTATAAAGGGCTTCAAATGACCGTATTTAACCAGGAATTCCCTGTAGTGCTGTGCAAAAGCTTTGCCATGCTATTAAAGCGTGGTTGCACTAAAATATTTACAGATTGGTTGATGGGAACTCAAAAAGGTATTTCTGTCATCTCTCCTTCAGATTTCTACAGGCTACTAAGAATGCGAGTCAGATTACAGTGTTTGTTACATCTCGTTCTTGCTGGTGAAGCAGTTTCATCACATCAAGCAACTGCCACGAGGCTCAATGGTCACTCTGGGAGAGGCTCTTTTCCATCATGCTTCAAGGCTGGTGATGAATATGTCAATTGAGCACACGTGAGGCAGCGGGATGATTTTACATCGCATTCGCCCTTTCCTGTAGCTTCTCTAGTTACATCTTGCCCAGCTGTCCACTGATATTTCTGGAGAATGGCATCATAAATTGACCCAATTATCCAGGCAATTTGCCTATGTTAAGGTTGGTGCCTGATGTACTCTCTGACCTTTGCTCACCGGTTATTAGGGCCCGAGCACCAATGGTGTGAGGAGCCTATTGGAATTACTTGGCCTATTATTCTTCTTCTCTGAAATTAATTGCATATTTGAGGGCCTAAACATGCTTGGAAACTCTTGAAACATACGCATCAGAAATGGTGAAAATGTACGTCTGATATGGGTTTCAGAATTAGGTGTGGCAAAATGGCTCGCTAGCGCCACCTACAAAATGTCAATTTAGCGCCGTTCGCTTTAAATTTCATGTACAAGTATGAAATTCAGTAGACACATGTAACAGCCCAATACCTACAAAAAAGTGAGACAGAAAGTGAGATATTTTGAATTTTCTCTGCAAAATCTTTTGCCGTTTTTGCCATTTCCAGATGTTGTACTTTAACAAACTCCTCCTAGAGATTTCATCAGATCAACATCATATTTGCTCAGTCTAATCTAAAGGACTTTGTGACATTAAATGGCAAAGATCTTGTGGTTTCGCTGAAGGGTTTGTCCGTGGTGGCTTGACAAAATTCGATGTTTCAGCTTGTTGTAGCAGTTGTTGTAACTCAGGCAATGTCCGACGTGCCCCAAACTTCACATGTTTGTTAATAGTTCTGACCTGAAGAAATCGACATGCCAATATTCAGTTACAGTCATAGCGCCACCTGCTGGCAACAGGAAATGGCATGCTGCCATTCCTGCCATGACACTGTAATTTACTCATAGAAACACATTTAAATATGCCACGAAGTACCAAACATGCTAGAAACACATAAAATCATGCAACACTTGGCTAAGCGCTAATGTATGCCATTAATACCACAAAACAGGAAGTTGTTGTAACTCAGGCATACAATGTCCAATCTGCCTTAAACTTCACATTTGATAATAGTCCTGACCTGGAGACATCTATTCAGCAATATTCAGTCAAAGCGCCACCTGCTGGCAGCAGGAAGTGTGGAACAGCGAAATGACTTTTTGCCAAATTTCTCCTATATTTACCCATTTAAATGCATGCCGCCCACTATTCACTTTATCCAGAGGCAACCGAGGGCCCTTTCATCGCTGCTTGCGCTTTAATTCATTTGTGGAACTGTAACATCACAAAAAGCCTGCTCAAAGTGCAACATGAACAGTCCAAATGCATGATGGACTAACAGACAAAATAAGCTCACAATACTTTCATCAATATAACAGTGTATCTCTATTGTATTTTATGATTTGTAAAACTGTTTCTTATAGACAAAACAACTTTCAAAATCAAATATAATCTAAACTGTAATGAAGCGGTAAGCAACGACATCAAAACTGATGATAAAATTAAATGTTTTTGAGCATCAAATCAGCATATTAGAATGATAGAATCATGTGACGCTTTGCCATCACAGGAATAACTTTAAAATATATTAAAATAGAAAACAGCTATTTGAAACGTTAATAATATTTTTTAATATTACTGTTTTTCTCTGTATTTTTGATCAAATAAATGCAGCCTTAAAACATTAAAAAAATCTTACTGGACATACTTACATACAGCTTACTTGAAGCACCATCATGTAGTCAAACGTCCAATTTGGTCCAAATAACTATACTAATTGTGAAATGAGCACTTAGTGAAATTAGTAATTAGTGAAACTAAAAATCTAAAGGTAAAAAAGCATCATACAATTAAGGATGAAAAGTACAGTCAGCAAAGTTCTGCTCACCACTTGACTCTAAGAGCAAATTAAGCTGCATTTGATGCTTTTGTTAATCAACTGGCCATTATTCTTTTTTCCTCCATACTTGTATCAACATCATCAAATCTTTATGGAGGATGAGCATTCTGCCAGCACAACTTACAAAATACACCTTCCCCGTCTAATCAAATGAGTGCAGTCACTTGGTGAGGATGTGTCAGTTATGACTTGCAGCAAATTGTTTTATAATAAAGAATGATTTATGGGAGTATGAAACACCTTTATGACGAAATGATAAATAATTGAGTGAATTCTGTCATTCTGGTCAGTTAATTACTGACATTTCCTGCTGTTATCATTTAAATTGAGCAAAACATTTAAACATTTAAAGGGAACAAAAACATCCAGTTTTTTTCTCAGTTACTCAGTAAACCAGCCTGTATCTTTTCAGAGTCTTTCCAGAGACCTCTCATGGAAAAAAAAAGACTATCATGAGCAGTGAGCGATTATTATCCACATAGCATAATAATGTTGGAGGTCAAAGGTTCCAAAGAGACCAACATGAAAAATATTCACAAATCTTTTTAAGCGCACAGGCAATGAGATGCAAATTTTTTCCACTGTGTGAAAATGTTTTCAGGACTTATGATTATGTGGGTGTCAAGTAGTGCAGAAGTCACGTTCCAAACTAACTTGAGTGTGAGCTCATTCGTGGGTTTGGGTTCCCATATTAGCTGATGAAACGATCCACCCTCCACTGCTCTTTCTTGGCACTCGTCAGGTCTTGCCTGTAATCCAAGCAGAATCATCCTTTATGCACACCTGATCGCTTTTAAAAGCCAAATATGAGCAATTGCGGCATCTGTTTTGGAGGAGGAGAGCGTTTTCCATCAATTAATTCTGCAGTTAAATGTGTGGCATCCGTCTTTTTTGCAGTAAAACTATATGATCCATTGTTTGTGGGTTAAAGAAAACCCCTGGATATGGATGCAAAGTAATGGACAACACATTGTTAAATGAGATCTCACTATATGCTCTCACTATATCTGCTTTAGATGCTACAGACGACCTTGGGCTCCTGTAGAGAGAAAAGCATCTGAAAAACACATAAAATTCCATCATTTGTGAAGAGCGGAGATATACAAACCATAATGTTGCTTTCTGCAGGGCTTTATTGATTGAGCGTAATTTCAATTTGAAGTGAAATGACAAGACGGTGGGATGCCTGGGCATTGATGAGGATGTGCAAGGCCAGTTAAAAACAAAACAAAAAAAACGCTAAGATTGTTTTGCAGAATTTAGATTTTAAACGTTTTTTTTAAGGCCACTGCACTCTAATGCACAATTCACTGCATATGCAAACAATCAGCTTTTAATTAAAACATATATAATTTGAGACATCTGGAAGATTCAGCCTTGGGACTTCCCGAGAGTCATTTTGATTGGCGTAAGCTGTAAAGGGGGGAGGATTTTGCAAGACTGCAGCTTACCATCGAATAGAATTATCCTACTTATAATAATCTTGAAAATAGAGTGATGATTCATGCTAGATCCATTTTACCTCACAGACCGTTCGATTTAACTTAATTCCCAACTCACCCTGATGAGGAGGTGAAATGTAACATGGAAGGTTTATATGACTAAACAAAATGACCACCAGTGTTGGGGAAAGTTACTTTGAAAAGTAATGCTTTACAATATTACGTCACTCCCTTAAAAGGTAACTAATTGCATTACTTAGTTACTTTTTAAGAAAAGTAATGCATTACATTACTTTTGTGATTCTTTTTCTCATCTGGGCTGGGCTTTTTTTTCCATCTAATTTTGGGCAAATGTAAAGGCCCTTTCACTACAAAATTGAAATAATAAAGCTGAAGGAAATGCAAATTCACGCCTGTACAGTAGAGGGTGTAGCTCAAACAAACCTTTCAGCTGTGCTGCCATTCTGGATTGCAGAAGAATATGATGCAGGAGAAGAAAGTTTAACTCGTAGTACACCAATAAAAACAACAAATCTAAAGTCATTTTTGCTTATTGTTTAACTTAGGTCAGCAGCAAGTACATTGGTCAATAAAGTAAGATTAAACGCACAAAAAGGCAACAGAATTTGTTTTTATTTAACATGTAATTATTGTACGTTTGCATGGTATTCTGATTTTGCATTTCACTGATTTTATGCATTTTAAGAAATAAATGCACGCGCACATCATGTTTAGTCTAGAACTACAATAGCCATCATGTTCACACACAATGCCTCTGCAAGTATTCCCAATTTTTGGCAACATGGGGACAGGAGAGCTGTCAGTCAATAAATATGTGTAACTTGCTAGTTACTTAATTGAAAAAGTCACTCAGATATTTTGTTGCAAATTTAAAAGTAATGCGTTACTTTAATAGTAACTTGAAAAAAGTAATTTGATTACATATCTTGATTTACTTGTAATGTGTTACTCCTAACACAGATGACCACAATAATGGTTTAGCCATTCATATATGGCTCGTTTCCACTGAGTGGTACAGTTCAGTACAGTTCAGTACGGTACATACATTTTGAGATTTCCATTGTCAGAGGTTGTGAATGGTACCCAATTCTGGACCACACCATACCACTTTTTTGGCACCCTTTCATTGGGGTAACGAGCACAGTAGTCCGGTACTAAAGGGTGGAGCTAGACTCACTGCTGAACGTTGATTGGTTGACAGAGAATCGTGACTTGTGCGTGCTACAAGGAGAATGACAACACAAGAGGTGCAATTTTTTTTTAAATATACCGTTGAAATACAATACTATTATTGTGCATTGTACTATTATAAGTTTTAAGAGTTTTTCAGGCAAGAATGTACTTGTTTAAAGTATAAATATGTGATTTATTTATAAAGATAGGGCCTATTTGAAAGATTGTTCAATTCAATTCAATCAATTCAATTCACTTTATTGTCACACAGCTATATACACAAGTGCAACAGCAGGTGAAATTCTTGGTGCAGTTCCGAGCAACATAGCAGTCACGACATGACATGTACAACATTTAAGCAACAACAGATTACACATCTGATGCGCCCACAATTACTCACAGCACAGTATACACTACAATAAACAATAAATAATTTACACAATGTGAGTGTAGTTCTCACAGCTTTAGCCAATATACACATACTTACAATATACATATACTTTAAACAATATACACTAAACATACATTAAACAGTATACATTACGCTATAATAATAATAATAATATACAATGTACAGTATACATTATTATTCACAGTAGAGATCCAATTATGTACAATAGGTGCTATATGATAAATGATAAATAATAAATGATACATAAATGTGTATATAATGTGTGTGTATCTACAGTGGGTTGTGCGGAGTGATATTCTGTCCAGTGTGTGTTATGATCCTGATGGATCAGGAGTTAAGTAGTCTGATTGCTTGTGGGAAGAAGCTGTTCTGGAGTCGGCTGGTGCGTGTTCTGATGCTGCGGTACCGTCTGCCTGATGGCAGCAGTGAGAGCAGCCCATGGTTCGGGTGGCTAGAGTCTCTGATGATCCTCTGAGCTCTCTTCACACACCGCCTGGCGTAAATGTCCTGGAGGGAGGGAAGCTCACCTCCGATGATGCAGCTGGCCGTGCGCACTACCCTTTGCAGGGCTTTGCGGCTGCGGGCGGTACTGTTGCCGTACCAGGTGGTGATGCAGCCAGTCAGCAGGCTCTCGATGGTGCTGCTGTAGAAGCGTGTGAGGATGTGGCGGTTCATTCCAAACCTCCTCAGCCGTCGCAGGAAGAAAAGGCGCTGATGAGCCTTCTTCACAACGGCCTCGGTGTGGACGGACCATGAGAGTTCCTCTGTGATGTGGACACCGAGGAACTTGAAGCTGCTGACTCTCTCCACCGGTGCTCCATCGATGGTGATGGGGCGGTGTTCTCTCTCATTCCTCCTGAAGTCGACCACCAGCTCCTTGGTCTTGCTGACGTTGAGGGAGAGGTTGTGCTCCTGACACCACCGTGTCAGAGTGTGCACCTCCTCTCTGTAGGCCGTTTCATCATTGTCGGTGATAAGACCTACCACCGTCGTATCGTCAGCAAACTTGATGATGGTGTTGGAGCTGTGGGTAGCCACACAGTCATGTGTGTACAGGGAGTACAGGAGTGGGCTGAGAACACAACCCTGAGGGGCTCCAGTGTTGAGAGTCAGTGATGAGGAGATGTTACTGCCCATTCTGACCACCTGGCGTCTGTTTGACAGGAAGTCCAGGATCCAGCTGCATAACAGGCTGTTTAAGCCTAGAGCCCGGAGTTTAATGTCAAGTATGGAGGGCACAATGGTGTTGAATGCTGAGCTGTAGTCCACAAACAGCATTCTCACATACGTGTTCCTCTTTTCCAGGTGGGAGAGAGCAGTGTGTATTGTAGATGAAATGGCATCGTCAGTGGAGCGGTTTGTGCGGTATGCAAACTGCAGTGGGTCCAGTGAGGGGGGGAGAACAGAGCAGATGTGGTTTCTGATTAGTCTTTCAAAGCATTTGCTGATGATGGGGGTCAGAGCAACAGGACGCCAGTCGTTTAAGCAGGTGGTTTTTGACTGCTTAGGTACAGGCACAATGGTGGACGTTTTGAAGCATGTGGGGACCACAGATAGGGAGAGGGACAGGTTAAAAATGTCCGTGAAAACTCCAGCCAGTTGGTGCGCGCACGCTCTGATCACACGGCCGGGAATCCCGTCTGGACCCGCTGCTTTACGGACATTCACCCGTAATGTTTCAGTTGTGAGATCCATTTGACCACCAGGTGCTCAGCGCTCAATCCCGTTGAGAACAGCCTACCTCAGCTGGCCTTCTGATGTCCTGTAGTGGTTAAACAGGAGATCTTGTGTATATCTAACGGGCAATCTTTGGTCTCATGAATCTATAATTTTGTTCCCTGGCAACTCATTTTGGTTGAGGGCAAAGTGATTACATAATAAGCTATTTAACTTCACGGTTGTAGAATAGAGCGCTGACTGTATGTTTGACTAAATTGTTTGCTTCATTTCTTATTGTATAGCTTCTTATACCTTTTACTTATATTTTTATAATGGCTATTATTGATCATTAAAACGGACATTTAACAAAAAGAAACAGGGTTGTGTTTTGTCATATTTGATAATTTATTGCAATGAAGATAATCAGAGTACATATGCACATACTGCCTGGACCACGTATGTTTAATGTTTTAAAAATTGTAAAACGAAAAGAGGCAGGGTTGTGTTTTATATTTTGTTTTGTTATAAATATAGCCTACAAGCAGTGAAGATAATCAATGTAAGTTACGCGTTGTCTGAACTACATTTGTGTGGCTATTATGTTTAATATTTTTTTTAAATGAAAACGAAAATAGGCAGAGTCCTGTTTTATAACATTTCGTTTTATTGTTGCCTAAAATATATATACAGAGATAACCGGAGTAGCAGAGCGATCTGAGTGAGAACGCGGCTCTACATCTGCAGAATTACCAGACTTGCATCCTTGTGAGTTCATTCTCCTGAGTCGGACTTAGCAAGTCCGAACTTTGCATACTTGGTATTGAAAAACGCTTAATGTTAGCACTTGTCTTCTTGTGACAAACAGTCACGTCATCGCTTTCTTCTTCGCGCGGAAATGACGTTGATTGCTACTTGACACCACCACGCCTATCAAGTAAGGGTACTGTTGGTGGTGGAAATACAAGCCAGATCAGGGTTTACCATCCCGAATCGTACTGTACTGTACTAAACCGCACCGCACCACTTCGTGGAAACGAGCCAATAGTCTTCAATACTCAAGATTGACACCACGCGTCTGCCATTCACAGTGTGGTTGGAGAGGGCCCATATCCATGCAGAGCTTGGAGTCTATTCTCATTCCGACAGTGACAACAACTCACTCCAGACTGCACACAAAATGACAGAGTGGTCCTTATCAAAAAGCTGTGCAAAAACCTGTCTCCTGAATGCATGATGCCCCAGAGAGCCAAATAGACTGCGTGGGTTGAATTTGAGAGTTTTTTTTCTTGGAAAAATAAGGGATCCAAACACAAAAATCGTATCCAGGCCTTTGACGTTTTGGTGGGAATGCAATCACAACTAATAGACCTAATTGCGATTTTTGCCCGGGGGAGGAGAAGTGAAGATTCTGTTAATGACAGCTTGAGCCTTCTTGGAGGACATTTTGGTGGAGGAGATGCTGGAGAATAATTCTACATGAGGTTCTTTCATCCTTACAATGTAGCAGAAACCCAACAGAAAATTCCATGCTTGAGTGAATGGAAGGCTTACCACAACTGCTTTGGGTCATTTGAGACATCACAAAATTGGTGGGCTATTAAGAATTAAACTGAGAATACTTTTTAAATTCAGATATAATTCTTGAATTTGTATAGTATAGTATAGTAGCAAAAAGTATGCAGAACTTCTATTCTAAATTTGAATGTAAAAAGATGGAATTAAAATTAACAAAAAAAATAAATACATTTTGCTAGTTTAAAGATGGGTAAAATGGTCGGTGGTCTAAAAGGGTTGTTCCTATTCTCTTAATGAGTAATGGGTGTGTTCTCAGAGTCTCATCTCCCTTTCCCTTTAAAAACCAGTTGCGCTCGCATCATGGTGGATTTGCTATTTACATGGCAGAATTTGCAAGCAGTAAAACTGAACGCTTCTCTAGCAAGGAAACGGATTTGCTCGTCCAATGACACCACGCCTGCTTGCTCTTCAGTACTGCAAATAGGTAGGCTAATTCTGATACATGCAATGACTATCCATTATGACATATAAAAATGCCTACATTTATGTACACAATAATAATCTTTAACATTTTAATCCTTTTATTTTTCATATAGAAAAATGTTTGTGTGCTGCTGTGTGTCCCTGTGTGTAATACATGTGCGGACCCGCCTATAGGCACATATTACTAACGCGCTCTTTAAATAACAAATACAATTTTGCGCCATTTTCAGTTGCCTCAAAATAGCTATGCTCCAACAATACACCTGAACACACCTTGTTTTATTTGTACACACAATTAATTTATTTTTTATAATTCGTTTATATAGCGCTTTTCTGGGTACAAGAACATTCTTTACAATCTCCTCAACCACCACCAATGTGCAGCATCCACCTGGATGATGCGAAGGCAGCCATATTGCGGCAGAACACCCACCACACACCAGCTGATTGGTGGAGAGGAGACCAAGTGATGAAGCCAATCAGTATATGCAAATGCATTTGCTATTTAAACAACGTGACGCAGGACGGCTGAAACTAGCAAAAAACACTTGCGCAAGGTGTATGATAGGGTCCAAAGAGTTTATGCACAGATCCAATATACGGTTACACGCATTATCTCAACTATTTATGTTCCAAAATATATATTTGACAGTTTAAGCACAGTAAACCACTCATTTTGGTACTTATGACTCATAAGCTGTTTGAGAGGAGGCTTGAATCGGAAAGACCTGAGATTGATTTCACTGGTCCAGGCCGATAATGCTGAACATTTGGCCGATTTTGGTCCCTGGCCAGTCGATCATTGCATCTCTAATAAAATGTGATAAAAAGATAGATAGACAGACTGGGCATTCTAATTCAAACTCCAAGTTAACTTCCTGTTAAGTGTGGACAATTCAAATTCATGAACTTTTTAATTCTGAATTTCTCCCAACCCTGCCAAAAATGCAGTTCTCCAGTTGCTGATGCCCCATTAAGCATCCACTTTTCTGTTAATTAAACAGCACAACACTAACCAAGACAAGCTCTGGTGTCATATCCCAGCACCCAGGTGAAAGGTGCAAGCTGGGAGAGTCGGGCACGATCTGACATGTTGGCATTGATTTCCTGCATAATTTGCTTGCAGGTGACAGGGAAAGTGCTGACTGGGGCATGCTACTCTTGCAATCTGCATTAATTTACAGGTTAGGTGAAGATTAGCATTGATTCTTCTGCCAGGGGTTGAGCTGGGGTGGGATGGTGAAAGTTTCCCCACTCAGGAATGATCTATGAAAGACTAAATCAAGAATGACTTTGAAGGAACCATTTCAAACCACTTCATAGTCATGGCATAATGATAGCTTCAGCCACCTCCAAAACCAACACGTAGATAGTATCCCAACAGCCTGTGATATTACCTCACAATAAAGTGGAGTATGGTCAGTTAATTTCAATAAATTGCAAATGAATACATACAAAGCTATAAACAGCGTCATTCTGAGCAGCAGGCTGCATCTTTGCCTTTCATTTCAGCTGGTTTGTGGTCCTCAGAGGTGCTATGATGTCATTATCAGTAAATGCTTCTTGATGAGCCATGACTTCTTCCATATGACTTTGTCTTTCCTGCTAAAATCATCGTGTTCAAATGGCTTCAGCTACCCAGGCTTTTTTAATAGAGAAAAAGTAGGCTAAATTAATATTAGCTTCAAAGTGCTATGCTGCACATTTAATCCTGCTATTTTTAGCATCTCATAAAAGTCAATAAGTTTGCTCTCCTTTTGACACACATTTGGTGCTCCGTAAAACTTTCTGTGTGTCCTGAATGACCATCAATGAGGTAACTGCACTAAGACTGAAGGAGCATTGTGATGGGGTCTACTTTTTATCAAATATGCCAATACAGTCATTAGAATTAGACGGTACTTTATATTGTCCTCCATACACAGAATAGAATACAGAAAATAATCTTAAAGAGACACACACATTGCAAACAGTCACAGCAAAAAAAAAAAGCTCACCTTCCTCGACATTTGTAAGAATGACTGTATTTTAAGAAGGGATGTCAGTATTAAATCAATTACACCCTTATCTAAAATGACTTACAACCAAGATCTTGGTGTTACATTCTCTACCAATTGAGAAACACTGCTTAAATGCCCTAATTGAACTAAGGCCCAACGTCGGCTTCCCACTGCACGGGCAAGCAGTGAGGTGACAGTGCAGAAGCATTGCGTATGGAGAACGGGAGCAGCGCGTGCCCGTTGTGATTTCACACTGGCAGCATTTTCGCATTGAACCGGGGCTTGTGTATTGCAAATACAGACAAATATCATCCATTGTGTCACCTTTTCCGGTGTTCTCCCCCGACCCCTGTCTGTCTCGTGCTCTGATTTATGAGGGGCAGCATATCTGCTGTAAATGCGGCTGTGTCCCCCTCTGTCCAAAATACTTAAACAGACTTTTGAAGTTTGGGCAAAAACTTCTGGCAGTGTTGTGTTTTCATGTTTTTTATTTTCGTTTTTCACAGCGCTGGATGTCATATGGTGATTGTGAAACACACAGAACACTTCACTACATGATTCCATGGTGAAATGTGTTATTTTTCAAGTTAATCGGGTCAATTTTGATCTGAAGAACAATGCACTGTGGCTTTAATTTAGCATGAGCAGCACAGCAAAAATAGACTCTGTGCCAAAACGATGCTTCTGCTCCTGCTACATGCTGCTGCGCCGCCTCTGCGTGCGGTGTGAATGCTCTAATCTGTTAACATGGGCGCCGGAAAAAATATGCGCTGCTTACGCTCTGCTGACGCGTGCAGTGTGAAACCGGCCTAATACTGGCTTAGTCTAAGCCCTGTTTGTGAAATCGGCCTTTATTGTTTGTTTAATTTTAGTATACTTTAACATATCACTGGCATACAGGCTACAGAATGATTAAATGCATTCTTTTTTAAAACATATTTATCATCATTATATAGGCCTATATGTATATTTATATATTTTTTGAAATGCCAAACATTGAGTTTCGTTCAAACTTGCAGATGGCTACATAAAACGACAAAATACCTAAAGAAAGCCTGTGCCCAAAAAGTTATATCAGCTACGAATAAGTGTTAAATTGTGCGCTTTTCAACAAAACAGACACTAACCTAATATTTGCATAATTAATATTCATGAGCCAATCCCTGCACCCATTTTTGCTTTCAAAAATAAATAGACTAAGTGCAGCTGAATGGGACAGTATATATGGCTCTTAAAACATTTTATTTTAAAACAATTATTAAAAATAATGTGATGCTTATGTTACAAGACACTGATAAAACATTAAGCCCCATGCAGCACACAAAATGCACTTGCTTAGTTCCTGCATTACATGACACTTCAGCAGGATTACAACAGCTAATAAAACGCTGAAAGAAAGTGCTGAACGCCCTATATTTCTAAAAAACACATAATTCATCAAGGTCTTAAACAAGCACAGTTAAGATTTTGACAGATTGGTTTGTGTTTCTATGGTTGCCTTCGTTATGCCCTGTACAGGTCTTTGATTTATTTTGCACAGGTTTCCTCATGGGGGTAGACAGGAGAGAGGAAAATAAAACGACAAATTAATCAACTGAAATGTCTCTAAAGGTGTTATGGAGATTTGAGAACATATCTTGCCCTTAAGGGTGAATTTACTTTTAATTGGGCCATGAGCTGCTATGAATCAGAGGCAGAAGTGAATGGGCATAATCTGACCCGCTCTGTTGCAGAAAATTGGCTCAAACTCTTAAAATGAAGGCCACACTGCCTACTGCCTCAGGTTCACTACTGAATAGGCCTTTATCAGATCACTACCTCTGGGCTTCAGGTCAAGTGGATGGTTAAGCATGTTTCTCTGAAAATAAAACAGAAATAAGGTACAAATAAAGAGCAAACTAGACAGTTATTAACAGTCACAATATCTTTAATTGTTGTGGGTTTGAGTAATTTAGGGTTGTGCAAAACAAATTATATATAAAGATTCTTAACCACTTTACAAGGTCAGACCCCTGGAAAGAAAAACATCTCCAACTGTTCCAACCAGATCCCAGAGCTAATGAACCCTTCCAGGAGACAATACGGTGCAGGGAAATCGAAGGTCTAGATGCACTTATTGAGAGAATTCCCCCCAGATACGCAGAAAACTAAGACGCTAAGTAAATTACATTAAGGCAAGAAAGTGGTAAACAACTATATCAGATGCTCAAATGGGGACTAATTACAAATCTGTCGCATACAATCTGCATTAAATTCGTAGTGGAGACAAAAAACAAAAGAAATAGGCAAACAGTTCTAAATGAAAAGGACAATACTGTGGCAACAATAGAAACAAGTGGTTTATCGTTTGTTCAATCGATTAACTCCTTTTTCGTGGTAATTGCCGCAATACAATCATCTTTCTGTATAATTGATTTGCTGTTTTCTCTTCACAAAGTGTGTAAAGATTGCAGTTTGTTAGCGGTGTGAAGTTTCATGTTTTATCCAACACTCATTAAAAAAAAGATTTTCTGCTCTGAGGGATTTAATTTGGTCAGAAAATGTGCAAATCAGAGCTTGCCTGATACGTTTTTTTGTTTTGTTTGTTTTTTTACAATTCGTAGAGTATTTTTGGTCACACTTTAGATTAGGGTCCAATTCTCAATATTAACTATGACTTTTGCCTCAATAAACTCCTAAGTAACGCTTATTAATATTTAGCAAGGTAGGTCCCATGACATGAACATTTCACTTTATAAGGTTTTTTAACATTAATATGAGTTCCCCTAGCCGGGCTAAAAATGGAGGTAGGTGTAAACCAAGGCCTGGGTACCCTGCTCTGCCTTTGAGAAAATTCAGAAAAAGCACAGATGGGCCAATCTGGAATCTTCCCTATATGTCATACAGGGAAAGGTTACCTCCCCTTTCTCTGCTTTGCTCGCCCAGAGAATTTGGAGAAAATGGATTCAGTTTATTTTTTACTTGTAATTCAGTTGCAATGTCAGCACAGGCTTTACAAATAGACTTTTACGATATGGATTCGACAGCACCGCCACAAACAGTAAGTAACAGTGTTCATTAATGCCTGATCTGTGATCAGTGATTTCTGATGTGTAGCTAATTATTCAAGTTCACACAGACTTTCTTTCTAAATCGTTTAATGCTGTTTATGCATCAGTGAATCAAGCCAGTGACTAAACGATCAACTTCACATTGTTTCTCTTAGTAGCATTGTGATTAAATTGTGATTAAACTATAGAGAGTGCTCAACGAACACTCTCTTTATAATGTTCGGAGTTGTCAATCACACATCGCGAGCACACTTGCCCAAACTGCTGTTATAATGAATGACGCTGTTATGCTGCACAACGAAGTTCTTATGCTGCACAACGAAGCTCTTACTGTATTCATATCGAAATTGTGTTTGCTGTTAGTTGTGGTGAAAGCATTTTGAGAGAAAAAATAGCGTTGCAATGACGAGATCACTGCATTCACGCGATCAACTGTCTGTCTACTCAATGCTCATCACTGCAGCCTTTCATGTGATGGGAAAAGATCTAAAAATAATGCTATAATCAACACTTTCACGATTCGTTAATCATGACAGCTGTAATAGAAAAAAAAAAACTAGTAAAAGTATTCGAGAGGGGTTCCACATGTAATACATATTTCAAATGCAAAGATGTCAGCCAATCACAACAGTGGGCGTTTTCACTGAAGTCTCACAGCAGACATGCCCCTTGAAACAGAGCATTCAAGCCAGAGGGCTAAAATCAGGATAGAAAAATGCTTTTTATTACTAAAGTTCACCTCAGGAAACATTATAATATAATAATAAAGAATCCACATCATGGGACCTTTAAATTTAGGTATTGGGTAGGATTAAGGGATGTAGAATGTGGTCATGCAGAATAAGGCATTAATATGTACTTTATAAGTACTAACAAACTCCCAGTATCCTAGTAATATACATGCTAATAAACAACTAGTCTATAGTAACTAAAAAATAAATAAATAAATAAATAAATAAATAAATAAATAAATAAATAAATAAATAAATAAATAAATACATTTATATAATCCGAATGTGTTGGGGCCAATAATGTATTTCATTAAAGGTCAGAATGCAAAAAAAAAAAAAAAAAAATATATTGTGCACAAATATTATATTTCATAATTTTTTGCCTCAGAATAACAGATTAACACACTTGTCAGGAGAAAGTGTGTAAGGTGAGAACAAAGCTTGTTAAAATGCAACATTTTATACTGGAAAGAGCGATTAAAACTACTTCATGCAGACGAGAGGAAATAAAATAATGAATGAGATAAAAAAAATGCTTTGCTACCCTGTATGGAAGCTCTGTAGGGAAACAGACATTAGCTAGTAGGGTGGGTGGAGCATGAGTGCCACTGCCGCAGTGTAGACCTTCACTCTACCACTCATTTGTTCAACAGCACACACCTCTTTTTTCTTTACAGAGTACTCTAAGACTGCTACTCACTTTGTGAGCATTGTAGAAGCACCCACCGACACCAACATTTCAAACTCCAAAATGTCAACCTAGCTGATTAAATTCACAGACATCTTAATCTTCTGTTACCTTGGACCAAATGGCAGATAAATCCCCTGCCTGATAAATCCCTAGAGTGAAATGCAGAATTCATAAATGTGAAGGTGCAAACAAAGAGGCAGCTGCTTTGATAAGGAGCAGCACACCTTTGGCGCAAACTGCTGAGGTGGCAGTATTGTTTGAATAAGAATGTGTTTGATGTAATATGATAATGGCGGTGAAATGAGGCTGTGCATTCAGTATTTTACAAAGGATGTTGTGGGGCATCCTGCTGTAATGCTTTAGCCAGCCGTAAGATGATAACAGGATAGGAGAAGGACAAAGAAAAAGCACAGAGCCACTGAAATATTCCACTGAAATACGGCTCAGCCTGATTCGAATGATATAGACAAATTACAACAGCTCACAAGAAATAAATGAGGTTGTAATGAATCTGGTGAGCTTATCTGAATACGAGAGGCTAATGGCGCCATTATGAGAAGGTAGCCCAATCAAAAATTAGCAATCGATATTCATTAACAATTAACTGATGTAATTAAAGCTGATTAAATGTTCTGTTAAAATACATTATCATAGCTTAATGTGATACTAAATGTTTGGGGCATGTGCTAGAGGGTCCTCTGAAATAGAGATTTTTAAAAACGCAATAGTTTTTCAAAGCATTAGAAATATATTTCTTGTGAAAAAAAATATAAAAATAATAATAAGACAACACAATAAAGCCCTCTGTTCTAAATGACTAAATGTAAATATGAATTGAAGAGAAAAGTAGTTACACATAGTTGCTTGTCAAGTAATATTTGTGACATTCCACTTGCATGCAATCCCCATTAATAATAAAGAAAAAAGTAGTTGGTTGTTTAGCCATGGTGAGTGCTGACCTATTACAGAATCAGGTGCACAGCAAGCTCACCAAGCTCACCACTAAATGCTCTAATCTGTGCTGAAGCTGTCTGGCTCAAACCAAGCTAATCCACCTAAGAAAGACAAGCCAGATGGTCATAAGCAACTGCTGAAGTCCTGTACAGGAGCCTGAGGTTCATGCTTCTATTTACCTAGTGCCTCGTGTTACAACCGTAAGCTCTGTGAAGAGGCAGCAGGCGGCAGCACCTGGCTCTCTAAAGCAGATGGGGTGACAGGCTTCGGCGTTCCACAGAATGGTAACCTTGCAATTCCTGGAGCGCCAAAGCAAGAGGAACGTGGTCCCAGGGGTGTCATGATACAGAGTCACACTCCTATGGAGATCACCAAGCTTCAATCGCCATCACTCTCTGAGGAATGTCATAACCCTAAATCACACACACGCCGGTAACTGCACACGCATAGTTCTAGGACTTGTAGGAATGACCTCATGGGACTCAAATCAAGTCATGTGAGGAATCATTAAAAGAAAATTACCACAAAAACATCTAAATTACATCTCAGTGGGAGCTGCATCACCAAGGCGGTTCTTGCTGCAACTACTCATGCACACACATGTCAAAATGAACCTTTGTTATTAGCCCTTGTTTTGTAAAGAGCATATCAGAAATTTCAAGATCTCACAACCCTTCACCACAATGGAAAATGGGTTAATGTCCCACTGAACTGCGAAAGCTCCTGTGGGGGCTGTCACTCTGGGTTAATCTCTGGTGAAAAAAGATCACACAAGCATAATGACCTGCAGGAAACAACTCTAGTACCTGCCCTGTGACACCGCCACATGTTGTTCTCCCAGCACACACTCCTTTTAGACTTACACCTCTGCCAAGATCAAAACAAGTCTCAGGGCTCTGGCTACCCACCCTTCACTATATTTCACAACTTTTCTGGGTTTTACTGAAGCTCTAGGATTCATACTGTATATAATCTCGCATCTCTTTTTTTCATAGACAGAGAGGCGGATAGAAGAGGGAAGTATTTTACGCCGTGTCAGACTTCAGACCTCTAATAGCGTCTCAGATGCGCCCCAGATATTACTTTCCGAGAGTACGAGTGCGAGGCGAACCTTGTTAGCTTACGCGATTAACGTTTATGCATGAGTGCCTCTGCACAAAAGACTTAGCCCAATGTCCTCCACACACTCTCCCCCATCAGCTTTTAATTCACTATTTCCATCCTTCTGAGATATGCTTCACAAAATAATGAAAGTGACAAAAACATGGCCAGGTTTTTCAAACTGACTGATCATCATCATAAATCAACAGTAAGCCATATGATACCAAAAATGAATAAAATGATTGAGTAAAGTTAAACACAAAAAACCATACATCGAGTGTTCGTTGAAGCAGTACAAAACTAAATGCATTAAACTGAATAAGACAAGACAAGTGTCTCACTTCAGTTCCCAACAAACTTCACAGTTGTTAAGAGTTATAATTGAATGTGATTAAAGAGAATACATTGACTCGTTTCTCACGATCCTTGCGTAAATATCACAGCATCTCATCAAAGCAAGTCACAGGCTAAACCCATTCCGGGAATGTGGCACAGTTTTCCCAGGGTGCCCCAGGAGACTCAAAGGCAGCCAGAAATAGTAGCAAGTACGTAAATGAGAGCATGGCTAGCCTGACGTAACATAGGAAAAACACATGACAGGAAGGTCCCAGTACCGGCACAGGTCACGCTGAGGAGCATGCACCATGACATCTCAATATTTGTTGCCATCAGAAAGCTAGTAACAGAATTCTGAAATCGTCAGTACTTCACTACCTGTGGAAGAAGAACAGAGCAGAAGTAAAGAAAACTGAAAGCGTGACTTACCCAGAAGATGAGGTTGAAGACAAACATCATGTATTTCAGACAGCACAAGCAGCCTCTCGCCATGTTGCACTTCTTGAACTCTAGAAGGAACACAAAGGATAGATCCAGATAAAAGACCACGTATTTGCTGCTTTTAGGAGCCTTGTACTTATTACTGCTTTTGTCGTCGCCGGCCGCCCCGCTCGGAGCAGCAGTTTGTGCACGTGGGCCAGTGGACCCGTAAAAGGCGCCGGCGGTAAAGCCTCGTCCTCCGAACGGCCGTCCGGAGGTGGAGGCTTGGGCAAAGTCAGAGTCGCGACTGTCCACAGAGGGGCTACGGTGGATGGCAGATTCCTCGCTACTTGACTTCTCCATGCTCTGGAACGGAAGCCGCGTTCTTTATTTCATTCTCTATCATGTCTCTCAGAATAGCCCTTGAGCAGAACCTTGAACGTGCGCTCTAGTGCTCCAAAAATATTAGTCTTTCTTTTTCACACAAAAGATCAGGATTAAGTCAATCAGACAGTAGCTTTGCAAAATCGCTCTAGTGGCAGCTTGCCCCGTAGCCTTGCTGTAATATCCAGAAGCATTACTCCCACAAGCAGGTGCACGCTGAGTGTAACTGAAGTTTCAGCAGTATTCCTTCACACTACGCCCCTTTTTAGCCCTCTATAAGAGTGTCCACCCCCAGCCCAAGCAATGTCCGGCTTGGTTCAGCTGCTGCTCGATCCCACACTCTTGCCTGCTGACCTCAGTTGATGAGTTCCCACAGCCTTCTAACTTCCACCCCCGTTTCTCCTCTCAGGATTTTGCGCTCCAAGAGACTCTCTAGATATTTATTTTATCCTTGTTTGCCTGAATCAATCACGCTGCTCTGATTTAACCACTCTCCGGCACGGCATGCTGTTCCTTGCTCCTCTCCTCCTCTCTCTGTCTGTGCTCTCAATCACTGCTCTGCTGCTGATACACGCTATTATCAGCAGCCGCATCTAGTGGGCATTCCCTCCCAACCTAGTGCAAAGCCTCACCTCACTCTCTCTCTCTGTACTCCTCTCAGCCCCTCCCCTGCCATTCAGATCACCAATAAGGCAGCAGTTACTGGTGATAGCCCCTCCCCTAGCCAATACAGCAGCTTTAATGTGCTTATCATCACTGTGCTTTATGCCTATACATGTTCAGTGCTGTCAACTGCGCTGACTGGGGAGAGTATGGGAGGGCTACGATGAATTAAAAAAATCATGATCTGATGGAAGAGGAGTGGGACTGGGGGAGGGGGAGGTGAATGGTGGGGTTGGATGGGGCAGGGAGATGAATATGAGACCGAGCATGCAGTTGCACATATGACTACAGCACTGGACTCTGGATATGTTCATAAAAACAAGGGGCTTTGAGTTGCAATAAGTGCAAAAATAAGGATCAGAATTTAATTGAATCCGGCTAATCAATTATTACTATGTAATATTTACAGAAATGTGGCAGTGACATGAAACCTTTGGAGGTTGGTGTGTGACCAGTTAACCACTTTAAAACCCTTCATCCATACTGCATCCAATTGCCATGTAAAAAGCATGGATACATTGGCAGTGTATCAGCCTCAGGAATTATAGCACCATTTTAAGCATTGACACTGGATAGTAGCTTGAAGATACTTCAGGCTTTTCTGAGGAACCTAGAGTTACATCTTAAGTACCTGATGCATTGCGGTGCACTCACACCAAACATGTGTTTTATACATACTGTAGACTGTAAATGTGCGTTGTTCTAATTTCCTTCAAAAGTGTTCATAAGTCAAGTAAATCGTCAATTAGGCAATTAAAAAAAAAATGCAGTATCTGGTTCTTGTTAGAGAAACTAAAGTGATGTGTTGGCTGCAACTAACCAAATTATTACTTATTTGCCTTTTCTAAATTAATAAGGGGTTTTGAAAAACACCACTTTTTTAATGCCTTCTTACATAGAAAAGGTCATGGAGAGGGAAAGGAAGTGGGGGTGGGGGGGTGGGGGGGTAGGAACATGATGCATGCCAGATTCCAACCCATTTCCCTTAGAACAACTAAGAAAACTACCACTTCCAAATCCAAAGAATTATTGTTAACAGGTTAAAATAAAGTTTAGATACATATTTCTCTAAAACAAAAAAGTATAAATCATCTGTGCTACATATACACTCTAAAAAAAAAGGTTATATATGGCACCAAAATTTCTTCTTTGTCGTAATCATAGAGGAACCACTTTTGGTGCTTTATAGCACCATATCTTAACATGTTCTGTATATGGTAGCGGTGCTATATAGCACCTTAGTCAAAGAACCGGTGAAGAACCTCTGAAGAACCGCTGAAGAACCACTGAAGCACCAAACTTGGTGCAATATAGCACTTAAAAAGGTTCCCCTATGATTACGAGCCAAGAACCATTTTTGGTGCCATATAGAACCTTTTTTTTTAGAGTGTAGTACAGTAACATAATGAAGACAAGGCTATTTTAATTTAAATATAAAAGGCTTACTGGGTCCCAGGTTTGAGTCATGTTCCGATCAGACTCCTCATTAACACCATTGCTCATACATGGATTAAGTGAGCTTTTAAAGCAACACTATGTAACTTTTGTTTTTGCTTAAAATGTACAACATTTATATAATGAGTGAGTACATCACGAATCCATTTTCCAAACTGTGTTTTGTCTTATCCTGAATCACTACGGTACACTTATAATAAGTTGTATAGTGACTATTTTAGACTGGTTTGGGTCGGCACCGCTGCAGAGTAGCCCAGTACCTGTGTGACTCGTCATAGACATAAACAGAGAGAAGTAGCTCCGGCTACAATGTTCTTCTGCAAGACACATGCAGTTCTGTTTGTTAACTGCTAGAGCACCAAAAGTTACCTAGTAAGTGTTGCTTTAAAGGTCCCATGGCATGGCATTTTTCTATTATTTTATAATGTTTTCTGAGGTGTACTTATATTGTTAGTATGATTTTTACATCATAAAATGTCATAATTTAGAAATAAAAGGCATTTTTTCTATACTGCTGTTTGCCCTGTGGCTGAATGCCCTGCTTCAAGAGGCGTGTCTGCTGTGAGACTTCAGTAAAAACGCCCACTGTTGTGATTGGCTGACATCTTTGCATTTTAAATGAGCGGAGGGGGCGTGGTTTAACGAGGCACGAGCAGGCACGAGTCTGCCAGAGAGACGGATGGACCTGAGTTCACTTCTCATCAGTTCTCAGTCTCAGTTCAGGGTGAACTGTTGTAGTTACTAGCATATACTTCAGGTTATTAGTTTATTTCTAGTCGGAGGGGCTGTCACTCATGTCAGAAAGTTAGTAACTTTAGTAAATTATGGATCAGCGCTGACTGGAGACGTGAACCGTTTAGAACGATTCAGTCCGATTTGGTGAACTGGTTCGGTTCACTAAAAAGAACCGATTCAAAAGAATGATTCGTTCGCGAACCGGACATCATGGAGACGGAGCGATTGCTAACAAAGTTATTTATAGTAACTTCTGAGTTATGAGAGTGCTGTCAGTCAGCGCGAGTTTATTGTGTTTGTATCTGAGAGTTCTGAATAAACACGAGTCCCAGTCACGCCGAGTCCGTCTTCATCATTATTCTACCAACTTTGTAACACATGCAATGTACCAATACAGCGAGATGAACGAGTTAGTAAGTGTTGAGTATAGCATTATTTCTAGATATGTTCCAATCATATGAATAGCGTCAGTGACGCGCATTGAGTAACGTTACACAGCGCAAACAAAGACACAACAACAGTAATCGAATGTAATCCAGTTTATTGTGGGGAAAGATGGCTAGCCTAGCCCAGATATGCTCATGCTTACCCCCCTTCTGCTTAATCTCACGCCGCGTTTGGTGCCTCCGCTGTTGGCCAGATGCAGTACTGGGGGTCGGGGATGTTGGAGGCCGAGCTTCGGCGTGTGTGAGGTTTATCTCTAAAGATGTGACTGCTGATGTTAAACAGAAAAGACTATGCACATTTTAGAACCGATAGACGCGACGAGGACGTACAAAAACACTGACTCACAAGATAGAAAACACGAAAACACCGTTCTGTCTGGAGAGAGAGAAGCCGCTGCGTGTGCACGAATAATAAATAATTAGCTACACATAAGAGATCACTGATCACAGATCAGAAGGAACTGAAGAAAGACTTCTGTTTTCATTTGTACATCCAAACACTGAGAAACTGCCAGCATTCATAAATAATGTTAATGATCTCGAGTGTTTGCATGGGCGTGGCAGATTCTCTGGGCGGAGGAAAGGGAGGTAACCGTTCCTGCTTGGACGTCAAACCAGGAGACTTCAGGATTGGCTCGTCTGGCCTGTCATTTTCTCAAAGGCAGAGAAAGACAGCCAGAACTCGGGTTTACACCGAGTCAACATTTCTATCCACTTGGGGACAATATTCAGGCTAGGGGAACTCATATTAATGTTGAAATACCTCATAAAATGAAAATGTCATGCCATGGGACCTTTAAGGTGACCCATACTGTTTGAGCTGGACATTTTATATCAGGGTTGTGTTTTTTTTTTTAATAAATGTGAGAATGTTTTAAAATTTGAATTAAAGTAGACAAAACCTAGAACTGAAATTCAAATTTCAGTTAAAATAAATTGAAATACAAATACTTTTTAATAAGAAAAATGAATGTTTGTCAAGGCGTAAGAGCCTTGTTTCAAAGTTGTACAAATTTAATTTCAATAAATTCAACCTTTTGTCATTCCAATTCCAATTCGACCTCCTGAGGGATATAGCAAAGGGAGAAAGGGAAAGGGACGCAATTATTAAAATGTGAATAGTGCACAACCCTCTTTTCTATACAAAAAATAATATTCAAAAAATAAGAAAAATAAGAAAAAACAAACAATGATATATCTATGAACATGAATATATTATAGAAACTTGGAGGTGGGCCACAAAGGTGGCGTAAGCAACATTTGCAAGCATGTTTTCAACAGAAAAGGTAGAAATCTAGTTAATTTTACTGTCACACCTCAGAGACTCTGGACTAAATGGTCAGTAGGCACTAATGAAGCTTTTCATGCTGCAAGTGTGAAACGGTTAATTTAGCTACTTAGATCAGCAAATCAGCCAGCTGTCATCGATCGTTGTGTTTCATCACAATACCGCCTCTAATTCACTGTGCCATTTTTCTTGCAGCTATCCAAAGTGCACCCTGCGTTTAGAAGCATGATTTACAGCTTTAAACAGCCCCTAATATCAATGCTATAGACAGCGCCATGTAAGGTCGTGATTGAAGAATCTGGCTTTATTCAGAGCTGGAAACCCCATGTGGAAAGCTCCACAATGCACAGCCTTTCGGGTTGAAGTCATCAATCTGCTAATGCCTGATTCAATATCACCTGCGTCAATGCTGGCACGCGGGCTGACGGGCATTCGTTTGGCCACCTCTCAAGCCATCTACTCTTGATTCTGTCCTGTGCAGAAAGCACACGCTCAAGACCACACGCCGAACTCGATACCCACAAGAGACCATGCTCATTCTGACTGACAAAAAAAAACACACAAGCAAGCACGAGTTCTCTTGTGGGCATGGATACGCGCACACACAGACAGACACACACACAGACACAGACACACACAGACACACACAGACACACACAGACACACTGAAGTTTAATAAGAACGGTGGTGACAGGGATTGATGGGACTGCAATTTACAGCACTGGCCCAAAGCTTCAGACATATTATATATTTGTATGGATGGATAACAATTACACAAATCCCAGTTCTAAAGGTGAAAAAAAATAATTTTCATTACTGTTAAATTGAAAAAATAATAATAATATTGGAATATTACAGTATTTATACATCACTTCTATATATACCCCAACAGAGTAGTATGTCCGTATACATAGCATTAAAAAAAAAAAGTAGGCGAAAAGTCCCCAGATGTCCCCTCTACTTCTGACGAGATTCTGAAGTGCGCATTCGATGGACATTTTACTATTCCATGAGGCCACAGGAGAGGATATGTAAAGATATGGACACAACTGATGCTGGTAATGATAATGATAACATGGTGGATGTAGTATGTCCGGATTACATTCACACTACATGCATTCATACTATATAGAACATACTTTTTTAACGGTCGCAATGTAAGATCAAATTCAAATGTAGTACCTACTCAGACAGTACACAATTTCAGACGCAGCTTATGTCCACACAGGAAGACTTTCATGTACAATAATGAGATACTAAAGCTTGTTTTACTCTATAGGGTTGAAACAGGCTTCCTTAATTAATTGATTAGGTGAAACATAAGAAGAAAACATGCAACAATTCCCGATATACTGGAATTAACCCAGAGCATGGCAAAACTGATTTTTATATGACCGATCAAATTGCTATGGTCATTATTTGCAGTTTCGTAAGGATTATAACAAAGTCCATTTAAGACAAGTCATTTCATTCGTCGGCCATCTTTGAAACGCCTCTTGGGAATGCAAGTGGAGCTCCTTTGTCTTTGAATAGGGAAACATCAAATTCTCCAAAATTGTTCGCCAAGCTTAAAATTAATTTGATATTTAAAATACCAATGAAATCAGACAACAACTGTCTCATAAATCTTGTCTCTAAATGCTCGAATCTTGCCAAAATTATTATTATTTTTTTTAGGCTGGACCAAGCTAATGTGCATGCGCAGTCCTAAGCGTGTGTCTCGGAACACTGACTGTTTCTATAGGAACCGGAGCTTCTAACGGCAGCTGCAGTGACGCAATGACTTTATCAGCGATTGCCTCTATTCTTTAGAAGGTGGGACTTATTCCGCCATATTGCGCATTGCAGTTTCTCCCAAGTAATACTAGTGCAACGTCTTTCTGTATATAAAGTCTTTGATTATAATTTATGGAACTTCTTAGAGGAGCAACTGACCTCAGTAGTTGAAGGAAAAAAATTTAAATGTTAATTAATTACATGTAAGTTAGCTTACAATATATGAGGGAATCTACAAAAAAAGTCCATTTAAAAATCACAGCAAAAAGTTCAGTGAAATATGAATTATATTAAATGAGTCAATTTATGCACTTTTACAGTAAAATAGTCATTAATTATAAAAACGTATACAAAAATATATATAAATAAAATATCATTAGAAATTGAACATTACTTCAGTAAACACATTTTCAGTAAACAACAGTAGAAGAATGTTTCCAAAAGTCTTTCATTTAAATGTGTCTTTCTCGTTCCATTACATAATGTCCGAGAAGCATTCAGTCATCATGTTTGGCTTTTTAAAAAATAAAATATCTGACACAACTACCAGATTTTAGCATAGGGTACAACAGGGTTAAAGACACACACACCCTAAGAGAAAAAAGGGTTTCACTATTCCCAGAGTCTATGATTGCAGAAACTAATATATAGGTCCTTCTCAAAAAAATTGCATATTGTGATAAAGTTCATTATTTTCCATAATGTAATGATAAAAATTAAACTTTCATATATTTTAGATTCATTGCACACCAACTGAAATATTTCAGGTCTTTTATTGTTTTAATACTGATGATTTTGGCATACAGCTCATGAAAACCCAAAATTCCTATCTCATAAATTAGCATATTTCATCCGACCAATAAAAGAAAAGTGTTTTTAATACAAAAAAAAGTCAACCTACAAATAATTATGTTCAGTTATGCACTCAATACTTGGTCGGGAATCCTTTTGCAGAAATGACTGCTTCAATGCGGCGTGGCATGGAGGCAATCAGCCTGTGGCACTGCTGAGGTGTTATGGAGGCCCAGGATGCTTCGATAGCGGCCTTAAGCTCATCCAGAGTGTTGGGTCTTGCGTCTCTCAACTTTCTCTTCACAATATCCCACAGATTCTCTATGGGGTTCAGGTCAGGAGAGTTGGCAGGCCAATTGAGCACAGTAATACCATGGTCAGTAAACCATTTACCAGTGGTTTTGGCACTGTGAGCAGGTGCCAGGTCGTGCTGAAAAATGAAATCTTCATCTCCATAAAGCTTTTCAGCAGATGGAAGCATGAAGTGCTCCAAAATCTCCTGATAGCTAGCTGCATTGACCCTGCCCTTGATAAAACACAGTGGACCAACACCAGCAGCTGACATGGCACCCCAGACCATCACTGACTGTGGGTACTTGACACTGGACTTCAGGCATTTTGGCATTTCCTTCTCCGCAGTCTTCCTCCAGACTCTGACACCTTGATTTCCGAATGACATGCAAAATTTGCTTTCATCCGAAAAAAGTACTTTGGACCACTGAGCAACAGTCCAGTGCTGCTTCTCTGTAGCCCAGGTCAGGCGCTTCTGCCGCTGTTTCTGGGTCAAAAGTGGCTTGACCTGGGGAATGCGGCACCTGTAGCCCATTTCCTTCACACGCCTGTGCACGGTGGCTCTGGATGTTTCTACTCCAGACTCAGTCCACTGCTTCCGCAGGTCCCCCAAGGTCTGGAATTGGTCCATCTCCACAATCTTCCTCAGGGTCCGGTCACCTCTTCTCGTTGTGCAGCGTTTTTTGCCACACTTTTTCCTTCCCACAGACTTCCCACTGAGGTGCCTTGATACAGCACTCGGGGAACAGCCTATTCGTTCAGAAATTTCTTTCTGTGTCTTACCCTCTTGCTTGAGGGTGTCAATGATGGCCTTCTGGACAGCAGTCAGGTCGGCAGTCTTACCCATGATTGCGGTTTTGAGTAATGAACCAGGCTGGGAGTTTTTAAAAGCCTCAGGAATCTTTTGCAGGTGTAATTTTGATTCAGATGATTAGGTTAATAGCTCGTTTAGAGAACCTTTTCATGATATGCTAATTTTTTGAGATAGGAATTTTGGGTTTTCATGAGCTGTATGCCAAAATCATCAGCATTAAAACAATAAAAGACCTGAAATATTTCAGTTGGTGTGCAATGAATCTAAAATATATGAAAGTTTAATTTTTATCATTACACTATGGAAAATAATGAACTTTATCACAATATGCTAATTTTTTTAGAAGGACCTGTATATGGTTGTACTGAACATTTATGGAGCAACAGATTTTGTGTGAAAATAAATCATAGAAGTGTTTTATTTTGTTCAAAAATCTCATAAATCCATGGTGGCGAGCAGCATAGGGCAAAAGGCACACTACAATAATATGTTTTTAAAAATGTATAAATTATACTTGTTAAAAATAATCACTTTAGCAAAGTTTACACTATTTTCTGTTTATTTTGATAAATAAAATAATACATTTTTCAATAAATATACTGTCATTAAAATAGGTTAATATAAAAATATATTTTAAAAATACATAAACAAAATTATGTCAGCCATGCAAGGTGCCATCCAGCTCGTCGGGAGCAGCTGGGGTTAGGTGTCTTGCTCATGGACACCTCGACACTTGGTCAGGTGGAACCGGGGATTGAACCACCAACCTTCCGGTTTGTAGACAACCTACATGAACCACTGAGCCGCCCCAAATTTATCTAACCATGTCATGTCAACAAATGGAAAAGTCAGCCGGCTGTTTTATTATCATGTTTATTATTGTGTCTTTCGCCCCAAAAGCAGAGGTGCTTTTTTGCCCCAAGTATCATCATTTTGCATATTCTCCCGTTATTGACAACAAAACTGAAAATCATTTGGAATAATTTTGTCTCAAAATATATTAAATACTTTTAGCAATTCTCATTTGCTACTTAAACCTACAACAATTTTCTAGTGGTTTAGAGAAAAATCTAATCAAAGGAGCATTTTACCCCTGTGGAGCCTTTAGCCTCGTTGTACCCTACATTTAACAGGATTCATTGTTTGCATGGATCTATAAGAACTTCAAATAACATAACATACAATAATTAAAACATGCACAGAGGAAGGGACTCTGAGAGATCAAGAGACAAGTAAAGAGAAAAACTGAATTTACCCTGCTGTTCTGCTATGAGACAATCATGCCAGTGTGAATCAATGGAGCCTAAATGATAAAACAGAGCGATCGCCGCCTCGGTAGTTCACTGCACAAAAGGCCAAACACTCAGACGAAAACAGTGGGGGCAGAAGATACTTCTAAGACCCGCTGAGAACCATTAAAAAAAATAAGTTCAAAGAGTGCGCAAGTACATTATTGTAAAGCTATAGTTGAGTAGTTACAAAGACATAAAAAGAGATCAATGTACATGCAAATCTTACAAATCTTAATTTGTTGCTTTCATAAGTTGAATATCTTTAATTGTGCTGCATCAGAGATCTGTGGTAGCTTTACCAAGACATTATCTGAGCGATTAAGCAATCTAATTTTGCTGCAGCGAGAATGGAATTGTGTTTAGGTCATCTGTAAAAGCTTTAATAATTCAGAAACAGGCTCTAAATTGTTGAGAATACTCTCTTAAATACTCTCCTGTTGATATTTGGTGAAACAAATTTATTGGTACACAATATATCTTGGTTTTTATACCAAGGAAGGGCATAAATATATATCCAACAACATCTCAAGAAATCACCTGCTGAACTTTTAATATCAAAATGCATTACATAAATTCCAGATAAATTAGAATGAATCCAGTGCCTGTCAAAACTGATATTCATACCATGCAGACCAAATTGATATGGTTAATTATCCACTTCATATGCCTACAGCAGATTCCATAAGGATTTTAACTTCTCAGAAGAGCAACTGACCTCTGAATGAGAAACGGCTGAAGCAACTGAATGAGGAACATTCAAAAACAAGTTACATTTAAAGGGTTAGCTCACCCACAAATGAAAACTCTCATTATGCACTCATATGTACTCCTATGTACCCTCATGTCGTTCCAAACCCGTAAGACCTCCGTTCATCTTCGGAACACAAATTAAGATATGTTTGATGAAATCAGAGAGCTTTCTGACCCTCCCATAGACAGCAACGCCATTACCACTTTCAAGGCCCAGAAAGGTATAAAGACATTGTTAAAATAGTCCATGTGACTACAGAGGTTCAACCTTAATTTTATGAAGCAACACGTATGAATGTTTCAACTTCATTCAACAATTTCTTCTCTTCCGTGTCAGTCTCTGAAGCGGTTCACGTTGTAAACACAGTGCAGCGCTTCCGGGTTCTACGTCAGAACGAACTAATACTGGGCCGGCTCCTGCGTCCTTCTAACGTGAACAGCATCGGAGACTGACACGGAAGAGAAGAAATTGTTGAATAAAGTAGTTATTTTTGGCTTTTTTTTGCGCCAAAAATATATTTTAGATTTTAGATTCTTTTTGATTCAATATTGATTATTTTGGATGTATATCAGGTACAATACATGGCAAATTTTCTCAAGTAAAACAAATCTCTAAACTAATGCTGTAAACTATGGGAGTCAGTTGGTACTACATTAGCCTACTTAAGGGGGTCGCACAACGGACGCAAAGCTCAGCGCAGCGCCGCGGCTCAGGTATCTCACACCGGACGCGCACATTCTATACACACAAGCTCAATTTTGAATTGTCTTCTGACAGAAGAGCTGCATGATGGGAGAGAACTCAGAATGTAAAACAAATGTATCTTGTAGCATAGGATGAAATCAGTATGTACATTGACAATTTGATGGAAATATAATATAAATGTAATATAAAACCTTGAAATGGCGCTCTGTGGCGTGACAGGATTTTGAACAACTTCCTGAGTCGTAGCTGGGCATCGCAGACAGGCGCCGAATGTCGCCGCCATCATTGAAAACAATGTGTTCGCATTTTAAAGACGTGGCATGGTGCTGAGCTTCGTGTCCGGTGTGTGACCTCCTTAATATTGAAGGTAATAATTAACTGATCTGTATACAAACACTTAAATTACACTCAATTATGTTTCTTTTTTTATATAATAATACAGTGTTAATATTTTATAGTTATAATATTAACTTTACAATTACATAATCATATTTCTACTCCAATTCGTTTTTTGAAATATAAACATTTAAATGGTGACTGTCATAAAAACTTGCCAGATTTATTCATACATACATTCATTCATTAAATAAGAACATTAAAAATGACAATGAATAGCCTATGTGGTGAATATAATTAGCAAAATGCTCCTCTCTAGAGTACATTTTTCTAGCTGACTAATGAGTTTATGGACACTGGGTGGTTTTTCTGAGGTAAATGTGACTGTTTACAAACTGTATTATTTACGTCTTTCTGCAGTTGAAACACTGATTGAGCTATTCTATGTGACATGATACAGATTTCGGTTGTCCTGTATCTTTTAACACACTTTCAGATGTTCATTCATGTTTATTTTGCGCGGTTACTGCTATCAGTTCATGTGCGCTCCGCGCTGTGGCTTCTTTTGAAGTGCCACATTTTGTGCCACATTTATTTTTTTGAATTTCGTTAAAAAAATGTAATTTGAAATCTGAGACTTTGTTTCATATCAATAGTAATAAAGCACAAAGATTATTGTGATTTATTGGATGGGAGCACGCTGTAAAGTCCCATTCATTCATCAACTAAAAACAGGATAACTAATCAATTCTTTGGATTTAAGAATCGATATTGTTTCGTAAAAGTGAGAAATCGATATTTTTTACCCAGCCCTAGTCTTTACTACCTTTCTGGGCCTTGAAAGTGGTAATGGCGTTGTTGACTATGGGTGGTTCAGAAAGCACTCAGATTTCATCAAAAAATACTAACTTAATTTGTGTTCTGAAGATGAACGAAGGTCTTACGGCTTTGGAATGACATGAGGGTGAGTAATTAATAACAGAAATTTATTTTGCGGGGGAATTAACCCTTTAAGGTAGGCAAACAAATACAAAACAGAGGCATACATTCATTCAAGGTCATCACATGTACATCACATTCTGTTCAGAAAACCCATTTGAAAGCAAAGGCCTAGAGGTCAAAATCCTCAATATCTATTTTTTTTTTCATCCTATACATGATTTTTAAAAGCAATATATAGAGTAGTGCAACAATTAAACGGATAAGGTCTTGAAAATGCACAGTGAGCTGTTCCAAGACACAGTAGTGTGTACATGTGCAGGTGTGAAAACAGCAAGACCCCCAAACTAGACCACACACCTCTATGAAGAGACAAACCGCTCTGAACAAACAAATGACTGTCAGACATTTGTGCCTAATACCAGATCGTCTCCGAAAAGTCTGGCAATCAGCAGAGCAGCATCTCAGCAAAGGTTATAATTAGAAATCCACGTCAAAAAGCTCTCTTCAAGTGAACAGTCAACACTATCTCAGGACTTAACTCAAGTCACATGTCGATTGCATGTGATATTTGCTGATAAACCTGCCCTTTTGTGATGTCTGGATAATTTGTCAGTATAGACAAGTCGATAACAAAACACTCACTCATTAACTAAAAAATAAGAGAAAAAATATGGACAAATGTGAAGGAACACATCGGTAAAAGTGTCTGCTAGAGAGGGTATATTAGGAGTTTATTATGTGATAAAGTCAATATACTGTAGGGTATAAATCAATGAGTAAAAGAAAACAAGATGTTATTCTTTGTAAAGCAGACAATGCTGGTCTGATGAGGTTTAATAAATTAAACTATTTGGAAGGATAAATCAAATACTAGCACCAGAAAGAAGAAAATGTCAGCTTTCTTGTGCTAATATTTGACTAGCTTCAATGTGAGACATCATAAAAACCTGCATATACAAAAATTATTGCTGTCAAATCGATTAAATCGCATCCAAAATAAAAGTTTATGTTTACATAATATATGTGTGTGTACTGTATATCATTATTTTGTATATATAAATACACACTCATTCATGTATATATTTAAGAAATATTTGCATGTATATACTGTATACAGTAGGGAGAACATGTATTTGATACACTGCCGATTTTTTGCTGGTTTTCCTACTAAAGCATGTAGAGGTCTGTCATTTTTATCATAGGTACACTTCAACTGTGAGAGACGGAATCTAAAACAAAAATCACATTGTATGATTTTTAAATCATTAATTTGCATTTTTATTGCATGTCATAAGTATTTGATCACCTGAAGAGAGCTAGGACCACAGACTCAAAGAAAACCATTAGTAACACACTACGTCGTCACGGATTAAAATCCTGTAACGCACGCAAGGTCCCCCTGCTCAAGCCAGCACATGTCCAGGCCCGTCTGAAGTTTGCCAATGACCATCAGAATGATCCAGTGGAGGAATGGGAGAAGGTCATGTGGTCTGATGAGACAAAAATAGAGCTTTTTGGTCTAAACTCCATCCCAACCGTGAAGCATGGAGATGGAAACATCATTCTTTGGGGATGATTTTCTGGGGACAGGACAACTGCACCGTGTTGAGGGGAGGATGGATAGGGCCATGTATCGCGAGATCTTGGCCAACAACCTTCTTCCATCAGTAAGAGCATTAAAGATGGGTCGTGGCTGGGTCTTCCAGCATGACAATGACCCGAAACACACAGCCAGGGCAACTAAGGAGTGGCTCCGTAAGAAGCATCTCAAGGTCCTGGAGTGGCCTAGCCAGTTTCCAGACCTGAACCCAATAGAAAATCTTTGGAAGGACCTGAAAGTCCGTATTGCCCAGCGACAGCCCCGAAACCTGTATGGAGGAGTGGGCCAAAATCCCTGCTGCAGTGTGTGCAAACCTGGTCAAGAACTAGAGGAAACGTATAATCTCTGTAATTGCAAACAAAGGTTTCTGTACCAAATATAAAGTTCTGCTTTTCTGATGTATCAAATACTTATGTCATGCAATAAAATGCAAATTAATTACTTAAAAATCATACAATGTGATTTTCTGGATTTTTGTTTTAGATTCCGTCACTGAGAGTTGAAGAGAACCTATGATAAAAATAACAGACTTCTACATGCTTTGTAAGTGGGCAAACCAGCAAAATCGGTAGAGTATCAAACCACTGTATATACAGTATACAAGTTGCAAGAAAAAGTATGTGAGCCGCTTGCAGAATCTGTGTAAACGTGAATCATTTTAACAATTTGAGAGGGATCATACAAAATGCGTTATCTTTTATTTAGTACTGTCCTGAATAAGATATTTTACTTTTTTTTTTTTTTTACATATAGTCCACAAAACAAAAAACAAAACAAAAAAACAGCTGAATTCATTAAAATGACCCATTCAAAAGTTTATGAACCATTGATTCTCAATACTGTGTGTCGTTCCCTGGATTATCCACGGCTGTTTTTTTGTTTTGTGATGGTTGTTCTTGAGTTCCTGAGCAGTTAAACTGACCAACGTTCTTTCGAAAAATCCTCCAGCATATTATTCCGTTTTCCAGTATCTTTTGCATATTTGAACCCTCTCCAGCAGTGACTATGATTTTGAGATCCATCTTTTCACACTGAGTAAAATTGAGGGACTCAAACACAACTATTAAAAAAGGTTCAAACATTCACTGCTGCTCCAGAAAGAAACATGATGCATTCTAATGTACTGTAAGTGCATTACTGTAACAATTATTGTTTTCAACGAGGGATGAGCACAAGTTATGAAATCAACCATGCAAAAACCTGCATTCTCTAGCAGCAGTTATGAAGGGCTTTCCCTTCCGAGTCCTGCTGTGAAACTATAATAAACGTATCCTTTCCCATTGTCAGTTTTGTCAGACAATCTGAAAGAATTTTTCAGATTGTCAGTTTGAAATCAAGTTTACTCCAAACTCTTCAGCAGGCAGCATGACTCCATGACCTCAGAGCTCTGAGCAAACACGAACAGCACTGGGAGACAAACGACAGGGCTGGGCCTCCTGTCAGCTCTGCGCTGACAAAGCAGCAGACCACACAGGTAGGCAGGGCAAGAGAGAGAGAGCGAGAGAGAATGTGAATGAAAGAATGAGGGAAACATGGACCCGGCACCTCAATCTCCAGTTTAAACAGCAAGCCCACGGCCCCATCCATCAGCGTAACAGCAGATAAGCATGTAAGAGAGCGAGAGGACAGAACAACCTAAACAAAGTAGCGCAAACAAACTTCAACTCGACATTAGCATGTACAGCCTCAGAGGAAACGCCTGGCCTGCAGAACGTAACTGAAGTTGACTTTGTTCAAGCACTGTATATGAATTCTCTAATAAACAAGATGAAAAAGCCTGAAGCATGTGCAGATTAATGAGAAAAGCATGACTTCCCACTTTTTGGTCAAGAGGGACTTCTCATCCCTTCAAGTCAATGGATCAGAGCGTCAATGAGTCAAAGATGTTGGTTATTATTCATCAACAGAGTTTAATTGATGTTCACAGAGCAGATTCTGGAAAATAACTTGAACTTTTTGATAAAAGTGCTACGACACTGATATACAGTGAATGTTGAACAGTGACTATGAACTGTGTACATAAATGGCCAATTAAAACAGCATTGCTATATAATGTTAAGCCAACTGGTCATTATCTCAAAATAAACCATGACAGTATCACCCAGAAGGGGTTTGTTCTGAGATAATGACCGCTAACTGCATCTTGCTAACTACATGACTGCTTACCATATAAATACTGTATGGACAAGAATTTTTGATTTGAGCTGAAATTATTCTATTATACAAGAAAGATTGATAAAACACATACAGCTCTAGCATAACTAACTAATAAATTATGGAGACGCATAAGTGAACAAACTGAAAGGTTCTACATAGACAACAATATCACAGACTCAACAAACAGTGTCCCACACTGGAGATTAATAGGCCATTTACACGACACTGTTTTCAACTAAAAACGTAAAATATTTTGGGGGTTTTGGCCGTTCATTTACATTACAAAAGCATTTTTGAGGCCTGAAAACGTAATCGCAAGTTTTCGAAAACGATACTGTTATGAACGATCATTTATCTTCTCCATGTAAACTACAAAAAACATAAATTTGTGAAAACGGTGATGCGTATCATGTGTTCATTCTATATCGCCATCTACTTGCCTGGCAGCATAATACAGCGTTTTTAGTCGTTTTCGCGGATCCGTGTGAATGGGGATAGTTTTGACACCATTGTCGTGTGTATGCGAAAAATGGAAAAGGAAAAACTTTTCAGTTTTTAGTACATCATTGTTGTGTAAATGTACCCCCAATTTACAATTGATTTCAATGGAGTTTGATGTTAGCATGTTGCTAAGTTAATGGTGTCAAACTCTAATAAACAAAAAAGCATTGCATGCGCAAATAATATATTTGAAATACAAAAATACTTTTCAGGATTCAACTGCAAATTCAAACTGACCTTTCACCCACTTGTTCCCTAAGCTTGTTGCTATACTTTATTGAATTAAAATCAAGAAAAGGGATGTGCACGAGTTCCCGAGTACTCCGACGTGACAGCGATGATCGATCGTTCATTCACTCTTCAGCTTCACCTCATGCAGCTATTCCTTTTAGATGTTTCTTTTTCGAAAACACACTGATGCATTATTGATAATGTTATTTATTTTAGTTATTATCAAATTTTGATAGGCATATTTTTGTGCCATTTTTTTATTTGTTAACATTAATTTTAGGCCTCAGGATTCTGAACAATGGAAGGGACTAAATCATTGCACTGCAGCTGGATGTGTGTTTACATACTTATTTGTGGTTTTGTGTATCAAGTGGTGTCTATTGTAGTGTGTCTTATTATTTGAAGTGGATGTATATTAATGTGAGTTCATGTGAGACAGTAAAGACTGTGGGATGTGAGACAATTTTTGGAAGAAATTCCAACAATGAATTGAAAATTAAATTAAATTGAATAAAAGTTGTTTTAAAATATTGTCATTATCGCCATGACAGACAAGCTCTGCCCACCGCACGTCCCTCCCCTGAGTACTCGTTTAAAAAAATCTATTCGTGAAAAATTGAGAATCACGATACCTACTTTTTTGAATTCTCTAAATGTTTACAATCTCGGCCTGAATGAATGATCCAACAACTCAGTCATAAATACTTCACTTGTTTCATTACTAGATGAATCAGTCTTTTTTAACAAATCTTGTGAATAATTCAATTATATATTTTTTTTAACAGTCACTTTAACAACTGGTGTAACAATGTAATTGATACAATCTGAATTTTAATTGTCAAGTCACTTTCAAATTTTGATGGCTACCATAGACATCAGTGTTTATATCTGAACTATAAACTTTTATCCCAGTACTTCCTTGATAATTTGAATGATTCTAACTAAAATTCAACTTAAATTGAAACAATGGTACTGTGTGGTTAAAAAAATGTTTGTGAAGCTGTTTCATACAACTGATCTCTCAGACTTAGCGCCAATGCAGATATGAATGCTTGCTGTGATTGTACTTGTCGAAGGTTTAATAGACATAGCCAAATCATTAACATTTAGGAATGAGATTGCATTGCTTTTAACGATTAATTAAGCATCTCTACTTTATGAGTTCAGCGTGATTGAGTAAGTTATCTCTGTACCTTAACAACCCCTAAAGAGTAGCCTGGATGCCAGCCGAATTTAGCCCTGCCCACAACAATTGAGTTCTGGAAATTCGGTCTGGACTTGATCCATTGTGGAGCAACTATGCCCGAACAGGAGCTGTTAGGAACCAATCAAATTGTCAGGGTGGGCTTTATACGATGATAGTCATATGATAAACAGTAACGCAAGCATTCACGTCACCAAAGAGCACTTGTGTTGAATTCGTTCTAATCCTAAATGGAGAACTTGTTCGTATATGCATTCACCTTTCACTATTTCTGTGTATCCTTAAATTCTTTTTACAACACCGGCATAGATCGTTTACACTCATCTTCTTCTACTTCTTCCAGCGTGCGTGCAGTTGAGTTCTGTTGACAACTATGCATCGCTCCGTTGCTCTGAGGTTGTAGGTCTATCCAATTGAGGTCTTTCCTGGTTCGGTTGAAACACGCCCCATAATCACAGCCCAATGAAGCAGTATCAGACTCATTTTCTGACTAGAATTGAGTATGATGACATCAGGCTACCTAAAGAGTGTATATTAGTTTGAGGGATTGATAAGGTACAGTGGTGTACCTCTGAGGTACTGCTCCTGTGACAAGCTAAAATGTAAAAATGTTTAACTTTTTCTTTTTTTTACAGTTTAGGCAGCTCTCTTGTTTTTGGCAGAAAGCAATAACCAAAAATAGAATGAGCAAGAATATTCAATCTACTGCTTCAATAATTACTGTTAAAAAGCAGACAAGCTCAGACATACTTCAATAAAGTGGATTATTCGAAGGCTTCTTGAAGTGCGTAGATGATGAAATCTAATGGAAACAGTACTTATTCTTTTCCAGCACACATTATCATGGGATAAGTCAGATTTGTGAACAATCTGCAATGGAACTGTCAAACTGTCAAAAAGTTAGACCTTGCAAAATGGTTAAGATGACCGTCACTCATCAAATTACAATAAGTTCCTGTTTGCACCTGCAGCCTAGAATCTGCTCAGCATGGAACATGGCACTCAGCTTGAGGCATTTTATGGTACAGCTATAATCCATCCATCAAATGCTAGCATGGACACAAGGTTGTGGTCTGCATATTACCGTCGCCTCCAGCGTCAAATACAAACTGGAGGACCCCAGCCAGAGAAACACTTCCCCCTTCTATAGATAGGCATAGTCAGTCATCCGTTACCCCCCAAGATTAGAGGAGAAAGAGAGAGCGGGTCACTTTTATTTTGGGAATCTGAGAGGAGGGTGAGGCGGATAAAAGCGTTGTGGTTTATGGCCAATGCTCCCCACCACGTGTGCATCCCTGGAGAGGGTGACGCCGGCCAGCCGGTTCACTTCACCTTTCCCGAAGAACCTGCGGATGCTGCGGTCACAACTACAGCCTATTTCCAGCTCTGCAGCTACGTGATTATACCAATGATCCCTTCCGCTATCGCAAAAGCCTATAAGGGGCAGTATTCCTGTGGCGCCTGTCGGGCAATTCGACACACACTTAATCCTCCTCTGTGTTTCATGGAAACAGCAATAGAAAACACATCAGGAGGTCTTGAGATAGAAACACACAAATGTCCACACAGGGACTGGAAACCTTTAGGAAAGTTTTGTAAATTGAGCTTATCAAGAAAAAAAGCTGCCTATAGTTATTGCTTATTCCTGTTGAAGGTGGAGAGTAGAAACTTTGAAGGTAGGCATGGTGCCCATTGGCTCCAGTCTCGCCTTTGAGGCTTGCGGGGGCAGTTCAATGGAAGCAGCTGGTCTGTCAGAACCAGAGCTGCTGATACAGATCCTCGAGGTCAAAACCATTATAACAATACATCACTGCCTCTACAACTGTGGATGCAATAGCAGGGATGGCTTGTGGCTTACCACTCTTTTATCCAATGTCTATTATATGGAGGATTTATGTGTCCATTCATTAAGCTGACCACAATTAGTGTGGATAAGGATTAATTTTCTAGGTAAAAGGGAACATATAGACCAGATACAAGATGTCAGATTTTACATCAAGAGGCAAGTTTTTTTTTCTATTACATTAAAACTACTCAGAAAACGATTTTTTTTTTTTCTGTTGAAACCCAAGAAAAAAACTTTGAAATGCCTTTATCATCCATACCCTAATGTTCAAATGTTTGAGGTCAGTAAGATTTTTGTTTAAAGAAATTAATACTCTTATTCAGCAAGTATGCATTCATTTGGGCAAAAGTCACATCCATTTTTGTATGGTGCTTTCCATAATATACATAATTTCAAAGCAGCTTTACAGAAAGTCCCACCAGCCGGAGCAACTTCTCTCTGTTTATATCTATGGCGAGTCACGCAGGGACTGTGCTCCTCCTCCGCAGTTCCTATCAGACTGGTCTTAAATAGTCCCAGTATAAACACTTATTATAAGTGTACCATAATGATTCAGGGTAAGACAAAAACACGGTTTGGAAAATGGATTCATGTTGTATACATTCTCATTATATAATTTTTGTAAATCTTGAACACAAAAAAAGTTACGGACAGCAGCTTTATGAAGGGTTGTCAATTATAACAAAACATCAGACAACCAAAATAAACATGCGCATCATGACTGAGTCACTGTAGTTCATATTAAGTTAAGTGGCTGGGCTCTCTTAAAAGAACCACAATGTTTATAAGAGGTCCTCACTTCAAGCCATCCTTTTTTTTAATGTGTGTATATCACACTTGTGGGCATAAAGTTAGAGGCATTTCTAGGGTCTTCCTGGTATCATTATGAAATTATAAGATTCATAAATAAGGTTTAAAGTGAATATGAGCTTCACTATGTCTTCTTAGAAAACCATTATGAGCTCTAGAGCCATCAAACTTCCCAAAGACATAATTACCTCATTCCAAGCTACTTCACAGCTAATGAAACATTAAAGTACTCATTATTTTGACCACTTGTAATGATTATTAAGCTATGCTAACCATGAAGAAATTAGCTTGAGATGAGCACAGGAGACTAAAGTCACTGGTGTCAAGGATGCAAACCCACCAGCTGGTCTATCCGGCATCGCAATATGGCCAGCTCCCTGTAGTCCATGATCTGAGCTGGCTTAAGACCAGAGACTCAATCTATGGCAGACGATAGGTCCTGTGTGGGACCGTCCACTGTTTACTGAGGCCCAACGAAGCTTTTCGTTCCTTTACGGGGTCTAAAGAGGGATGCAGATGGCATGGAGGGGTGAGAAGGACAGGCAGTGGAGCCTAACATCACACCCCAGAAAACTTCAATTCAGATTAGCATCTGTGAATCCATCCAATGTAGGATTAGAGACTCTCTCCAGGGATAGAGCCAAGCTTCAACAATCAAGATGGTCTTACCTTGAATAAACTCAAAAACATTCCCCATTGAAACAAACTCATAGTATGTGCTTTTAAAAGTCTACTTGGAAGAACATCTAGTTCTCAAAAGCTGGTTTTATCGATCATGAAAGTTCAAAAGAAAATAAGTAAATATTATCACAGGTTTAATGTTTTGAAGAACTAATAAACAGATACCACAAATTCCTCTTAAAGCCTCCATGTTTACCCGCAGTAAAACTACAATTTCAATGGAAATGGCAACATATTTTTCACACCCACCTTCACAACAAGTCTGTACATACTGTATGTTAACACAAAAAACATTTAGTTGTCACTGATACTAATGAGTGTGTTCTACAAACATGTCAAACTCATGGTTCGCACAACACCAGCAGGTAAACAAAAGTGATAGTGTTGTTAACAAGTCGATTAACTTTGAGTAATCACAATAAGGAGTTTGGAAACTTTACTTGGCTCTCTTTTGAAAAAGCCTTTCCTGTAGTCATATACTTTTGTCTGCATTCAGAAGGGTATTTCAAATTAGTCTCCACATAAGTGAAGGTCCTAAATGCAATTGAGGGAGGAGCGAGACTTCTAATCTTCCAATCAACAGCCAACAGCCAGAGTATAAGCAGCTGCTTACCTCTCATCGGTCTCAGCTGTTCCAGCATCCCACCACCTCCCCAAACTCCACCTTTATCTTAGGTACCTTGCCCTACACAATCATATCCTATATTTAGTCACTGTGGGGGTATATCAGAGGTTGAGTTGAAGCTGCTTCATTGAGCCCCTCATCAGTAGACTGCAAGCCAAATAAGTTTAACCTTATATCTTAAGATTATATGGGCAAACAAACTCGTTAATTAATAATATGGCTAATGCAAATACAACAGATTCTGAACTGATTTTACATCTCTGGATCGCTGCATATGGAAATGCAAGACTAAATTCCAATATTAGATTTGCACTGTGATTTGTAGGGATGCACCGATTGTTCGGCAACCGAAATTATGAATAAGTGATCAATTTAACCAAACAATGACGTTTTGATGACACGATGAGCAACCAGCGTGTGTGAGATGTTGGACGAGTGGAAGCATTAAATTGTCCAAGATGGCAGTTTGCAGACACTGTCTAAGCACCCTCAAATGCAAACAAGAGCACCCTCAGTTGATACTCTAATAATATATTGGCAAATGCTCAAGTGCATATTTGTGTCTGTAGAACGTCAAATGTATCCATATATAATGTATGCAGTGGTGACAGGCTCGCAAAACCTCTCCTGAACAAACAAAGTGTAGACACGAATCGATGTAAGAAAGATATTTATTGTGCATCGTAAGCAGCTTAATTGTACTTTGTGAGATTGCGATGAACTGACGTAGCGACAGCGTTTAGTGATCGTAAATGGAGCGGTCTTGGCTCGCTTTCGAGACAGTCTATATAATCCATTGAATAAAACTATTGTTTTTCATGTTGCAAAAGTGATTAATGGCCAATTGCATGCTACAAAGTTTCGGAAGTGACACAGTCAAATAGTAATGCATTAAAGCAATGTAAAGGCAGACTAATAGATTATTTAGATACATTACAGAGAGGTTATCATGTTTGTTTTCTTTATTTTGCAAACAGCACAACAATTTGTTTTTATTGTGACTACACACCAAAAAATAGAAACTTACACTTAACACTTGCCTGAATGATACAAAACTACAGTTATTTGAGTCTCTTTGGCACTGATAAGAAAAAAAGCGAGACGATCGCGAGGGGGTTAATAGAAAAATATTTGTTGCAAAATATTTTTGAAATTCTAAATAATCTTAAATGTCTCACTGTACACTCACTGCTGGGGTGGAGCCGTTGCTTAGCCTACATCTGCACTTTAATAGAGCACCCTCAGTGATTTCAGAAGCACCCTGAGTGATTTGTAGGCATAATAGGCCAAAGATAAGATAAGATGGCATAAGATGGCAAAAAAAAAAAAAAAAAAAAAAAAAAAAAAAAAAAAATTATATATATATATATATATATATATATATATATATATATATATATATATATATATATATATATATATATATATATATATATATATATATATATATATATATATATATATATATACACACATACACACTAGTGGTGGGCATAGATCAATTTTTTAAATCTAGATTAACTGGAAAAAGGAGCTCATTTTAGCTCTTGTATGTCAGAGGTGGCTTTATTACGGTATGTGTGTGTGCGCTTCAGATGTGAGCGCGAAATCTGCAGGAATTAGTAGAATTAACCTTATGAGCAACCCCGCGCGAAATTCAGACCGGTCACACCAATACTAACAAAAGTCCAGCAGAACACCCGTTCGCAATGTTCAGAGGGTTAACCGGACTGAATGAGAGGAGGTGGTGCGTGTCACTCGCTGTCGGTCGGAGAGGAGAGTAGAGCACAGCTGATATCGATACTGTAGAAAATGAGTATTGTATCGTTTCAGATATTTCAGTATCGATAAATAGTGAAATATGGATATATTCCAACACTAGTAGGCATACACACAGGTTCGAAGACTTCGTTCTCTTCTACAGTGCAATTCGGCTAGGTGTACATCCGCGCTAAAATATCAAGGTGAAAGTCATCATAGCTTGCGCAGTATAGACCCAGCTCCCAAAGAGTAAGAGTCTCGCGTTAACGCAGCACGTTAACGCCGATAACGGCCCACCACTAATATATACAGTATATATATATATATATATATATATATATATATATATATATATATATATATATATAATTTTTATTTTTTTTATTGTGCTTTATTTGTATAATATCTGCTGGAATGCTAAAAAATTTTCTGTGTTAAATAAATATTTTTAAATTGTAGTTTTGTAATTTATTTTTCTTTAAAAAAAGCAAGACAAAATAGTAAAAAGCTAATTCTTACTATTTCATTAATTTATGCAAAGGTGAAAAAAATGGCAAAATAAATGGCAAAACATCGAAAAACCGTATTCGGCTTCGGCCTTTGGCCAAGTGTTTAATTATTATTCAGCTTCGGCTAAGAATTTTCATTTTGGTGCATCCCTAGTGATTTGCATGTCTAAAGTCATTCCACAACTATCATACATGTGAACACAATGTCCTACTTTTCTTTGCGTTTCATGAATTTTTATGTCAAGTGTTTCAATTAAACTACAGTTATTTGTATTCACAAACTAAATTGTACAGTTGATGAATAAAATAGCTAAAAAGTTTGTCAAAAAATTGCTTTGAATCACATCATTTAGCCAATTTATGAAGTGATAGGCCTGCATGAAAATCTCTGTGGCATCAAAGGAATACTAGATATCAATCATCATTACACAACTGAGAAAGATTTTCAATATATATATACAGGTCCTTCTCAAAAAATTTGCATATTGTGATAAACGTTCATTATTTTCCATAATGTAATGATACAAATTAAACTTTCATAAATTTTATATTCATTGCACACCAACTGAAATATTTCAGGTCTTTTATTGTTTTAATACTGATGATTTTGGCATACAGCTCATGAAAACCCAAAATTCCTATCTCAAAAAAATAGCATATTTCATCCGACCAATAAAAGAAAAGTGTTTTTAATACAAAAAAAGTCAACCTTCAAATAATTATGTTCAGTTATGCGCTCAATACTTGGTGGGGAATCCTTTTGCAGAAATGACTGCTTCAATGCGGCGTGGCATGGAGGCAATCAGCCTGTGGCACTGCTGAGGTGTTATGGAGGCCCAGGATGCTTCGATAGCGGCCTTAAGCTCATCCAGAGTGTTGGGTCTTGCGTCTCTCAACTTTCTCTTCACAATATCCCACAGATTCTCTATGGAGTTCAGGTCAGGAGAGTTGGCAGGCCAATTGAGCACAGTAATACCATGGTCAGTAAACCATTTACCAGTGGTTTTGGCACTGTGAGCAGGTGCCAGGTCGTGCTGAAAAATGAAATCTTCATCTCCATAAAGCTTTTCAGCAGATGGAAGCATGAAGTGCTCCAAAATCTCCTGATAGCCAGCTGCATTGACCCTGCCCTTGATAAAACACAGTGGACCAACACCAGCAGCTGACATGGCACCCCAGACCATCACTGACTGTGGGTACTTGACACTGGACTTCAGGCATTTTGACATTTCCTTCTCCCCAGTCTTCCTCCAGACTCTGACACCTTGATTTCCGAATAACATGCAAAATTTGCTTTCATCCGAAAAAAGTACTTTGGACCACTGAGCAACAGTCCAGTGCTGCTTCTCTGTAGCCCAGGTCAGGCGCTTCTGCCGCTGTTTCTGGGTCAAAAGTGGCTTGACCTGGGGAATGCGGCACCTGTAGCCTATTTCCTTCACACGCCTGTGCACGGTGGCTCTGGATGTTTCTACTCCAGACTCAGTCCACTGCTTCCGCAGGTCCCCCAAGGTCTGGAATCGGTCCATCTCCACAATCTTCCTCAGGGTCCGGTCACCTCTTCTCGTTGTGCAGCGTTTTTTGCCACACTTTTTCCTTCCCACTGAGGTGCCTTGATACAGCACTCTGGGAACAGCCTATTCGTTCAGAAATTTCTTTCTGTGTCTTACCCTCTTGCTTGAGGGTGTCAATGATGGCCTTCTGGACAGCAGTCAGGTCGGCAGTCTTACCCATGATTGCGGTTTTGAGTAATGAACCAGGCTGGGAGTTTTTAAAAGCCTCAGGAATCTTTTGCAGGTGTAATTTTGATTTAGATGATTAGGTTAATAGCTCGTTTAGAGAACCTTTTCATGATATGCTAATTTTTTGAGATAGGAATTTGGGGTTTTCATGAGCTGTATGCCAAAATCATCAGTATTAAAACAATAAAAGACCTGAAATATTTCAGTTGGTGTGCAATTAATCTAAAATATATGAAAGTTAAATTTTTATCATTACATTATGGAAAATAATGAACTTTATCACAATATGCTAATTTTTTGAGAAGGACCTGTATATATATATATACACACACACTCACCTAAAGGATTATTAGGAACACCTGTTCAATGTCTAATTAATGCAATTATCTAATCAACCAATCACATAGCAGTTGCTTCAATGCATTTAAGGGTTTGGTCCTGGTCAAGACAATCTCCTGAACTCCAAACTGAATGTCAGAATGGGAAAGAAAGGTGATTGAAGCAATTTTTAGCGTGGTATGGTTGTTGGTGCCAGACGGGCCGGTCGGAGTATTTCACAATCTGCTCAGTTACTGGGATTTTCACGCACAACCATTTCTAGGGTTTACAAAGAATGGTGTGAAAAGGGAAAAACATCCAGTATGCAGCAGTCCTGTGGGAGAAAATGCCTTGTTGATGCTAGAGGTCAGAGGAGAATGGGCCGACTGATTCAAGCTGATAGAAGAGCAACTTTGACTGAAATAACCACTCGTTACAACCGAGGTATGCAGCAAAGCATTTGTGAAGCCACAACATGCACAACCTTGAGGCGGATGAGCTACAAAAGCAGAAGACCCCACCGGGTACCACTCATCTCCACTACAAATAGGAAAAAGAGGCTACAATTTGCACGAGCTCAACAAAATTGGACAGTTGAAGACTGGAAAAATGTTGCCTGGTCTGATGAGTCTCGATTTCTGTTGAGACATTCAGATGGTAGAGTCAGAATTTGGCGTAAACAGAATGAGAACATGGATCCATCATGCCTTGTTACCACTGTGCAGGCTGGTGGTGGTGGTGTAATGGTGTGGGGGATGTTTTCTTGGCACACTTTAGGCCCCTTAGTGCCAATTGGGCATCTTTTAAATGCCACGGCCTACCTGAGCACTGTTTCTGACCATGTCCATCCCTTTATGACCACCATGTACCCATCCTCTGATGGCTACTTCCAGCAGGATAATGCACCATGTCACAAAGCTCGAATCATTTCAAATTGGTTTCTTGAACATGACAATGAGTTCACTGTACTAAAATGGCCCCCACAGTCACCAGATCTCAACCCAATAGAGCATCTTTGAGATGTGGTGGAACGGGAGCTTCGTGCCCTAGATGTGTATCCCACAAATCTCCATCAACTGCAAGATGCTATCCTATCAATATGGGCCAACATTTCTAAAGAATGCTTTCAGCACCTTGTTGAATCAATGCCACATAGAATTAAGGCAGTTCTGAAGGCGAAAGGGGATCAAACACAGTATTAGTATGGTGTTCCTAATAATCCTTTAGGTGAGTGTGTATATATATATATATATATATATATATATATATATATATATATATATATATATATATATATATATATATATATATATATATATATATATATTCAAAATTAACAAGTAAAGTTTGTTAAAACTTGTTTGAAAGATGTCAAAAGAATGTGAAGGTTTATATAATTCTAGAACAATACATAGAGCAATAGATTGATTGTATTTGTTGGGAATTGTGAAATTGCTCAATGCGCTCATTCTATTCTGACTAAAATCATCTGAATATACATCACGCCACATTACAGCTTCCAAACTCTTCAAACTTGGAGGCAGCATAAGAGACGAAAGCAAAACCAAGCATCTGCAAACCAATGTGCAGACACCTGCTGACAGCTGAAATACATTAGAAAGGCCAATAGAACATATAATATCTTCTGCATATGTTGACACCATCATTCTATATCTTGAGCAACAGTGATCAAGATGAGGTCTGACAGATCACCGCAAACTTCAGAGACATGTGTGCACGAGGAAAAATATTCAAGCTTTCTTTGCCACGATACCATCATTTTTAAATCACTCTCTAGAGGCGCAAATCCTCACTCAAAATGATTTATGGGCAAAGTATAACATTCCCGCAACCCACTGGCTATGGATTACAATATCTGCCTCCCATGTGTAAAAATCATCATCTGTGTCATGCAAAATTAAGCCAGTTAGGAGGAAAAAGTGCGTTTCAGCCAAGATATCATCTGTGTTTCATTGTTCGAGTCATAGCTGGAAGTTTAATTTCACGCAGCCGATCTGTTGCCATAAAAATGGCTTCAACGTGGGGCTTAACTAACAGGTTGCAAAAAGCAGAACCTCAAGTTAGGAGACATTAGCCATTTGCTCTTTTTTCATATTCTAAGACAAACATCCTAGATGTGATGTGTGCGGATAAGGTAAAAATCAGCTTTCTTTACTTTGAGAGTCACACTGCTCTCTTATAAAAAGGCTTTCTTGGCTCTGCTGCATGAGCTTGTGTGTGTGTGTTATTATTGCTGGACATGATGGCAGGGTGATATACTGAATATTTATAATATATATTCCAAATTATATTGTTACTAATACAAAATATACATTGTGACTATTAACATTGTTACATAGTAATACTGTAAGTAAATAAATAAATAATACGTTTTCACACCTGGCTTGTTTGGAGTGTTTGCTTCGGAACCTGGTGTGTTTTCTTCATTAGTTTGGTGCATTTAGTTATAAATGAACACGGCAATCGTGCTCGGATCCACACCAAAACAATCGCTCCAAAATCACCTGAACAAGGTGGTATCGGCCCGAATAAAAACTAACTCTGGGACAGTTCGGTTGAGGTGATATACATAAATATAAATTTAAATATAATTAAATAAGATAGGCCTATATATAATTTATCAGATAGATACATTCGTATAAGTGTTTGCGCGTGACACAACAGCTACAGAAAAAGCCACAATAAGCTTTGGGAGCAAACTTCTGATGGCTTGAGGGTGGCTTGAGGGTGAGAAGTCCCTGTTTCAGAACAAAGCAAACAATCTAAAGGTCTGAAAAACCCTAAAACGATAGATATTCAATACAAATTCTTTACTAAAACTACTCCACAAGAATAGCTGTTCAGTCCACATTATGGCTGCTCTGATTGCAGAAACTGTGAAAATGCAGAAATACATAAATATTGAGATGCACTATAAGCATTATCAAAAGGATGAAAAACATGACAATGTAGCAATGTAGTTATAGCGTAGCTGAGTGGAGATGATGCTGAAAGCGTACACTCTAAAAAAAAAGGTTCTATATGGCACCAAAAAAGGTTCTTGGCTCGTAATCATAGGGGAACCTTTTTTAGTGCTATATAGCACCAATTTTGGTGCTTCAGTGGTTCTTCAGCGGTTCTTCAGAGGTTCTTCACCGGTTCTTTGACTAAGGTGCTATATAGCACATCTGAAGAACCGCTGAAGAACCACTGAAGCACCAAAATTGGTGCTATATAGCACTAAAAAAGGTCCCCCTATGATTACGAGCCAAGAACCTTTTTTGGTGCCACATAGAACCTTTTTTGTTAGAGTGTAAGGTTCAAACCCAGCATCCTCACCATTAGAAACCAGATACCAGGTTGTGCTCTCAACCTGCCCACAGAGGTGATGTATTTTTAATGCCATCCAGATCCTCTAACCACATTGACCTTCAATAGATTGAAAACATCTCCAGATAATCTCCACAACTCCACATTAAGAAAACATGGGGCTTGTTTACACATGAGTGCAACTCTAATGCTTTGCTCTGGGCCTGAAATATTACAATTTGCAGTAAATATTGTCTAAAATTGCACAACCATTGGTTTTATGGAGAACCGCAGTATATTAGAGTACCACCAGCTATGGCAATTTAGAAGATGTCTCACAGATAATCAAGATTATGTGAGTGTGTGGGTTCACTGAGCTATGTAAAGGGTTAGTTCACCCAAAAATGAAAATTCTGTCATTGCTCACCCTCACTATCATTAACAACGACCCTCATGTCGTTCCAAACCCGTAAGACCTTCGTTCATCTTCGGAACACAAATTAAGATATGTTTGATGAAATCCGAGAGCTTTCTGACTCCACATAGCAACACAACGACCACTTTCAACATGACTAGAGTGGTTCAACCTTAATGTTATGATGCAACAAAGTATTCCCATCGCATCATAACATTAAGGTTGAACCTAGCGCAGGGTGATATGGCCTAAAAAAAAAAAAATTGCAAATGACAAAGAAATTGTTCAAAACAAGTTTTAACTTTGTTTTTGTACAAAAATTGCGGCTTGGTAGCACATACCTGGGGTCCAAAACGTTTAGCATGTGAATAAACCACAGCTATTCTACAGTATATATGGTCAACATATTGTTTGCAAGATACTGTTTGCAATATACATTGTGACTGCATCCTTGATTCTTATTAAATGTAGGTTACCATGTTCTTTTGTAATATCACACTGAACTGACTGACAGCTTTAATGATAAAAGGGAGTGGAAATGGCTAATAAGTCAATAAGTGCTTCTATGCCGCCACCTATAGTTATAGAGGTAATTTAGAGGTAATAAAGCCTTTTTTTACATAAAAGTGCTTGTTTGCCACAAATTGGCCTTTATTTAGACCTTTAATGTGCTGGAAAAAGTGTGAAGCACTTGAAAACCCTTGAGACGTGCTTGCATTTCACTCTCAAAAGGGTGTACAAACCCTGAGATTAATAATGACAACATAAACATTTGACTATTTCTTCTACAATACCATGTGGTGTTACTGCTTCTACTGCTACTGTGTACTTCCACTAGATCTGGCAGTAGCGACGTTAATAATTCTGTGGTGAATTTATAGTCTTTCTCACTGGATCTCCCAGCGCTGTGTAGTAATGGTGTCACATAATCGGCCCGTGTATGAGCTCGCACTGCACTGTCTATTATTGCTCCGAGTACATAAACGGTCTGCGCAGCTCAAACAAATAGCATGAATTTCCATGTTGTTTGTGTATTTCTATGGAAAACGTGCGGGGGGAGGGCTGAGCCCATTCGGAACTATGGGAGCCCAGAAGGGAGTGTCGGCGGATGTTAAAGAGAAAATCAATTTTCATTCAAACAAGTCGACGTAAACTATACATTCGAGTTAATCGATAAAATCAATTTATCGTCCAGCCCTAGTTGAACCACATAACATTAAGGTTGAACCATTTTTGGAAGTATTCTCGTCACATTATAACATTAAGGTTGAACCACTGGAGTCACAAAGACTATTTTAATGATGTTTTTACTACCTTTCTGGGCCTTGAAAGTGGTCGATGTGTTGTTGTCTATGTGGGGTCAGAAAGTTTTCGGAATTTATCAAAAATATCTTAATTATGTTCCGAAGATGAACGGAGGTCTTACGGGTTTGGAACGACATGAGGGTGAGTAATTAATGACAGAAGTTTCATAAAAATCTGACATTTTATTAAAAAGATGTTTTAACTGTACTAGAGATCTTTTTCAATCTCAATGTGTGTGTGTGTGTGTGTGTGTGTGTGTGTGTGTGTGTGTGTGTGTGTGTGTGTGTGTGTGTGTGTGTGTGTGTGTGTGTCCTGTAGTCTTGCATAGTCAGCTCAGTAATTCCACTCTAGTTCTAGATGTCTGCTTTGGGTCCCTTGGCTCCAGGATGTCTGCATCTCCATGCTATTCCTGATACTCCACAGGTGTGTGTGTGTGTGTGTGTGTGTGTGTGTGTGTGTGTGTGTGTGTGTGTGTGTGTGTGTGTGTGTGTGTGTGTGTGTGTGTGTGTGTGTGTGTGTCCTATTGGGCATCTGTAATCAGAAGCTTTCGTTTACTTTTTTATTTATGAGAACACCAGGCTGTGTGAGGTGATTTAGCAAAAATGCTGCATGAAATTCATGATTTATAGTTTCCTTGGCTTCCGTGTGACCTTAAATATGCACCATAGAACACAGACAGAAGCATAAAACAAAATTCAAGGGGATAAAATATATATTTTAATGCATAGTCTATGAATGAAAAGGATGTGACGGAATTGTGTCTTCAATTCAGGGTCTGTTCCAGCAGACCCTGAATGCAGACCCTAGAGGTCCATCTTTTTAATATTCAACTTTAAATCAATACTGTGATGCTAATTATGCAACAAAAAAAGAAGTTGTTCAAGGTGACATATTGCCCAAGGTGATTCAAACTCTGATGGTATGACAGGAAGAGCTTCATAATTAGCCGTTATGAAAAGATCAAGGACTGAGTCACAAGGTTAAGGGATTTCAGGTTTGTGTATTTGTATGTGGATAAAATACTGCAGCATTTTGGAGCAAAAGTAAAAAGTGAACAGGACTTAAAGGTCAAACTGAAGAAGCTGTGACGGTAAAATCTGCGACATCTGCACTCCTTCATACGTTTTGCGTTTGGTGGCAACATTTCCGCTTTTTGTCGTGTCTTTCCAGCTCAAGTCATATTTCATGGTGTTCCAACTAAATCGGCAGGGTCACAGAGTGTGGAACACACCTTGATTGAATTCTCTTTAAAGTCTGCTGACAGTGCAGAGAGAGAACAAGGAAAAGAGGATGAGAATGAGAGAGAAGGAATCTTCAGAGAAACCACTAAATATAGGAGTAACACTAAATATAGAAAATACTGCCTAATCTGTGAAGCTGGAAATTGTATTTCACAACACATGTTGAAACTGAAGCTCAATCAGTGGGAGACCCCATAAACTGTGAAATTCACCTCAAGCAAGTGTTTTAAAAATATTTACAAGGAGAACAAAAAGTCATTTGCACTCATTGATTAATCATCCCTCACCCATGAGCAAACTTGACATCCCCTAGAGCTCCATGACTCATTTCTGTCACTACATGGATTTGTTTACTAATTTCTGAAGTGTGCCACACTTTGGTATCCGGCATGGTAACACTTTACTTGAAGGGGTGTGCATAAGACTGACATGACACCTTCATAATCATGACATGACACATGTCATAAATATGAAGGAGTTTTTATACATGTTCATGACAACTGTCATTAAGTGTCATTCGCTCAATTATGTCATTTTTAATGCAATGACATTATTTGAGATGTCTTAGTTATGACAACTTGACATAAACCAATACATCATAACCTGTCAGTGTCTTTGTCATGACAACTTGACATTACCAAGACAACATAACCTGTCATAAACATGACATAGCAGATTAATTATCAACCTTAAGTATTAAAATATTAAATATTATCCAAATTAAGTGTTACTACTCTGTCAAATTATTTTATACAAGTGTCATGAATATTTTCCTTGACCTAAACTACAGTGGTACAAGTTGAATTTGTCATTAAAATGTCATTAAGTTTCAATACTCTGTCAAATTATTTTTTTATCATTAAGTGTCAATACTCTTGATAGAGTGTATAAGAGTCTATAAAAATGATAGAGTGGCACCACTGGTTAGGTCTATGCCATTATGATGGTGTCTTAGCTAGACTTATCCATGATGTAAAAAAGCATTTCAAGAAAATATAAATGTGTGGGATGCTGTAATTAACTGTTTAGGAAACGTTTTGTTGTTGTTGTTTTTTGTTAAACATTATGAACTGAAAAATATTCACAACAGGTTATGTTGTCTTGGTGATGTCAAGTTGTCATGACAAAGACACTGACAGGTTATGATGTATTGGTTTATGTCAAGTTGTCATAACTAATACATCTCAAATAATGTCATCTTTGCATTAAAAATGACATAATTGAGCGAATGACACTTAATGACAGTTGTCATAAACATGCATACAAACTGCTTCATATTCATGACATGTGTCATGTCATGATTATGAAGGTGTCAAGTCAGTCTTATGTACACCCCTTCAAGTAAAGTGTTACCGGCATTTCACTGAAAATAAACCAAATCTATAGGAATAGATCAACCACAAAGAAAGAAAAAAACACAAAGGAGATTTTAATTCCAATCTTGATTGCTTTCTCCGAGGCAAGACGTCAAGGCTGTAATGTGATTTGTTGTCAAGGCACATGTGATCCAAATTGGCCATTATACTTTTTTTTTTTGTTAAATGGTACCTCATATCTCCTAATAATAAGACCATAATAAGACCATCTCAGTCCGGTGAGTTTGATCCGGGTTGGAGATAAACTCTGCAGGGAAATGGATCGTTCCCAAAAGTTTTTCAACAATGTCTCAAACTGTGCTAGACTTTACCAAGACACCAACATCTGTAATCAAAGTCAATGATTTCAATAAGAACTTTAACATTTCTCAAACTCTTCTAAGGCCCCGTTTACACTAGTGCATTTTAGTTTTAAAACTGCATTTTAATATGAAAACGATCCTTGTCTATACTGGCGCTTCCACTGTGTTTCAGAAACGATCTCTGTCTACACAGCACGAACGAAAATGCATGTCAACTGACCATTCATACACACAGTTGCCTCGTGTGCATGTACACAGCTGCAGTATTTTATAATGCAGCGTTTATCTGCACAGCGGCTGCTAAAAAGGACCACAAAGTCAGCAAATGCAGTTCCGTCTCCGTGTTATTGTTTACATGGTCATCGAGGCTGGTATGTTACAGAGCCGTTGAGAGACGGTTCTGGGCTGCATTTCCCAAAAGCATTGTAACAATAGCCACCAACAGTCTCTACAATCAACTTAGGTGTACAATACTTTTGGGAAACGCAGCCCTGGTCTGTTATTGTCGTGTTCCGGTAACATAATGTGGGCAGCCACGCCATCGTTTTTAAAAGTCTCCATTTTTGAGGTTTGAAAACGCTTAACCGTAGCAAAAGTTATGCGTTTTAAAACTAAAGTAATTCTGTGCTATCGTCCACATTTATTTCATAGCTCTACAATTCTTGAACTCGAAGCTGTGCATCAGCAATCTTCTAGTTTGTCTAATGAGTTTGAAACAATTTAGGAGAATTAAGACAGACATCTGTGACAAAAGCAGATAATTACATTCATGAGAATAATACATGATTCTCAAACTGTAAAAAATGACCTCTGAGCAAAATAAAAAGATAAGAAAAGAAAGGTGTCTAATTCTAAGCTAAAAAAAAATTAACAAAAAATATTTTGAAAAACAAAAAAAATGGACAAATACGTTTCATTTTGTTTCCTCAAGAACCAAACAAAAATCTCAGTTTTGCCAAAAGTCTCATATATATAATTAATATAATTTCTTTTTACTTTTCATAAAGAATGTTTCGAGGAAAAATAATGCATACTTGTTTAATTTATTTAAAATGTTTCGGTAACACTTTAGAATAATGGTCATTGGTTAACATTAGTTAACTACATTAGTTAACATGAACTAATAATGAACTGCACTTATAAAGCATTTATTTATCTTTGTTAATATTAATTTCAACATTTACTAATGCTTTATTAAAATCTTGTTAACATTAGTTAATGCAGTGTGAACTAACATGAACAAACCATGAACAGCTGGATTTATATTAACTAACGTTAACGAAGATGAACAAATACAGTAACAAATGTACTGCTCATGGTTAGTTCATGTTAGTTAATACATTAACTAATGTTAACTAATGACCATTATTCTAAAGTGTTACCAATGTGTCTTTTGTTTTCAAAAGAGGAGTCACCACAAAATCTCCTTAGCTTAATCTCTTAAAAGAGCAACTTCTGAGCAACAAAAACGTCCCTTCAGTTAGATTTTTTTTAAAAAACAAACAAACCTTGGCGTGTGAACAAGACATCTTTCATGCAGCTTCTCGACAACACAGTGACAATTAAACCTGACAAATGAAAGGCAAGTGTAGCAATTCAGCCCGACAACTGTAGCCTACACTGTGACATCAAGCTAAGCTTACAGTGAAAAGAAAAATGACACAATGCACTATGACATCAAACTAAGCATAGATGTGGAGGGGTCAGGAACGCCGTTCTGCTCTCTAGGTGATGAGAGAGACGAGGTGAGTTCTCACACTGCTGGAGCGAGCGCAGCCCTCAGAATCTCACATTAAGGCAGTGATTTATTGGCTTTGTCAAGAGCAGCTGTTGCAGAGAGACAATAGGGCTCACGGGAGCTTACTTGGAGGAAGGAGGCTCTCAGCATGTAATAAGACAAGGATCGCACTATCTACCTTCTACCTCAGGGCTTTGACCCAGACTACAGCATCTTTTCTGGGAGAGGACAACTGTGGTGTGCCTCAAAAGGCATTGAGGAAAGTTCAAAATGGCCAGGGAGAAAGCACTCTGATGTTAGCCACATAAGGTCATAAAATTTTGAATATTTTTCAAATAATAGATTTCCTGTATCATAAATCAATGAACTTTTGCTTAAAAACAATAAAAAAATGCCCCTGATTCCTCTAAGTAAAAAAAGAAGAAAAAAAGAAGAAGGTTACCCCAGATAAAAAAATGGGAACAACCATATAACAAACTTATACTTATAATTAAGTAGCACTACCTTTCTGGAATTAGAACTTTTTTCTATAACAATCCAAATCTTTGTACATATATATATACATATATATATAGAGAGAGGAAAATAAGTATTTGAACACCCTGCTATTTTGCAAGTTCTCCACTTAGAAATCATGGAGTTTTCTGAAATCGTAGGTGTATGTCCACTGTGAGAAACATAATCTAAAAAAAAAAAATCCAGAAATCAAAATGTATGATTTTTTAACTATTTATTTGTATGATACAGCTGCAAATAAGTATTTGAACACATGAGAAAATCAATGTTAATATTTGGTACAGTAGCCTTTGTTTCCTGTAGTTTTTCACCAGGTTTGCACACACTGCAGGAGGGATTTTGGCCCACTCCTCCCTCCACACAGATCTTCTCTAGATCAGTCAGGTTTCTGGGCTGTCGCTGAGAAACACGGAGTTTGAGCTCCCTTCAAAGATTCTCTATTGGGTTTAGATCTGGAGACTGGCTAGGCCACGCCAGAACCTTGATATGCTTCTTACAGAGCCATTCCTTGGTTATCCTGGCTGTGTGCTTCAGGTCATTGTCATGTTGGAAGACCCAGCCTCGACCCATCTTCAATGCTTTTGAATTTTGAAATGATGCTACCACCCCCATGCTTATTAATCAATGTTAATATTTGGTACAGTAGCCTTTGTTTGCAATTACAGAGGTCAAACGTTTCCTGTAGTTTTTCACCAGGTTTGCACACACTGCAGGAGGGATTTTGGCCCACTCCTCCACACAGATCTTCTCTAGATCAGTCAGGTTTCTGGCCTGTCGCTGAGAAACACGGAGTTTGAGCTCCCTCCAAAGATTCTCTATTGGGTTTAGGTCTGGAGACTGGATAGGCCACGCCAGAACCTTGATATGCTTCTAACAGAGCCACTCCTTGGTTATCCTGGCTGTGTGCGTTCGGGTCATTGTCATGTTGGAAGACCCAGCCTCGACCCATCTTCAATGCTTTTGAATTCCCCGGTCATCCTCTCCTTAATACAGTGCAGTCGCCCTGTCCCATGTGCAGAAAAACACCACCAAAGCATGATGCTACCACTCCCATGCTTCACAGTAGGGATGGTGTTCTTGGTATGGTACTCATCATTCTTCTTCCTCCAAACACGTTTAGTGGAATTATGACCAAAAAGTTCTATTTTGGTCTCATCTGACCACATGACTTTCTCCCATGACTCCTCTAGATCATCCAAATGGTCAGTGGCAAACTTAAGACGGGCCTTGACATGTGCTGGTTTAAGCAGGGGAACCTTCCGTGCCATGCATTATTTCAAACCATGACGTCTTAGTGTATTACCAACAGTAACCTTGGAAACGTTGGTCCCAGCTCTTTTCAGGTCATTGACCAGCTCCTCCCGTGTAGTTCTGGGCTGATTTCTCATCTTTCTTAGGATCATTGAGACCCCAACGAGGTGAGATCTTGCATGGAGCCCCAGTACGAGGGAGAATGACAGTCATGTTTAGCTTCTTCCATTTTCTAATGATTGCTCCAACAGTGGACCTTTTTTCACCAAGCTGCTTGGCAATTTCCCCTTAGCCCTTTCCAGCCTTGTGGAGGTGTACAATTTTGTCTTTAGTGTCTTTGGACAGCTCTTTGGTCTTGGCCATGTTAGTTGTTGGATCCTTACTGATTGTATGGGGTGGACAGGTGTCTTTATGCAGCTAACGACCTCAAACAGGTGCATCTAATTTAGGATAATAAATGGAGTGGAGGTGGACATTTTAAAGGCAGACTAATATATATTATATATATTAGGGGTGGCACGGTACATGGAAAAAAACCGAACCGTTCGGTTCGCTCGTCTCGGTTCGGAGCGCGTGCGTCGCACGGTTCGCGCATGCGCAATGTATCCTCGGTCCCGTATGTTACCTCAGACAGTGGGTGTCCTTTTCGCGCAAAATAAGAGGTGTGTGTGGACACACACACACACACACACACACACACACACTCACTGGCAGTGTTTGTCTCGTGAGTCGCGCAGCTGAACCGCGGCTCGTGGATTGCAAATATTGTCCATTTTGTCACATTTTCCGGTGTTCTCCTCCTACCCCTGTCTGTCTCGTGCTTTGATTTATGATGGGCAACATACCGGTAAATCTGCTGCAAATGCGACCGTGTTCCCCTCTGTCTCATACACACATGCATATGTTGTATATAAGTAGTTCACATGATAAATGTAACATTTAAAAGTTAAGATATGCTTCTAGTTCTAATAATTTAAACATGCCTTTGAAGTTTGGAAAAAAACTTCTGGCAGTGTTGTGTTTTCGTGTATTTTATTTTTTCACAGCGCTGAATGTCATATGGTGATTGTGACACTTCATGGTGAAATGTGTTAATCAGGTCAGCTGAATTAAAGCCACAGTGCATTGTTCTGATCAAAATTGATATGATTAACATGAAAAATGTTACGCCAATGTGTCGGACTCGGTAGACAGCCAGTTAGGAAACAACTTGATATAACAATTTGTAATACTGTATCCTAAATTGTGGATGATTAAGCCATATATACCATATGCTGAAGTAAATTTATGGAGTGTTAACGATAAAAAACAACAACAACAAGAACCGTACAGAACCGAAAACCGTGACCCTAAAACCGTGATACGAACCGAACCGTGGGTTTTGTGAACCGTGCCACCCCTAATAATATATATATATATATATATATATATATATATATATATATATATATATATATATATATATATATATAGAGAGAGAGAGAGAGAGAGAGAGAGAGAGAGAGAGAGAGAGAGAGAGAGATTCATGAGCAAACAACTCAACTTAAAAGGATAGTTCACCCAAAAATGAAAATTCTGTCATCATGTAGTCACGCTCAAGTTGTTCCAAACTGTATACATGTCTTTGTTCTGCTGAACACAAAGGAAGATATTTGGAAGAATGTTTGTAACCAAGCAGATCTCAGCAGCCATTGCCTACCATAGTTTTTTCTTTGAAAAATAGTCAAAAAGTTATAACCCCATTAGCCACAAATTTTGACTAATAATTTGGTCCACTTCAGTGTTGTTATTGTTAACTAAAACAATAATAAAAAATTATAATAATAAAATTATTTGTATAACTGAAATAAAGTTGAAGTAAAATAAAATAAAATATAAATATTAGGAAAAACAAATTTCAGTTAGACAAGGCAACATTTCTAATTTTCGTGAATAACTAGAATTACTAAAAGTGAAAGCATGACAAAATGACTAAACCATACAAAATATTAAAATAAAAGTGGTATAATAATGAACATGTCAACTGCAGCTTATTTTGGCAAAGAACTGCTCACTGAGACTGACTAACAGAGTTAATTTAGCTTTTGCATGCTATTCAATGAGGGTTTGGTTCATCGAAATATTGATATTACAATAATAGACACTCTTGGAAAGAAAAAAAACTAATTAAAATAATTAAACGGCAATATTGAACCGCGACATGCTGCACAGAAAACGTAAGTACTCATTATTTCACAGACATACAGCAGAATATTTGTATCAGTGGACTAGTTTACATGCTGCTGTGTGCCTAAAACAATATTTTTAAAGGGGTGGTAAACCACGATTTCACTTTTCTAACTTTAGCTAGTGTGTAATGTTGCTGTTTGAGCATAAACAACATCTTCAAAGTTACAACGTTCAAAGTTTAAAGCAAAGGGAGATATTTGCTTTTAAAGAAATCGATTTCTAAGGACTACAGCAAACGGCCGGTAGGGACTACTACACATTCCTCCAGGGTGTGCTGACATCACCAGTCCCAATATTTACATAAACCCCTCCTCCGAGAATATGAAATAAGGGGGGGCCATTTTGTATCGCCGCGGGGAATAGTTGTTGTGGTATAGTTAGTAGGCTGGAGTGCTGTTGACAATGCCGACGAAACGCTGTTATTTTCATCCGGATTGCAGGTCCACTTTCTTCAGCCTTCCTAGGGACGGGGCAGCATTGCAGTGCGTTTAACATACAACGTCATATTCATGTGTGTAAGAGACATGAGGGGAACACGATCGCATTTGCATCGGATATATGCTGCCCATTATAAATCAAAGCACGAGACAGACAGGGGTCGGAGGAGAAGATCGGAAAATGTGACATAATGGACTATATTCATCTGTATTTGCAATACATGAGCCTTCAGCTGCACGAGACAGGCGGGCACGCGCGGCTACCGCGGCACACCTCGCGGAGGAAAGCTTCCACAATCTTCGCGAGTACGGGCTACAACCTGTAAGTGTGATTTATTTTTCGTCAATGTGTTTTCCTGTAATAGTTCGTGTTGTTAATTGTAGCCTACGTTGTAGCAAGGAAGTAAACATGACAGCGCTGTTTGGCTCTGCTAACCAGTTTGTTAAATGCTCATTCATACTTAACGTTATCCGACAAACACCTAACGTTACAAACTGTTTAAAATCTCAACAGTGAACTTGGCATTAGTGTAAATGATTCTTTGATTAGAGCTTTTATGTATTGTTTATCTACAGGCATGCTAAACATGGTTCTGTGTTTGATTTGGCTACTAGCAATGTTTAGTGTCCGTTCTTGCGACAGATATTTGGCAAATCGTTCTAAAAATACAAAAGTAACAGTGCCATTCAGTAGCGATCACTATAGATCTGCAGTCTTTACTCTTGAGGACTGAACAGGTTCTGCTCGATCATCTTCACTAAAATTGTCTGGGTCTGATTCGGGCTCTTGGAATGGTTTCATTGACGCTATTGTACACAAAGCTCAGGCTAGTAGCCTGAGGCTACCTGTAGAGGTAAGGGGCGTGACGCTTTCGAGAAATGTTCACTAGGCGGTTAGCGAATCACAACACACTGGGCCAGCTAACCAATCAGAGCCCATTGCGTATTTTTGAGGGACTGGCTTCACAGAATCCGGAAACCATCAGACCGTTTTTACAAGGAGGGACAGAGCAGTGTAGAATAAAGGTCAAATATATGAAAAATACTGCATTTTTTTAAAAACGAAGCATGAACACATGTTACAGTGCACCCCACAAACACAATCAAGCCTTCGAAAGAGTGTGCTTTACCACCCCTTTAAATATCTTTAAAAAGGCAGGCTATTACTGTAAATAGACACTTAGAAATAGTTTCTGTGAAAATGACAGCACATTTGTGGGACACACATTTAAAAAAAAAAAAAAAAAAAGATTATTATATGAATCATTTTCAAGCAACAAATATTCAAATGGTCTGTTTATTTCATACTTTGTTTAGATTTTACTAGTTTAAAACAATTTGTAATTGACAATGTATTTTCACAGTTTATGATTATGAAAAAAAAAAAAAAAAAAAACTAATCTACAAACCTTGCAAAAATAAGTTATAAAAACATTGAACAAAAATGTAAGAGATTTAATCTGATCTTCATAGGTTTTCTACAAAAAATGTAATCTGTTAGTTTAATAAAAATAGAGCCATGGGACATTAAAGTACCCAAGGTTGAAGATGCTCCCATATACTTCCAAACAACAATTCTTGTACGTTCCGTCAGGCTAAATTAAGACTACAGCCATCTCTTCCATTTATCTTGGGACCTCTCAGACCTTGGAGTAGGGTGCCTTTCCGAAAGTAAACACACAGCCTACTGCACAGCACAGTGTCCTGTTTATCCAACAAACAATTAATTAGTAACATGAGCACTGAGTTTACAACTAACATTATGACATAACATTATGACCACCTTCCTAATATTGTGTTGGTCCCCCTTTTGCTGCCAAAACAGCCCTGACCCGTCGGGGGAAAGGACTCCACTAGACCCCTGAAAGTGTGCTGGCACCAAGATGTAAGCAGCAGATCCTTTAAGTCCTGTAAGTTGCGAGGTGGGGCTTCCATTGATCGGACTTGTTTGTTCAGCACGTCGCACAGATGCTCAATTGGATTGAGATCTGGGGAATTTGGAGGCCAAGTCAGCACCTCAAACTCGTTGTTTTGCTCCTGAAACCATTCCTGAACCATTTTTGCTTTGTGGCACTGTAAGAGGCCACAGCCACCAGGGAATACCTTTCCATGAAAGGGGGTACTGTACATGGTCTGCAACAATGCTTAGGTAGGTGGTACGTGTCAAAGTAACATCCACATGGATGGCAGGATCCAAGGTTTCCCAGTAGAACATTGCCCAAAGCATCACACTGCTTCTGCCAGCTTGCCTTCTTCCCACAGTGCATCCTGGTGCCATGTGTCCCCCAGGTAAGCAACACACATCCACGTGATGTAAAAGAAAACATGATTCATCAGACCAGGCCACCTTTTTCCATTGCTTCGTGGTCCAGTTCTGATGCTCACATGCCCACTGTTGCGCTTTTGACGATGCGCTTTTGACGATGCGCTTTTGACGATGAACAGGGGTCAGCATGGGACCCATGACTGGTCTGCGGCTATGCCGCCCCATACGCAACAAACTGTGATGCACTGTGTATTCTGACACCTTTTTATCAGAACCAGCATCAACTTCTTGAGCAATTTATGCTACATTAGCTTGTCTGTTTGATCAGACTACGTGGGCCAGCCTTCGCTCCCCATGTGCATCAATAAGGCTTGGCCGCCCATGACCCTATCGCTTGCTGCCTAATATATCCCACCCACTAACAGGTGTCGTGATGAAGAGATAATAAGTGTTATTCACTTCACCGGTCATAATGTTATGCCTGATCGGTGTATATAGTGCCACAACTTTATTAACATAAGTGAACCGCAAGGAAGATTTTAAAATAATAATACAATTAAATAAAACACATATTCAAATGGTCTGTTTATTTCACACGTTGTTTTGATTATCAATTTGTATTTAGACAATGTATTTTCATAGTTTATGATTGAAAGTCTGGGACTAAGGTAAAAAATAAAAAAAATAACACAATCTACAAACCTTGCGAAAATAAACAATAAAAACATTGAACAAAAATTGAAGACAGCTTTAATCTGATCTTAATAGGTTTTCTACAAAAAATGTAAACTGTTGGTTTAATAAAAATCGAGCCCTGGGACATTAACCCTCAGAGCCCGACGGCATCGCCCACGACGTCACACGGCACCTCCGATAAATATCTATATTATTTCATGAAACTTTTATCGATTTTCTTACCGTTTTTTCCAGCAGAAAGCTAACGAGCTAGCCATCACGGGGGTGTCTTTGGTGTCTTTGTAGCCTTTACAGAAGGTTTTCTATCCAGCCTGGAACATGTGCATCTTTTTGGAGTTGTTCAGCAATAAATCAAAATGCTTACATCCAAGATATATCCACTTGATGTCCATAATTTATACATTTTCCGTCATTTTTGCCGCTAGCGCGATGCTAGCTGCCATTTTGGATGAGGGTTTGACCAATGACAGGCTGATCCGTCATCCACGCTGGTGTGCGTCATTACGCATGAACCACAGCTCTGTTATTGTGAAGAGAGACAGACGCACGGCTAGTTTTGAGGATAGAGAGAGAGAGAGACGCGCTGCAGTTTTTAGTAGTTTTGTGGAGAAAGTTTGAGGAAAAAGTTTGAGGAGAAAGTTTGAGGAAAAAGTTTGAGGAGAAAGTTTGAGGAGAAGTTCCTGATAGGAACTGTTTTGAGGCTTGGCACCAGTAAATATCCAAAATCCAAAGAGGCCAAAAGCGCCTGGACTTTTTTTGGAAAAATGTAAATAGTTTTGGTTCTGTATAAGTTATCATGTTTATTCCTGAGTTCCAGGACTCCAAAGACTTGAACAAACTGTTTTCCAGAGGAAATATGCTTAGCTTTTATTTATTTGTGTGTGTTTTCAATAAATATTTGAGTGATTCAATTTCCGTTTTATGTTTTCATTTGTCTTTATGGTCCCATAACTTATTTTACATTCAGGTGACATCAATGCAACACAAATATACTGACAGTGCAGCTTGTCTTGAAAAAAAAGAGGTGTGTCAATTGTCTGTGCACAACAGGGTTGATGTTTTACAAGCTTTTTTAGTAAATAACACCAGGCGGAAAAATAATTGTAAAAATACCCTTAGGTCTCTGAGGGTTAAAGTACCCAAGGTTGAAGAAGCACCCATATACTTCCAAACAACAATATTGTTGGTACATTCCGTCAGGCTAAATTAAGACTACAGCCATCTCTTCCATTTATCCTGGGACCTCTCAGACCTTGGAATAGGGTGCCCTTCCGAAAGTAAACACACAGCCTACTGCACAGCACAGTGTCCAACAAACAATTAAGTAGTAACATGAGCACTGAGTTTACATCTCTTTGTTTTCCCAGAGGCTCAGCCCTGGCAATATGGCACGGGCTCCAATGTCTCTCAAGCACATGTATACAACATCATTTTAGCTGTGGTTGCATCGCCTTGGATAGATTTGGCCATAACCTACTCACTCAATGTTCAGCTTGTCATGTGTGTGCATCTGCACCTCCTGCTTTTTAAATCTCAGAGACCTGTAAAAAAGCCAAGATAGTCATGTCAAGACTGGCTCTCTGTCACACATTCTGTCTGCCATTTTCACTCTCCTTTCCTCTTTTTCTCACTGTAAGTCTCAGACGGCACAACTCTGGACCTCCCACAGTCTGTTAACTGACCATCTGATGCATATTGCACACAAAATAGACAAGATATGGTTGTAACTGGAGCTTCTGATGTCATTAGCTGGCTTTATGAAACTTCATGTTTACAAGGTTGTTAGAGTTGTTGTAAGTAAAACGTTTTAGGGAAGAAATAATCATTGAATTTGTCAGTTTCCAAGGTTACAAGATGCCATTTACACTAACTCCACCCATCATTGTTTGACTGCGGGTAGCGTTAGCTTTTGACGCAACCAACCAGAATTTGAATCTGCCTTTTTGTCAAAATCATATTTCCCTTTTCCCATCACACATCAGCTCGGAAAAGTGTTTATCTGAAATAAATATCAAAGGGGTCATGACAAGATAAATAGATTTTTCATTGAGCTTTTGACATATAAGAGGACTTTGTACCATTAAAACATCCTGTAAGTTTCATAGCTTAAAACGTCCCCTCCATTATAAACAGAGCATTTATTTAATCATATTGTGGGATACATTTGCATATGACTGCCTTTAGAGCCAGACATCAGCGAATAGTTATACATCAACCATAGAACCTGCCCACTATCGTTCAGTCGATTAATGGCTGATGCAATTAACACCGGATGCGAGCGTATATATACAGTGAGGAAAATAAGTATTTGAACACCCTGCTCTTTTACAAGTTCTCCCACTTGGAAATCATGGAGGGGTCTGAAATTGTCATCGTAGGTGCATGTCCACTGTGAGAGACATAATCTAAAAAAAAAATCCAGAAATCACAATATATGATTTTTTAACTATTTATTTGTTTGATACAGCTGCAAATAAGTATTTGAACACCTGTCTATCAGCTATAATTCTGACCCTCAAAGACCTGTTAGTCTGCCTTTAAAATGTCCACCTCTACTCCATTTATTATCCTAAATTAGATGCACCTGTTTGAGGTCGTTAGCTGCATAAAGACCTGTCAACCCCCATACAATCAGTAAGAATCCAACTACTAACATGGCCAAGACCAAAGAGCTGTCCAAAGACACTAGAGACAAAATTGTACACCTCCACAAGGCTGGAAAGGGCTACGGGGAAATTGCCAAGCAGCTTGGTGAAAAAAGGTCCACTGTTGGAGCAATCATTAGAAAATGGAAGAAGCTAAACATGACTGTCAATCTCCCTCGGACTGGGGCTCCATGCAAGATCTCAGCTCGTGGGGTCTCAATGATCCTAAGAAAGGTGAGAAATCAGCCCAGAACTACACAGGAGGAGCTGGTCAATGACCTGAAAAGAGCTGGGACCACCGTTTCCAAGGTTACTGTTGGTAATGCACTAAGACGTCATGGTTTGAAATCATGCATGGCACAGAAGTTTCCACTGCTTAAATCAGCACATGTCAAGGCCTGTCTTAAGTTTGCCACTGACCATTTGGATGATCCAGAGGAGTCATGGGAGAAATGTGGGCAGATGAGACCAAAATAGAACTTTTTGGTCATAATTCCGCTAAATGTGTTTGGAGGAAGAAGAATGATGAGTACCATCCCAAGAACACCATCCCTACTGTGAAGCATGGGGGTGGTAGCATCATTTCAAAATTCAAAAGCATTGAAGATGGGTCGAGGCTGGGTCTTCCAACATGACAATGACCCGAAGCACACAGCCAGGATAACCAAGGAATGGCTCTGTAAGAAGCATATCAAGGTTCTGGCGTGGCCTAGCCAGTCTCCAGATCTAAACCCAATAGAGAATCTTTGAAGGGAGCTCAAACTCCGTGTTTCTCAGTGACAGCCCAGAAACCTGACTGATCTAGAGAAGATCTGTGTGGAGGGAGGAGTGGGCCAAAATCCCTCCTGCAGTGTGTGCAAACCTGGTGAAAAACTACAGGAAACAAAGGCTACTGTACCAAATATTAACATTTATTTTCTCAGGTGTTAAAATACTTATTTGCAGCTGTATCATACAAATAAATAGTTAAAAAATCATACATTGTGATTTCTGGATTTTTTTTTTTTTTTTTGATTATGTCTCTCACAGTGGACATGCACCTACGATGACAATTTCAGACCCCTCCATGATTTCTAAGTGGGAGAACTTGCAAAATAGCAGGGTGTTCAAATACTTATTTTCCTCACTGTATATATTACAGTATATATATATATATATATATATATATATATATATATATATATATATATATATATATATATATATATATATATATATATATATATATATATATATATTTACATAAGTGAACCTCCATGTCATGACCCCTTTAATAAACTATTCAGAAAGTGGAAATACAGTGCCAAATGGGTATTTAATAGTGGCAATAAAGTGTTTAATGGGTAGGGTTAGGTGTGGGAGTTTTTAGGGTTAAATGTCCCAATAAGGCAGCATCCATTTATAATTTTAACAAATATAGTCATTTACACCATAGGCGTAATTTGCGGGTGGGACGGGTGCCAAACCAGTTTTTGCTAGGGTTGATATTGTCGTCAGCATCTCGATGCACAGATATACCAATGCAAATGAAACATACCCAGGTGACATAAATTTTTCTCTAATAAGAGGCAATCTGGCACATGCTGAGTGTTATCAATGCTATCAGTGGCGAAATGTTCCCTTTTGGCTCATACACACAGACAAGCACATCAATCTATCGCTTAATACTGTTGTGGAGACAAAACAAAACAAAATGCAGACAAACATGTACATGCTCTTGATATTCAATCATTGATAAACATGTTTGATTTTAATGAAGGAAAAAAATGATAAAACGGCAGATTAGAACCCGGAACCATTGACAAGATTAACAAAAGTTCTACTACCAAACCATTAGGGAATACGAACGCTTATAGCAGATCTATGTATTTATTCACTAATGTGAAGAATCTCAGGACTAACAATATATAGTATTATAGTAGATGTAAAAATGAAACATTAAACATGAATTCTATGTAGATACATTAAACTCAGTGTCATATCGAAATTGATTTCAGGTCATTGTAATGTAACATTTGTTATCTGATATAGCACTGCATTAGCAACTCCCTCCTACACATTCCTGTCCCACCCACTTTTGAAAAAAAAGTTACGCCACTTACACAGAATATGTTATTACTGCATACTGTTTTATAATGTACTAATACATTGAGATGTGTAAATAGTATCTGTCACTATTTGCATTAAGTGTAAATAGCATCTAACAACTATTTAGTGGAAATAGCATCTGACTACTTTTTACACTTAGTACCAAAGAAAATACTGCTGATTATCACTTGCAAATAGCTGCTGTCAAACAATTTAGCCCCAACAGGTTTTATTCAAATGTTATAGCACTTATTTACCACAGAGACAACTACTGACAATTAAAAAAAAATGTGATTTTGCTTTTGTTGGTCTTATTATTAGATGTTATTATTTTTAAATATACGATACTAAAACCAATATCTATGAAAATAGCCTTGACAATTTAAAGGGAGTTTATTTTCTAGAAGTCCACAAAGCCAATAGTTGAAGAAAGACCCACATACACCACAAAAACAAGTTCAAAAGAGTCTCTCTGCATGGCACCACTTACAGGATAATGGCTCCTTTTCTCACTGAGAATTTTCCTCGCTCTTGATTTCAGTCACACTGAGCAGAAGGGAGTGTGGGTGTGCTACTGTCCAGAGCAAGAGCTTCAGAATAGTTTCAAGTCACTGAGAAAACCAAGTTGTCATTTCTCTGCCTGACATCTACCATATTCATGAGGCCCCCGTAGTGACACACACACACAGCGGCTGAGAAATTATGGCAGTCTTCAATGTCTTTCCCACTTTAAAGTCAAATACATCCCAGCATTTTTCGTGCTTAACCCTAGAAGTCACCAAGACGTCTACAGACAGCAAAGCAAAGAGACAAGGAAGGCATACAAATTCTGGGAGAAAAAAAAAAGAGCAAAAAGGGACTAAGAGAGTCAGAGCAGTGACATTTTGTTTAGTGCAAAAGAAATCATTCCCAGAATGCATTATATGCAGATGTTAGTTCTATGAATTGCACTTCCTGTCATTCCAATTCAACTTCCAATTGGGAGTGGACAATTCAAATTCCCTCTCATAAAGTAAAAAGTAGACAATTCTTTATTTCTGATTTTGCTAAAGTGGGAATTTTAGCAAAGAACACTTTTATTCAGAAAGGATGCATTTAATTGATCAAAAGTGAGATTTATAATGTTACAAAATATTTCTTTTAAATTTTCTTTTTTATAATTTAAAAAAAAATGCATCACTGTTTCCACAAAAATATTAAGCAGCACAATTGTATTCAACATTGATAATACATCACATCAGCACTAGTGGGAAAAAAAGCCTATACCAAAATATATTTAAATATATTTATTTCATAGTAAGCAGACTAAAAAGCCATTAACATATTTACTGACATATCGCTTGAGACTTGCTTATACAAAAAATATAATTATACTTTATTTGGAGCACTACTTTATTGCACAATGCATATTTCTTAATATTAAGCCAGTATGTGTTTTAATATCAGTATTAGTAAGGATAGTATGATCTCTGTATAACATCAGTCTTTAAATGCAAGATGTTTAAAGTGCATCTAAAGTATACTTGCAATAGCTCCACTTTAGCACAATCAAATACTTAAGGGCACTTCAGCGCTGGGAAGATGAATGTGTATTTAAACTGTGTCATTTATGTAGTAGAAATGTGAAATTATTTTTTAATTTGGTGCCTTCTAGACTGAGAAAATATATTTTTTGTCTCATGAGGATGAAAGACAACAACTCCCAGGATGCACTTGCTTCGCTGCTCTACGAGGCCACTCCCAAAGCCACGGCTATTGGTTATCACTTGCCCACCATAGCACCTCCCCCAACGTCGTTTTGATATTCATAGCAATAAAATAATTTCGTTCAGTTAGAGAATAGACACTACAATTAAAAACTGAATGTGTATTTTCAATAAAGTGTGAGTGAGCCTAACGAAAGGCACGGCAGAAACGCAGTAGGAGTCAGATTTCAGTCATCACGAGAGAAGAGCTGAGCAGAGCTGAGGTAAGCGCGGCTGTCATTCTCGGCGCGTGTCCAGTCTGGCGCGTTATCAGATTGCATGTGGAAGCTAAACTTTCATAGGAATTCATTGAAAAGTTGAAACACTCACTTTGATTTGATAAGAGCTAAGTGATCGTAGACTGAATCTGTTGGTAGCATGATTTATTGTAATGCCTTTTTTTCTCAGTTGGTCAGAACTGAGGAGCCGTGTCGATGCACAACCAAAGTAAAGATAATAATTCCACAAATAACTGCAATTGCAGGTTTCAAACAGAGATGGTGACAAAGAGGCACAATTTACGGACTGCAGCTTTTAGTATATCTTTATTTGGACCTCAGCACTATTTCTGGATAACTAAAGTGCATTTAGTAAAGAATTAGATGTTCCAATGTAGTATACCAGAAGTACAATTGCAGGGTATTTATATTAAGTATGTAATGTATTTGTAGTGTACTTTGCATAAAATAAATGTATTTCAAATATATTTTAGTATATTTATTTTTCACTAGGGTGTACTAGAATGATTTCTGAAGCTGTGACACTAAAGACTGCAGTAATGATGCTGAAAATTAAGCTGTGCCATCACAAGAATAAATTAGATTCTAAAATAAGGAAAAGGAAAATAAGGAACGTTATTTTTGTGAGACCCCCTTCGCTTTGAAAAAAAAAAAACCTTATTTAATTAAAGTGCAGTCTTTTGTGGTTTGATTAGGGCACAAAGCCATATTGCGCTTTTGATTTTAGTTAGTTTGACAGATACTTTGCTAAAGCAATGGCGCAAAACAACATAAGAGACCTTTTAAAATATTTTAGGTAATTAACGGGAAACACTGATGGTTGTTTATTACTGCTTACTGGCCGCTATGAAATCTCCATAGCTGTTAGCTCGTTTACAGATCCACCACGAGCTCAGCTCCTGCATACTTTGACTCGCTCCTACAAGTCTACACCCCCACCAGAAGCCTTCACTCAGCTAAGGAGCAACGGCTTGTGGTACCATCACAGAGAGGCAGAAAATCCCTCTCCAGAACATTTACATTCACCATTCCCTGCTGGTGGAATGATCTTCCTACCTCCATCCGAATTGCAAAATCACTGACATCATTCAAAAGACAACTGAAAACTCGCCTCTTCTGTGAGCATTTATCCTCATCTTAAAAAAATAAATAATAATTTTTCTTATTTTCCTTCTATTTTCCTCTACTTCATCCCTGCCCTGGTGTATGATGCTCTGTGTACACTCTAAAAAAAAGGTTCTATGTGGCACCAAAAATGGTTCTTGGCTCGTAATCATAGGGGAACCTTTTTTAGTGCTATATAGCTCCAATTTTGGTGCTTCAGTGGTTCTTCACCGGTTCTTTGACTAAGGTGCTATATAGCACCTCTGAAGAACTGCTGAAGAACCACTGAAGCACCAAAATTGGAGCTATATAGCACTAAAAAAGGTTCCCCTATGATTACGAGCCAAGAACCATTTTTGGTGCCACATAGAACCTTTTTTTTTAGAGTGTAATGTCCAAAACTTAATACTTCAGGCACTTTTTGTGTTTCACTGCCTCTTCATGATGGATCGCTTCTTGTACTCCTCAGTTGTAAGTCACTTTGGATAAAAGCGTCTGCTAAATGCATAAATGTAAATATTCACAGGGCTCTCAAGTCTCATGCATTGGGCGTGAGACACACGCATTTCAACTATCGAAAGCCAAATGGGTCAGAATTCGCGTGCTTTTCACCGCTGTATTAATATTAAAATGCCGTTTTCATAACGCCGCCAAGCGTTAAATAAGCGGCGTCAGGCGTTAAGTTAACGTCTCACGCCGCCACGCTTAAGATAACGCCACTCGCCGAAAGACGCTAAGTTGACGCCACACACCACTCAAAATGCAGATTTATGGGCTCATCTACATGGGCACACCTCTACTAGGTTTGAGGACTCTACGGCAAGTCAGAGCATCCAGTTTGCAAGAGCACGAAGATGGCAATGGTTTGCAACGTTAACACACTGTATATGATGTATACTGTATATGTGAAGTGTAAATGCTCATACGTATCAACACCAAACTACACGTTTTCCTGTTTTCTCATATTATACTGGATAGTGTGAAATTATAATTAAAGTATATATTTTTATTATTATTATTATTTATTTATACAAATTTTTCAGATCAGAACCTCGTCCCCACCCAAACCCCTGCTGCCGTCACCAAAATCTCACTCTGAACTCAGTTCAAAACTTGAGAGCCCTGTATTCATTAGGTAAAATCATTTGTGCAATCCCTTTAAAAGTTATAAGAATACAACACCTCAACAAGAAACACAATTGTGTATCATTCATGTGAGTAGTCTCACGTAGCCAGACCTTCAGACTGATGGCAGAAGGTCTGGACTCTATCGCAGCTTTCATTGGTCAAGGACCGCACAAGAGGACGTTTGACTGACATGTAACACAACCAATCACAGTTCGCTTTGTTCCGCATCATGTTTATGGCAGTGAAAATGTAAAATCTATGTCTCTGCAATAACAGACCAGTGTGCGTCTATAAATTATTCATTCAAGAACGTTGTGCAAGTTAACTGCAACAATGGAGCCGCAAACTTCATATACTTTTGAAAATCCAGCGTTTAGTTGATCCTGGTAAGCGCTCATTGTCACAGTTGTAAAGACGGCGACTTTCTTCTTCCACGAGGGAGTTTGGCATCACCGCATTTGTTTCCAGGCAGACCATTAAAGAATCGCAGACATCCTATACAATTCGACCAATCAGATGACGACTTTGAACTCCTGAAGCGTTTCCAGATAAGTGTGCCATATGCATCAGACGTTCAGCCAATGGTCTGTGGGCGTAACGTCTAAGGCTGAAACTATCATGTGAGTAACATAAATGGTGTGTAATGCCTTAAAAAGCACCATTAATAAATGCACTGTACTTCAGCAGAGCAGCACTTCAACTGTGGAGCTTGAGCTGGGACACAGAAGTGAGGAAGTGTACGGCACATAATCTGTGATTCAGTGCGTGTGTACCCTCACAAATCCAAGCACGGGGATCGGGCACAGAGGGTGTGAGCTTTCACACAGACGGATGTATTTAATCTTTGCTGAAAATGTTGGTAATTGAAGCCGTTGTCAAAACGCAAATCAGAAATGTAAAGTGGTGGGAGTTTAATCTGGGCCAAAGGCTTCAGATGTGCAAATCTGGCACCACGCCTGAGGTCCAAACGCAGCCCCAACTGCATTTTAATGAACAGCTGCTATACATTTTTCCCATCCCATTTTCTCTGGTTCTCCTAGTTTCTTCTCAATACATGCACATCGACAGGCTTTGCCGTCTCGTTCTACAATTAACATCAGCCACCTCAGAGAAGACCCACTGAACACCCACTTCATCAATTTCCTCAAGATTATTTTGTTCTTCTGGCCCCTTCACACACACGCACACAAATGTGTCACAGAAAGCAGCAAGGACACTCATTACTCTAGGAAAAACTCTTGAAATAGCAGAGGAGCCCTGTGTGCATAAAAGAGGTTGATAGAGGTTGTCAGTGCAGAGCTGAAGAAGCCCTTGACCAGTTGGAGGTAGGAGTGTGTCAAAGAAAGGAGACGAGGATCATTAAAGGGAGACAGAGTGGTTGATGGAGTGTTTAATGATGGGATGGATTGTAACTGCAGATTCATGTGCTGATATGGATTGCTGAGTTGAAGCGTTCTGTACTTAATATTCATTAAATGTGCGATAAAGCGGATAAGTCTCCATTATGAGGGGGTGGTGTAGACTAGGGGTAAAGATTACTGGTAACCCTAGGTTTGCATCCTGTATTCTTAGTCTAACAGAAGCAGACAACACAAGCAGCATATGCAATGATCAAGTATCATCAGAATTACCATAATTATGAAAGGAAAACTCCCAAAAATATGGCATTTCTATGGCATCGCTTGTAATGCTAAAAGTTTACAAGCATTGCTGTTAATTACAAGAAAATAGGTCATGACTACATTACAATTTAAATACAATTTAAAACAACTGTTTTCTACTTCCTGTTTTTGCAAAACTGAATTTTAAGCATCATTATTCCAGTTTTCAGTGTCACATGATCCTTCAGAAATCATTCCAATATGTTTTAGTGGTCAAGAAACATTTCTTATTATCAACAATGTTAAAAACGGTTATGGTGCATGATACTTTTTTTTTTAGGATTATTTGATTAATAGAAAGTCCAAAAGAACATTTATTGGAATAACATATTTTATATCAATTAGGGGTGCACCGATCCGATATTAGGATCGGATATCGGCCGCGATACTGACAAAATAGCTGGATCGGGGATCGGAAAAATTAACAGATCCACAAGCCGATCCAGGTGTTTTTTTCTTCTTTTTTTTCGTCGCTGCAGAACCTACGTCATTCGTCAGCTTCTAGTAGTGATGTGTCGTTCATTAATAATCTTTAATATGACTCGAGAACAACGGTTTGTCTCAGAGAGCGATTCATTCATTTTGTGTTGACTTCAGACGCGTTGGGCCTTATTTTAACGATCTGAAACGCAAGTGTCAAAGCGCAAAGCGCAAGTAACTTTGTGGGCGGGTCTCGGCGCTGTTGCTATTTTCCCGGCGGGATAAATGGCTCTTGCGGCAGGCGCAAATCTAAAATGGGTTGGTCTGAAGTAGCTTCATTATTCATAGGTGTGGTTTGGGCGTAACGTGAATAAACCAATCAGAGCGTCATCCAACATTCCCTGTAAAAGCAGGTGCGCAAGTTCCATTATGGATTGCTATTATTATGGCGTATTTACCAGGCGCACGCCAGGAGCGGTTCACAGCCGAGGAGACTGATGGTCTTGTAAGAGCAGTGAAAGACAGAGAAGTTGTGTTGTATGGGGATGGGAGAAACCCACCCAAAATAGCGTCGGTTAAATAAATAATTAGCCTGAATAATTTGTAAGCTAGATTTATGCCTATTTTTTCACATCTTCGTGGCACACCACAATGATTTCCGTCATCTCATGTGTTAATATTTTTTTAGTGTAACAATTTATGATTTTCAAAAATAACTGTTGCATCTGTGTAGATTACATGAGCAAAGTGTATGCGCGTTGTGCACGCTATGGTCAAGCATGCGCCCTTAAAATAGCATAATGAACAACGCGCAACGCGCCACTGACTTTAGACTAGGTTTTTTCTGGTCAGTGGCGCAATTGTTTAATGGAACAGCAAAATAGCACCAGGGATTGTTTGCGCCGGAACACGCCTCCTTTTTTGCGCTGAACCGCCCAGGGAGCGCAAGTTCATTCACTAGTTTAGCGACGTGCTTCTGTGGAGGGAAAAGCGCGCTTTGCGCGGGTGCAAAATAGGAATGACACATGCGTCGGTGTACAAAGTCAATTGCGCTGGGTGCAAGATAGGGCCCGTTGTGTGCGAATCCCGTCTGTCAGAACATCGCGAAAGATGTCAACACACAGAAAACACTTCATAACTGGATATTATTTGTTGATTGAAAGTATGCTTTATGTCAGCTGATGTGTGCTTTATGTATGCTTTATGTCAGCTGAAGTGTTTTCTGTGTGTTGACATCTTTCTCGATGTTCTAACAGACGGGATTCGCACACAACGTGTCTGCTAATGTCCGATTCGCGACCTAATGACTCCTTTGAACCGAATCATTTTAACGACTTGTTAGAACAACTGATCTGTCCAACACTGAACTCATGAATCAGTTTATTAATTTACTCAGAACGCATCTGAAATGAGAACACAAGTGTGCTTACCCAATTTAGCAAGAGTGGGTAGTAAGAATTATTTTTAATTATCAACAGTATTTCAGCTTATTTCTGTTGACAATGTGTAGTAAAATAAATAGGCCTAGCCTACAATCATTTAGACAGGAGTGAGGTGAAACCAGAACAAAGTTATTAGCTAGCTGATCATTTTTATTAAATTGCATATGGCAGAAAATTAGGCTATTTGTTAATTTGTAATGCTACTTTTTAATATTGATATGATTATATACCAAAACAATGATCTGTAGTGTAAAAAATGTTTGGTAACTGTCAGATTACTATTGTATGTTTGACCAATACACTGTTTTTTGTTTCCACTGCTACGTTTAATTTATTTAAAGAAGTTTGATTACATTCTATTTTAGATTTGAATGCACAATTGTTTTTTAAATAAATAAGAATTCAACACTTTACATACATCTGTTATTTTGTCTTAGTTATGTTTAGTTAGTAAAATCTGGTGCCTTTAGTCTCTTCAATGAAGGTATAAGGTGGAAGATATACATTAGATATATATTATTAATTCAACAATAGTATCGGATCGGTATCGGGTATCGACAGATACACAAAGCCCAGGCATCGGTATCGGGACTGAAAAAGTTGGATCGGTGCACCCCTAATAACAATGTCTTTACTGTTACTTTTGATCAGTTTAATGCTTCCTTCCTGAATTCAAATTATTGATTTCTTCAAAAAAAAAAAAAAAAAAAAAAAAAAAAAAACTCTACTGACCCCAGACTTTTTTTCCCAAGACAGTAGAGCACATAATTGTGATAGGACACGAACACATCATACACTGATAAATCTGATAAAGGCCTGGGTATACTTAATTTTCTCATCTTTTGAGTGTTTAGGATTGTTTAAGTACTATGGCTGCCCCGACTGAAATATACCGGACCTATTTAATTGAAAAATAAAACTTTAATTAGATACCCCTGCCATAAACTACAGTCAAAAAAGTAAAAAAAAAAAAGTATAGTTGACCTTGAGGATATTGCTACTATGTGCCTCAAACAAAAGACCCTTGAGGCAAATTATTGCAGCAGGGTAAGAAAATGCCTTTTATTTCTAAATGATGACAACTTTTGATGTAACAAATCATACTAATATTATAAGTGCACCCCAGGAAACTGTAGAGACTGAAGCGGTGCTCTTACACCTGAAATCCCGTCGCTTGCATGTGAACAGCTCTTTGAAGCAGTTATACATACTATAAATATTAACCTAATACAATATAAATATTACGCATGCAATGCACGCAAAGGTCAGCTACATAATTTCTCCCCCACTTTCTCTTACGCATGCGCGCGTGCACACACACACACACACACACACACACACACACACACACACACACACACACACACACACACACACACACACACACACACACACACACACACACACACACACACACACACACACACACACACACACACACACACACACACACACACACACACACACACACACACACACACACACACACACACACACACACACACACACACACACACACACACACAACATAAGCCGACCTTTCAGAAGCATGTTTCAGGCTTTAAAACTCAGTCATCACCAGCAGTATAAGTCATCATCTTTTGTATTCATATTCAGATAATTTTATTCATTTTGAAGACATTGTTGGATGTACATCAGAGTGTCTTGCATGTAGACTAACTGATGCCACTCTAAGAGTGGTGGGGGCAGGCGGGAGTGGCACTACCAAGGAGAATGATGGACAGTTCATTAATATTTATAAAATATTATATTCGGCCGAAATTGTTTTTTTCCAATTTATTTTGCCAATTTTTTCACCATTAAATAAAATAAAATAGCTCTCTTTCTAGGTTTCGTGCCAGCCCTGTCCATGACATCCTGCAGGCATGGCTCCCTGAGGCTGAGACTACGCTTGAGCAGAACGCTTGAACCCAGGTCCCTCCAGGGGAACTGTCTGTGGGCCTGGTGGGTAATGAACATGCTCTTCTCTTGAGCTCTGTTTGAATCTCTCTTCATCCCTGATCAGTCTGGTGTTTCCTGTCTACTCCCACACTATATTCCTATTCTAAAACATGAGTTGACTACATACACAAAACTGAACCATTTTCCCCTTAGGGTTACAACAGCTTGTCACTGGGGACAACTTTGCACTTACTGTATCTAAAGGCACCCACACACTACACGATAACCGGGCGAATCTGCTCTGAAGAACATCGGGGCCACACTGATCTCAAAATAAATAACCAACATTCCCATATTTCCAATCAGAAATCCTGTTTTGTGGGGGGAACCCCGAGGACGAACGCACACGTAATCTTGTCATGTGAAACGAAACAATACCCAATTTAGAGAGCGAGCTTATGTGTGACATTCGTGACAAATTTTACTCGCCTCCAGCTCACGTTGTAACATGTACAATCCATATTCATGCCATCTCCACAACTTCATCCAAGCCTTTTTCTTTATTTTATGTGAATTTTCTGTAAAAAGCAGTCTTAATACTATTATTGCCAGTTCTTCTTGCCCGTCATATGGCATGTTTGTTTACTCCAAAGTCACGTTTGACCGTGAGAGATTTTCCAAAAGTTCCTGTGTTCACATTTGGGACTCTGGTTGTTTGTGAATGGAATATATTAGTGTGTGGTGTGGTGTCGTTCCTGGTCACAGCGCGACAGTCCACACAATATAGGAACAAAACTATGATTTTATGAATCTATGAATTTTGTTTATTTGTGGTCTCTCACATTTTTAAAAGCTGATAAGACTTTAAAAATCTTTTAGTGTGGCCTTAAGGTACAAAGAAGTTCCTTTGAGGGTTCAGCCCCAGTAAGATTAAAAAAAAATAAATAAATAATAATAATAATAATAATAAATTTCATCCAGCAAAGACAAATTAAATTGATCAAGAGTGTTAGTAAATACTTTTACATTGTTACCAAAAATTATTTCAAAATAATTCAACTTTCTAGTGATCAAAGAATCCTCAAAAAAAACATTGTTTCAACACTGATAAGAAATGTTTCTTGAGCACCAAATTAGCACATAATGATTTCTGAATGATCATGTGACACTGAAGACTGGAGTAATGGCTGCTGAAAATTCAGTTGTTTTGCCATCAGGAAAATTGCTAATTCCAAAAATATTGAAATCAACCAATGAATTATCCTGAGCAGAGAACTGTGTGTGTTTCTGAGTTACTCACTTATAAGGTTTCATGACAGTTTGAATGCTGCCTTATATAAGACAGATGAAGTATATACATATCGTATAGGCATCTCTTCGGGTTTTGGAGCACAGCTAATATGTCAAAAATGGCCTTGTCCATCTTTTGCATTGTCTTACTGATTGATTGCACACATAACACTGATGTGTACAAGCAACAACAAAAAAGCCCTTACAGCTATTGTGTTGGAGCGGGGGAAACGTGTATATTGTGTATCTATAAGTAGTGTGTCTATTTGCCAACATGCAGTAATCACGTTTATCGACCACACAGCCTCACTTTTCTCCGGGGTGGCCATCAGAGCCACATATTTATAGTTATGTCTAAACACAGAGCAGCAAAACTGTGCACCAAGTTCCCAACAAGCCTCAAGGTTACAAGAGGTAGCGGCACTCTTAATGCAGCTATGTACTCTCACTGCACTGGTCTCGAGGGTGAGAACTGCAAAGCCGGTTGCATCTTCAGCCACCATTAGTATTCCAATCATAACTTCGAAGTATCTGAAGCCTTTCCCAATACTGTCCACAGATTTCCTTTACAACTTAACATGACTACCAGATCAGATGCTACAAGGGTCAATCTCACAAAAACATGTTCAGGTCACATTTCTCCCTACGGCCTAAAGGAGAAAAAGAGTTGTACATAAAGAAAACTGAGGAAAAAATAAGATGCATTGCACTGACAAATAAAGTTTTTTTTTTGTTACCTTTTAATTCTGATTTTCATAGGCAATTCTCAGCTGTTCGGTGTGTGTGTTTACATAGGAATATAATTATTACCATGATGTATAAACACTTTACAATTTAATATACACAGATGCTAGTTAATATTAGGCTAACCATAGTGATAAGTTCGGCTCATTTTACTGATTCAGATCTTTGAATCTTGTTTATCAAACTGAACAAATCTTTTTTCAAGTCACTTTGTTCATTTCGTTAATTTCAGCAGAATATAATCACCCACTTCCCGTTTCATTATCTTACAACAAACAAAACATTGAATTAGTATTATTAAATGTTGTTATTAAGCAGGTATTTTGCTTTATCAAAAGTGAGATTTCCCATCATATGGATACAGTTTAAAGCACTAACCAACTCTTTATTACCACATTCAATGTCATGGAAAAGAATCATCATTACAGAAATTCAAAAATGCATTAATTGTAAGAAATAAAAAAGCTACAATTTGAGACTAGAAACGCATCATGCGACTGTAAGAGTTAAAAATGGACTATGCGCTTGTTTGTAAGGAAGTTTGGGAATTATTAACTAATCTCTGTATCAAATTCGGCTGTCAAATCACATGACAAAAGAACAAAAGACTTGGCAAACTAATCATTTCGGTTTTCCGGTACGGACTCCATAGCCTCTATGGTGCTGTCACAGGATGAACGAATGACCTGAACCCGAAGACTCGAGGTGAACTAATAATTTCTGTTTCCTGTTCAGAACCTATAGGATGTTGCGCATGCACGGTCAACACAAAATGAACGAATCACTCTTTGAGACAACTCGTTGTTACCGAGTCATATTAAAGATTTGTTCAAAATGAACGAAATGTTCATGATCGAACCATCACTACAACCAATGTTAACTAAAGGGACCCAATAGTAAAATAAATTATTGTAAAATGCTAATTGTACTTAAATTACTTACATTTTCTTTTTAAATTTGGGGTAAATAAAATTGATCTTTTTTTTTTTCCTTTCATCAAAATCATCAACCCCCCCCCCCCCCCCCACCCCCCCCCCCCCCCCCCCTAAATGATCATCAAACTGCTCAGAATCATTTATGCTGAACAAAAACACCTGTCCCGTAGATAGTGAGCAGATGGTGGGCAGATGACTAGATCTCTCCTTGATGAGAATGATTGCATAGACACGCATTCATGACTGCAAACGAAGCACTACACCAAATTTAATTTGCGTTTTTAACCCTTGCTACACTGGGGAAACAAAGGAAAGTTCATGACCACATAGACTGATCCCACTGTTGAAGTGATGAATATGCGACAAGCTAAAAGAAATCTGGGATTTATGGCTTTATTCACCCCATTACCAATGCAGAGACAATTTGCAATGCAATATCACAGGTATGATGGTGAAGTGGGGGAGGTGTGTGGGGGGTATCATTTTTCAGAGCGTAGAAGTCATCAATCATCCGATCTGTATGTTCTCACCGCTGCTTGAAATACAGGGATTCCAGGTCTGTACTTGTGCCTGCCCTAAATGACAATCACACACACAAAAATGTAATATTATGAATGTCTCTGGTGACATGAACTTTCAACAGAGTTTTTTTTTTTTTAATTTGCACTTCAAAACCACTTGGCTCAAAGTTTGCAGGGGCAGGCTTGTTCTCATCCCTAGTACGGATGCACTGAAATGAAAATTCTTGGCCGAAGCCGAATAATAATAAAACACTTGGCCGAAGGCCGAATACCGAACACGGTTTTTCGATTTTCTCACCATAGCATAAATTCAATTGTAAAAATGTGCTAAAACAATCTTGCTTTTTTTAAAGAAAAATAAATGACACAACTACAATTTAAAAATATGTATTTAACACTGAAAATTTTTTTCTAGCATTCCAGCAGGCAGTATACAAACAAAGCACAATATAACTTAAAGGTCCCATGGCATGGCATTTTTCTATTATTTTATAATGTTTCCTGAGGTGTACTTATATTGTTAGTATGATTATTACATCATAAAATGTCATAATTTAGAAATAAAAGGCATTTTTTCAATACTGCTGTTTGCCCTGTTGCTGAATGCCCTGCTTCAAGAGGCGTGTCTGCTGTGAGACTTCAGTAAAAACGCCCACTGTTGTGATTGGCTGACATCTTTGTATTTTAAATGAGCGGAGGGGGCGTGGTTTAACTTGGTCTACGAGAGAGACGGATGGACCTGAGTTCACTTCACATCAGTTATCAGCATGTCTGAACTGTTGTAGTTACTAGCATATACTTCAGGTTATTAGTCTATTTCTAGTCGGAGGGACTGTCACTCATGTCAGAAAGTTAGTAACTTTAGTAAATTATGGATCAGCGCTGACTGGAGACGCGAACCGTTTAGAACGATTCAGTCCGATTTGGTGAACTGATTCGGTTCACTAAAAAGAACAGGTTCAAAAGAAAGATCGTTCGCGAACCGGACATCACTAACGTACCAGAGACGGAGCTCAGCGATCGCTAACAAAGTTATTTATAGTACCTACTGAGTTATGAGAGCGCTGTCAGTCAGCGCGAGTTTATTGTGTTTGTATCTGAGAGTTCTGAATAAACACGAGTCCCAGTCACACCGAGTCCGTCTTCATCATTATTACCAACTTTGTAACACATGCAAAGTACCATTACAGCTGTCGAGATGAACGAGTTAAAAGTAAGTGTTGATAATAGCATTATTTTAAAAATAAAATAAAAGCGTCAGTGACGCGCATTTAGAACCGGTATTTATAGGTATTTTAGAACCGGTAGACGCGACGAGGACGTACAAAAACACTGACTCACAAGATAGAAAACACGAAAACACCGTTCTGTCTGGAGAGAGAGAAGCCGCATTGTGTGCACGAATAATAAATAATTAGCTACACATCAGAAATTACTGATCACAGATCAGAAGGAACTGAAAAAAGACTTCTGTTTTCATTTGTACATCCAAACACTGAGAAACTGCCAGCATTCACTCGTTCACAAGGAATGATCTCTCGAGTGTTTGCATGGGCGTGCCAGATTCTCTGGGCGGAGGAAAGGGAGGTAACCGCTCCTGCTTGGACGTCAAAACAGGAGACTTCAGGATTGGCTCGTCTGGCCTGTCATTTTCTCAAAGGCAGAGAGAGACAGCCAGAACTCGGGTTTACACCGATCAACATTTCTATCCACTTGGGGACAATATTCAGGCTAGGGGAACTCATATTAATGTTGAAAAACCTCATAAAATGAAAATTTCATGCCATGGGACCTTTAAAAAAAATATTTGTATTTGGCCATCTTATGCCATCTTATTTTATCTTATTAAAGTGCAGATGTAGGCTAAGCAACGGCTCCACCACAGCAGTGAGTGTACAGTGAAACATTTATGATTATTTAGAATTTCAAAAATATTTTGCAACAAATATTTTTCTATTAATCTATTAGTCTGCCTTTACATTGCTTTAATGCGTTACTATTTCACTACGTCACTTCCGAAACTTCTGCAGAGTGCAATTGGCCATTAATCCTTTTTGCAACATGAAAAACAATACTTTTATTCAATGGATTATATAGAGTATAGACGCGAAAGCGAGCCAAGACCGCTCCATTAAGGACCACTAAACGCTGTCACTATGTCAGTTCATCTCGATCTCACAAAGTACAAAATTCAATGAAGCTGCTAACAATGCAGAAATACCTTACCTACGTCAATTCGTGTCTACACTTTGTTTGTTTGGTCATGAGAGGTTTTGCGAGCCTGTCACCGCTGCAGAAACGCGTTGTAAATGGATACATTTGACATTCTACAGACACAAATATGCACTGGAGCATTTGTCAATATATTATTAGAGAATCAACTGAGGGTGCTCTTGCTTGCATTTGAGGGTGCTTAGACAGTGCAAACGGCCATTTTTGCAACTATCTCAGACACTTGAATGCTTCCACACTTCCGACATGTTTGCTGCATTTAGAAGCGGGTGTGCCTCTCTCTCACACGGACTGGTTGCTATATTTGATCAGATCATCAAAAACGTCATTGTTCGGATAAATTTATTCGGTCGTTTAACTTATTCGTTATATAATTTTGGTTGCCGGACATTCGGTACATCCCTAATCCCTAAGGAAGTCTTTGGACAATCAAGTCCATCTTGGCAGGGGCAATATAACACATTTTCTGATGGATGGTGCATCAGTTTGAATCTATCAGGACATGTAGACAGTGATGACTCTGGACATGGCCAATGGCTCTCTATGTTGCCAACGAGATGGAATCAAGGAGAACACTGAGAGAAGGGAGGATAGAGAGAGAAATAACATCAGTAGCGCAGTAAGTCAATTCTGACAATCTACTGCTTTCATTCTTCCATCTCCATCACCACAGGGAGAGCAGGGCTCAATCCAACACGTCGGCTCCATTGTATCACCAACCATCCACATCATAATTATTCTGCTGGGTCTGACCTGACTATGTTCCAAAGCTAATTAAATCTATTAAGAACAAATTAAACCCGGCAAGGAGGAGGTGCAAGGGAATTGAAAACATATAATAGGAGGTATAAAAGAGTCATAGCTGACCACTCAGAACATAGTTGATATACCGCATTCATGTGCACTTGGGGGCCTTGATCACTTGACATTACGGACGTCATTTCTGAACAGACATGATCTGAGCTTTTCAATCTCGTGCACCTTAATGAAGGGGTTTAATTGCCAGACCTCTCAATCAATTCACTTAAATGATTACAGGAATCTATGTCACATTCGATAATAGGTTAAAACAAATAAATTATTAACCTGGAGATCTTGTATAAAATAATAATTAGTATGTATGAGGCTGTATGAGTAACTGAGGCTGACTACAGTTTCTTACGCTTTGTGTGTCAGATACAGTAGTCAGAGTTTAAAGTCTGAGACCATATTGAAATTCAGGAATTTAAATAAAACCACATTTAATCATGGACATAAACATGATGCAAAATTGTGACATTGATGACGTGAACACTGTACAAAGTTTTTTTCAAATAAAGATTAACATCTGTATTCAGTAAGGAGGCATTCAATTGATCAGAAGTGTCAGGGAAAACTTGCATTGCAAAAGATTTCCATTTCATATAAATGCTGTTCTTTTCAAATAAAACTCTATTTATCGAAGAATCTTAAAAAAAATGTATCACGGTTTCCACAAAAAATATTAAATCAACTGGTTTTTATAGTTGATAAGAAATGCTTCTTGAAAAGGACTCAAGACTTGAGTAATGGCTGCTGAAAATCACAGTAATAAACTACATTAAACATAATTAAAAAATAAATAATTATTAGTTATTTTAAATTGTAATGATATTAACACCATATGACTTTTACTGTATTTTTGATCAAGTAAATGCAGCCTTGGTGAACAAGATACTTCTTTCAAATACATCTTCTCAAACAAAACCTTTTTTTTGTTTTCTTTTTTTTCTTTTTTTTTCTTGAGAAACACAATTTGTACAATTACATTTTTCAATTAAAAACTTATATTAATTTATGAAATTATAATAATAAATAAATATTTTAAATGGAAGTATTTTTACTAGGTCCAAGACTTGTTCCCACAACTGCAAGGCAGAACACTGGAATTGTCTGGCTGTTTTGTATTGGTAAAGCCATTCCACAATTTTCCAGATTTCACTCAGTAACTCCACATTCTTTCTCAAAGATCAAAGCTGACAGAAGAAATCTAATAAGATACATCAAACCAATGAGTGACACATCCAAACCAAATCAAGGCACATCAACTGCTGACCCCATAAGCCAAATCCAGTCAGTTACAAATGTTTTGAAGGCCCTTCGATTGATTTTGATGAATCACTGCGCTGCCCAATAGATCAAAGCACTTCATGTGAAAATCTAAAAGGCAGTTCAAAAGCACTCAGCAGAAATCAATTAGCACACTGGAATGTTTGAGCTACTCCAGTTTCCCCAAACCTTTAAGTCACACATTTGACTGTGACTCATCCAATCAGATGTTTTTATGCAAATGATGTAGATGAAGACAAATATTCAGAAATAGGAAAACGACGATTTGCAGCAGTTACAAACGTGCTTCCACAAACAAGTATTAATTCAGAAAAAGGTTCATACAATTTGCTAATGTGATGCACCACTACAGTACCTGCAACATTCATTCATCCTCATCCTTTGCATTTAAAAATAATTAAGGGTGGGTGTGTGTCTGTGTGTTCTTTGACCTTGTGGGGACATTTTATATATATATATATATATATATATATATATATATATATATATATATATATATATATATATATATATATATATATATATATATATATATATATATATATATATATATATATATATATATATATATATATATATATATATATATACATACATACATATATATACATACATATATATACATACATATATACCGTGAGGAAAATAAGTATTTGAACACCCTGCTATTTTGCAAGGTCTGAAATTGTCATCGTAGGTGCATGTCCACTGTGAAAGACATAATATAATTTTAAAAAATCCAGAAATCACAATGTATGATTTTTTTAAACTATTTATTTGTATGATACAGCTGCAAATAAGTATTTGAACACCTATCTATCAGCTAGAATTCTGACCCTCAAAGACCTGTTAGTCTGCCTTTAAAATGTCCACCTCCACTCCATTTATTATCCTAAATTAGATGCACCTGTTTGAGGTCGTTAGCTGCATAAAGACTAGGGATGTTAACCGATGACCGTTTGACCGATGGTTGACCGTATCAACGTTTACCGATCAAAGTTGTCGGTTGTCGGTTAAAAAAAAAAAAAGTGATCTCTAAATTAGGCTATTTATAGAGAATGGGAACGTGACGTCACCAACGCAATGCATTCGCGGACTTTAGGACACAGACACTACATTAGAGAATGAGTAATAGTGGAGGTAGACTTTAAAACTTGTATTATACAGTTAAAAACACATTAGAATGGTGAACGCTTGCTGTGTTATGAGCTGTCATAGCCTCTCTTACAACCTGCGTGGAAAACATATCTCAAATCATGCGCAATATTTCAGTTTACCAGCTTGGAAATAACAAAAGTAAGTGAAAGTAATGCTGCCTTCACGTGCTATCGGAAATTTGACAATTCACACTTCTAAAGTCGTGATTATGAAGTATGAACTCATCTCGTTCATATTTCGAGGGGTGGAGCGCGTTCACGTGCAATTTTTACCTAGGAAACTCCTATTTACAATAATTCAGAGAGCACGTGAAGGCAGCATAACACTCGGAAATAAACAACTTAGCCAAAATGTGTCTTTTGTATTTATTATTTATAACCGATATTACAGATGAATATTTTCTGAACCGCTTGAATGTGCTCACACCATAAATAATGCATGAAACGCGTCAGCAAATGCTTCATTGTTCAGCTTCAGATGTAAGTTGCAACTTGTGTGATACAGTGCTTAAATACAGTACTTAGCACATCATCTAAATATATTACATCTACATTTCAGTGGTAACACATAAGGTGTTGATCATCATCTTTCTTTATTATTCTTAGCACTACCTCGAACTAAAGCGGCGTCTCTTCGGAGCTGTCATTATCTTAAATGAGTCGCGGCAATGTTTCAAATGAGCTTCTAACGCTAGACAATAGCCTTTATTTTCAACGCGATCACCTTGTGCCCAAACCATTTCGAAACTAAGGAGCCATTTGTCCTCCGATTACAAACAAGCTCCTCAGCGCCGCGTTTGCGGGACTCATGTTTCGCACTGTAGGGGATTTAAAAAAATTGACAAAAAACTGAAAATTGAAAAAAACGCCTGGACAGTGTGCGTGTGTGTGTGTGTGTGTGAGAGAGAGCGGGAGGCAGAGCGGCAGAGAGATGCGACAGAGTTGCGAAATTGCAGGCGCGGCTCGCGAGTTGCGGCTGTTATTTCAAATAGCGCAGCATATTTTTTTAACTAATCGGTTAACCGGTTTCAACCGGCTAATGAGGCTCGGTGGTCGGTCAAGAAAATGTTTAGTTTTCGCCATCCCTAATAAAGACACCTGTCCACCCCATACAATCAGTAAGAATCCAACTACTAACATGGCCAAGACCAAAGAGCTGTCCAAAGACACTAGAGACAAAATTGTACACCTCCACAAGGCTGGAAAGGGCTACGGGGAAATTGCCAAGCAGCTTGGTGAAAAAAGGTCCACTGTTGGAGCAATCATTAGAAAATGGAAGAAGCTAAACATGACTGTCAATCTCCCTCGGACTGGGGCTCCATGCAAGATCTCACCTCGTGGGGTCTCAATGATCCTAAGAAAGGTGAGAAATCAGCCCAGAACTACACGGGAGGAGCTGGTCAATGACCTGAAAAGAGCTGGGACCACCGTTTCCAAGGTTACTGATGGTAATACACTAAGACGTCATGGTTTGAAATCATGCATGGCAAGGAAGGTTCCCCTGCTTAAACCAGCACATGTCAAGGCCCGTCTTAAGTTTGCCAATGACCATTTGGATGATCCAGAGGAGTCATGGTAGAAAGTCATGTGGTCAGATGAGACCAAAATATAACTTTTTGGTCATAATTCCACTAAACGTGTTTGGAGGAAGAAGAATGATGAGTACCATCCTAAGAACACCATCCCTACTGTGAAGCATGGGGGTGGTAGCATCATGCTTTGGGGGTGTTTTTCTGCACATGGGACAGGGCGACTGCACTGTATTAAGGAGAGGATGACCTTGAAGAATGAGACACAAAACAGAGGTTAAAGTGGATAGGAATGGTGTATTTACAATCGTCTCCTGAGACTTTAAAACAACACAATAAAACCAGGAAAACTCAGGCTGTTAAAAGCATGGAGTCCATCGCACCATACCCTAAAACAGTCCGCAGCTGCCTAATAAACCTGCTGCTGTGATGTATGTCATTGATGTAAATCAAAGAAAAAAAGACAAAGCACTTGACTGAGTAATAAGGATTAATCTATATTTAAATGATAATGCATGCAGTGAAGACTGTGATAAATTCATATTATAATTCTACATTAATTTGGAGACTAACTATGAAATTATTACAATATAAAATATATACTAAAAACTTTAATGTTAGGTGTAATTAATTACAGAAAAATGTGTGATTAATTAGTTTTATCAATTGACAGCACTGATATTTATATAGGACAAATAATTGAAGTTTAACTTCACTCACGTGCCAAAGAATAGCTCTTTCTGAACAATAGGCTACAACATGATGTGAAAGCAAACACAGTGGTTTCAGGTGACACCACAGACCTGTTGTCTCACAGTTAGTGGCAATACAATTCTCCGGGGGGTTGGGATGTGGAGGCGGGTTGGGTGTTGAGAAATAGGGAGGTGGGTGTAATGCTTTGTGAGCCGCTCTTTTAGCAATGTCTCTATACCTTACACAAGGTGGAAAAATGATGCTGACCTTTTCTAGGCAGACATAAGGCAGGGTTTCACTTTTGTGCTTGTGTGGGCATTCATACAAATAAAAATAAAATAATAATAATATTGGAAGTAAATAATTAAAGGCTTAAACGGGATTTAAGGGAATAAATACATACGAATGGTAAATAAAGATCTATGTCTAATTGTAGTTATGAAATAATATAAAATATTTTAATGTGCACACATTCACTCTTATTTGTATGTCTAATATTTTGAAAATGCAAACGTTTCTTGTTTCATCACATTCATTTATACGGCGGAATTTCATAAAAAGTAGTTTGCATCACTAGATACTTAAATCGTTCCACAAACTCTCGTGGCATTGTGACAGTGACAGTAAGACCCGCCTTCTTTGACTTGATTGGCTATCTCGATAATTTTTGAGAGCTGTTAGACCGCTGAGGCAGAGCAGTCTGAAAATTTAATCAGCCTAATATTTAAAGGTAGGGTAGGCAATTCCGGAGAGGCTAGCAATGACAAGTTAGCTTTGAAAGCACAAGATCCCACCCACCCTTCAGAGCGTCTCCAAAGCCAAGCCTCCTCAAAACACATGAACGCATAAAAATACCTCATGTCTCAAAGCACACACCATTGCAATAATAATGAACGTAAACAAATTACAAAGCTCTTACTTGTACCACTTGACTGCTGCAGATTCATTTCGCCGTTGAAAGTGTTAATTACATAGAAAGGCATAAATCTGAGTATGAGAATGTCACGGGTTGCCATCTAGTATTTACGGTTACCTCATTGCATGAACGTAGTATAAAGGCCTGTTCACACCGGGATGATTTTCACGCTTGTTTATCGCTTACATTTAACGCCTTGTGACTAAACAAAGGGCGCCAATGTGAGTGTGCACACTGACGCGCAAAACGGCAGGCATAAAAGCCTAATTTAAAAAAAAACTCCTGGGGTTTGTTTTTTTATTTTGACGCGGCGCGTTAAAAACTGGCCGACCAATGAGATCAGCGCTTTTGTTCACGTGCCTGGAGCTGCTGAAGTGAGAGTAAAACACGACTTGGTGGCACTCAAGCACAAAGTGGTCTTTTCGAGCACACATTGATACGACGAAGAAGTAAGTAGACAAAGAAGAAGAGCAGCTGCTAATGTTGCCTGCCAGTTAGCAAAAAGTGTGTGAATGGTTTTGGCCATAGACATAATATATCTGTGGTTTTGGCAAGCACGTAAGTACTGTCTCTCTTCTTCTTCTGTGTGACAAGCGAGTGTCAGAAGCGTAAAGTGCCGTAGCACCACCTTGTGTACTGGGAGCGCTATCAACTGAATGTGCACGTTCACTCGGCGCATCGGCAGTGAAAAAACGCTTGGGTGTGAACACTCAAGACGCGCCAAAAAACGTCACGAAAAACGCTGGCGATAAGCACACGCGATATTCGTCCAGGTGTGTACAGGCCTTAAGATCATTGTTTTGGTTCAGGAGGAACTGTAAAAGGTGGCCGCTGTTTGTTTTGGGTGCTCTGTGACTGACTGTCTACAACTTTGCATAGATTTATGGAACGTGCTGATGATGTGTGATGTCTGGGTGCGCAGAGGTATGGAAATACATGTTGACAAGCAGGTGGGACATTGACCAAAAAATGGTCCTGAGACTTCTACAGAAGATATATGTACATATTTTAAGTCCATTTTTAGACCATTTCTATTATTGGTTGCTATCAGGATGTGAAGAGAGATTCAACTGGTATAACAAACAAATATTCATAAAACAAATTGTCTATACTTCCTTTAACTTTTAAAACAACAACAAACACCTTTACCCATTCTACACTAAAATAAGATAAGACACAAACTTCACCTATGCAAAAAAAGATCCAACAAAGATGTAGGAATCTGTTTCAAGTGGCAGCACAAAGGGGCATACATCATTTCCCCAAGCACTCAGCCTCGATTCTTCTGCATCTTGAAATCCCATTCGATTTTAATTTAATTCCTCATAGCTTTATCCATACAAAATACAGCGGGAAGGACCGAGTGTCTCCAGCTGGTTCACTTGAGGTAAAACTGTAATGACTGATTTCAAAATGATTCTTGAGGCAGAAGGGCTCTGACTCATCTGTGGAGATATGAAATGACAGTTTGCAGTGATTGGACATGCAGTTCACTCAATCAGGCTTTTTGCCCCACATCAAGCCTTTATACGCTTTCCTTAATGTGCACTACTTCAACACCAAAACCCCTTTTCAGTAAGGTGAACACACTTTGATTTCATTCTATATCTGTTTGATGTTTCCTCTGCATCTGTGTTTTCAATTTCCTTGCATAAACCAAACTGTAATGCATCCTATATATATATATATATATATATATATATATATATATATATATATATATATATATATATATATATATATATATATATATATATATATATATATATATATATATATATATATATATATCGAGAGACGTGAAAGTACTTGGGCCATAATGCTATACATGCTAAAAATATAAACCTTTACATAACTTTCATGCGATTACTGCAATTACAGGCATTGTTGCTGCAGTGCAGATATTACATTTTTCAGCATAAACTTTCAGGACTCCCAACCAATTTTTGCACTCGTCAACATACGTAGTTTCTGTCATATCACAGACATACAAATGGCACAATGAAAGCACTACACACATTATTTGTTTAGCTTAAAACCTCTCTCGGATTATGACAAATGGCAGAAAATAGTATTTTTTTTGGTCAGTGGTTAAAGATGTAAGTTCAAATAAAAATGTAAATAAATAATCTGAAGTGGAAAAAAAAAAACAGACCGAGTTTGTGCCGTGTGTTCTACAAACACTCCATGTGTAGCAGTCCTGAGGTTTTCAGTGATAAATCATCTCTGTTTTTCTATGAAGAACCACCGTCCAGTGTACAAACACACCACATCATTGACATTCAAATCATATGCAATGTTTCCCTGCACTGTGGACTGATGCAACCGAATTAAAGCCTTTTTAAAATGTAACATTTGTGATATGTGCCACTTGCAAATATAAAAGTGGTTTTCAAGTTGGCCAGTCTGTGGTCAGTCTGCCTTGAACAAAGGACATTATTTCAAAAGAATTGACAAAGAAATCTTAATCAAGCATTCCAGAGATTTGGGTGATCATTTTAAATGATTAATTATAATATGAATTAACATTTTATATATTTATATTATGTTCTGATGAGATTAACTATGCATTTGGGGTCCCAGAGATAATAACCATTATATAGAAATTAGATATTTTTTAAAATATAAATTATAATTACACCATTAATCATATAAACATTAATAATATAATACATTGTATACACTTATTATAAAAATTATAATAACATTATTGTTCCTTAATTAAAAAAAAAAAAAAAAAATTCACCTGACCTAGTCAAATCCCATTTTATTTTGTTTTTGAATTTTAATTGCAATCACATAAAATGAAGGAAAAGTCATCAAGTAATGTGCTGTAACAGTTTTAACTTATATTTTATCCCAATTAGAATATTTTCATTGCAATCCATTTTAGTAAAAATGTTAATTAACACATACATGTAAGTGCTAATTTATCCACACATTACTTTTAAATTAAGGGCATGGTGTTTGAATCACCCAAAATAACACTCGGCCTGTGATTCACAAATGTACCGAGAGAGAACTGGAACTGCTGGAGAGAATACCCGTGTATGACAAGCGAGTCAATCCTTCTGACAGACAGACGTTTTTCTGTTCTTTCCCTGGGGAACAACAGGCTTTTAATCTGTTCTGTGAGTGACCTTGCAAGACAAACACAAAAAACACATACACCAAAAACCCACAAACAGGCTCCTTGGTAAAAACAAACACACAGCGTGTTGTGTTGACGGAGAGATGGAAATAGAGGTGGAGGAGAGGGACATAGAAGAAAAAAAATGATGAAAGATCAAATTGTTCCTCCGCAGTGGCAAAAATTAAAGCCAACATACAGCAGCAGATTCATCCATCTCTAGATCACCTCATGTGTTAACCTGACTTCACCCCACACGCACAGAGAGGGGAAGTTAAGACTCCAGAGAGGAAGTGGGACGAGAGCCAAGGAATTGAGGAAGGAAACTGCAATGTCAGGTCTGCAGAGATCCCAGGAAGGGCTAAAACCTGCATTAAATAGCTTATTAATTAAAGAAGAAAACAAACAGTCTTTAATTTACCTGTCAAAAGGGCTCTTCAGAAATCGTACAGAGTCCTTCACCTTCTCAATTCAATCAGCTGCACCTATAAAAAAATAAAAAAAGCAATGAAAGAAAAATCAGCTGGAGTTCTGCTTAATGATTTTCTCATAGACTGATTACAGTGTGACCAAGTATATTCAGGAGTGACGCTGCACACAAATGACTCCCGGGGCTACGCTATAGTGTCACATTACAATGCAAATGTTATTTGAACCAAGTTCAATTTTCAGCTAAAATGTATTTATTTATATATTTATTAATAGCTTATTAATAGCTTAATAGCTTACATTTTAGCTGGCAAATGTGCTTAATCCATGGGCAGACAGACAATGTATACTCAAATAAGCAATAAAATGAAACACAATAAAATGAAATAAAATAAAATAAAATGAAAAATATACACAAAGGAGTTTTTTTTGTTCTGAAAGAATGGCAAAAGGAATGTTTGGAAATGTAAACTGCTATTTCCTACTGACACACATCAGCAAAAGTTATAAATAACCCGCTTAAACCCTTTTTTGTTTGAAATACTAACTTTTGCACAGTATAATATACACACAATATTGCCAAAAGGGACACCCCACTAAATCCTTGAATTCATGTGTTCCAATCACGTCCATGGCCAAATAAAATCAAGCACTTAGACATGCAGACTTCTTCTACAAACATTTGTGAAAGAATGGGGTCCTCAGAAGCTCAGTGAATTCAAGCGTGGTACTGTGATATATTGCCACCTGTGCAAAGCAGTGGAGACGTGTTCTCTGGAGTGATGAATCACACTTCTTTTCCTGGCAATCCAATGGACGAGTTTGGCGGTTGTCAGGAGAACGGTACTTGTCTGACTGCATTGTGCCAAGTGTAAAGTTTAGTGGAGTGGGGATTATGGTGTGGGGTTGTTTTTCAAGGGGTTGGCCCCTTAGTTCCAGTGAAAGGAACTCTTAATGCTTCAGCATACCAAGACATTTTGGACAATTTCATGCTCCTAACTTTGTGGGAACAGTTCGGGGATGGCCCCTTCCTGTTCCAACGAGACTGCGCACCAGTGCACAAAGCAAGGTCCATGAAGACATGGATGAGCAAATTTGTTGTGGAGGAACTTGACTGACCTGCACAGAGTCCTGACCTCAACCCGATAGAAAACCTTTGGAATAATTAGAGCGGAGATTGCGAGCCAGGCCTTCTTGTCCAACATCAGTGCCTGACTTCACAAATGCGTTTCTAGAAGAATGGTCAAAAACTCCCATAAACACACTCCTAAACCTTATGGAAAGCCTTCCCAGAAGAGTTGAAGCTGTTATAGCTGCAAAGGGTGGGCCAACTCTTTATTAAACCCTACGGATTAAGAATGGGATGTCATTAAAGTTCATGTGCATGTAAAGGCAGGTGTCCCAAGACCTTTGGCCATAGTGTATAGTGTATATGTAGTGTATTGAATAGTGCATTTCAGCACTATCTTGGACGATATTTCAATCAGATAGCCGCGGTATACATTTAGTGCTGCCTCTAAATTTTGTCAACATAAGACATCTTAGAAGGCACCATAATTTTGCTGCCCAACTTCTGCAACAGCCTTTGTTGTCGAGAGCATTATACCATCAGACAGCTCACAAATTTTACAACAGAATATGTGCCATTTTGCTGCAACTTTTTCCTCTCTGTATTCATATGCATGCCTGCTTTTGAGTACCTGTCGCAGCGGCTGTGTGTTTTTTTTTTTCTCTGTGCGGAGTAAAAAAAAAAAAGTTATCCGTCCAGCCACTATTCATATGGGGAACATTGTTGGAATGCCACAATTGATAAACAGTCACCACACCACACACACATGCATACCTGTAATTCCATTATTAAGACTTCAGTATTATTACATGAGAATCACATAATCTCCCACTCTCAGGCGCACCACCTGGGACAACCTATGTGGCCGTCTTCGAAAAATTGATTCAAGGAAAAATATCACATTTGACATAATGCTATTTGCGAGATTGCGGCGTAATGAAGCAATGTTCTCGCTACAGGTTCATGTGGATTAATCCATCCTATATCACTCAAAGAGCGATTAGGCTACAGGTGAGTGAAGCAGCCATTTAAAACTTAGTCAGTAAAACAGAAAACAGGAGTGTTTAATGAGTGAGGCTTTTAACTAATGGACACTCTGAAATAATGAAATGTTTAAGTAATGACACTCTGATGCAGGTTAAAAGCCAGTGCTCTAAATTGAATGGGAGCACAGGTTCTTCCCAGGATCAGCAGTGGCTTAATAGGTCCTCGAGCAGGAGGATGAGTGTGTGAGTGATCTGTGATGGGCACAACCCTCACTCATATATTCCTTTAAATATATATTCCTTTTTCCCCGGTCAGTCACAGGCAGCTGTAAATGATAGACGTTTTCTACATACATGGTCATGTGACAAACATTTGGCGTTTCTGCTAGATTAATGGCTGACACAGCTTACATGCAAATACATTTTACCCCACCCTCCTCTACACGTAATAGCCACACAGCTTATTTGTTCAGCAACGGCAACCTGAGCATTCAAATTAATCAAAGCCCAAATGGTCTCATGTTCAGAATAAATGACACTTGTTTATAAATCAAACGTTGTGTTGACACAAACTTTCATTTATTTAATTGTGTGCCAAATGGCACTTCAATGCCTCCAGTCAGAGGGCGTACTCGCTTAATGGAAAGCTATTAGTGTTTCAGCCTGGCTAAATGACTCAAGAAAAATCAATTTTGTTTGTTTCTTTAAAGGCTTTAAGCATATCTTTTTTAAGCTTGCATCACAGTCTTTAGTTCAGTCAAAAGTTAGTCAGACGCAAACAGCATACTAATGCCAGGACTTGAGTGTTTTAAAAGCAACTTAGCAAACTTTGTTGCTAAAATGTGGCACAAATCTGTGATAAGTCTAAGTCTGAATCACGGAAACGTCTTTATAGCCGCTCTGTCTTTATAGGCCTGCAGTAACCCAGTGTGGCACTTCGAAAATTACAACCTCCACATCCTCCAGTTTAAACCATACAGTTATTAAGCTTGGTGGGTGATATTACTAACTTCATGTGACAAATAAATACAGTATATTTTCGAAAACTCAAGGGTCGAATAGAGCTTTACTCCTATAAAGAAACCAAATGAAGTATGAAGAAACTGTATTTAGAATATTATTTGACTCCTTCAGAGGCAGTAGGCATGATCCAAATAGCATGAAAAAGTGCCATGCTTACCTTACTACGAGACACTACCAGGGCTGGCGTTTGCTATAGGCGAGCTAGGCGGTTGCCTAGGGCGACAAATGTGGTGTGGGCGCGCTACGTGCAATTTATTAGAGTGTATCATTTAAGTCATAATTAGCTAGAGTAACTATAAGAGCATTTTTGTTTGTAGTTTTTATAAATACTTAACCCATTTGTGCCCAAATTTCAGAATGGTTTCATGCATATAGTCATGTTAATAGTGTCCTATGTGAACATGTTCTGCATTTATTTCCCCCAGGTTTTTTGTTTTTTTTTCTTGAAAATTGTATTTGAATGTGCGGCAACTATAGTTGCCGGTGGGCAAATATGTTGAATGCACACCTTCAATGTCAAATATGAATAAGAGGAGAACATTTATCATCTAACTCAAAATAACTGCTTTCAACAGATCAATCTATATTCACAATCAAATGTATTATGTATAAAAGTCGAAGAACATTCAATGCAAACTCAAAAAGCTGCTTCTATCTTATAATCCTTTGATTATGAAAGCACAACAAACAACAAATAAAGTCTTAAAGTGGTGGAGTGCAGAACAAAGTACAGCCATTAAGTTGGCCCAACAGGGAATTGTGTATCAAAAAGTTAAATGAAAATAAATAAATAGATTGACGAAAAAATTACATCTTACAAAAAATTCAATCAATAGTCCCATAGTATTCAATGGCTGACTGTAGTCGGTGATTTCATATAATAATGTAAATGTAAACTCATTACTTGTCTGAATTTCCACATTACAATGGTCGTAAGCTACTAGTCATAAAATGATTTAGGGTCCTTGACCAATTAGATTGAAATGCATCCATTCCAAACTGGATGAAGGGTCCTCAATATTTGGGCCCTTACAAGACATAATATCATAAAATATGATATTTTTCCCTGTCGAATTAAGGTCTACTGTACAGTAGAGAGTTAAATGGTTAAGTTATGTTTTAGGTGGGATATTATGAAAGCAAAAAGCACTAAACAAGACCAAAAACCATGATTTATTAACCTGTTAACACAGTACACCCCATTTCCCCATTATATGTGCCCACCGGCAACTATAGTTACCGCTTGGATAAGTATACAAAAAACTATAGATCTGTTTTGAAGATTTGTTTGTTTGGATGATTCTAGAGACCTTCATGACAGGATTTGCCTTCGTTATGCTTCCTGGAAGTAGGGAGTCTCATGTGACAGGAAGGAAGTTAATACCTTTTTTATTTTTTACTTAAAAATACTTACAGAAGGAAAATGACAACTATACACTGCGGCAACTGGGCTTAACAATTAACAGGGGCGCAAAACTCAATCTCACCTAGGGCGTCCAAAGAGTTAGAGCCGGCCTTGGACACTACATTTGGAACACTATACATAAGCAGTGTTCCCAGAACGCTTCATAAGCTTTTTACAATTTGGTGAATTAGCACGACTATCATTTATTTGTTTCTGACAGTCAGGTTTAGGGCTGGACATTCATGGCGTAATTTTACCTAAAAAATCACATGATCGTACACAGATAAACATGAACCATTGAGGCTGTAACAATTGAGGCTTTGTTAGTTAATTTACTTGGATAATTTGAGCAGCTAACTTGATTTGGATTTGTAGCTAAAACATATTTTATATATTATATAATCACACTTCTTATCCTGAGAAATATAGGCAAGGCTTTGCAGACATGTGTTTCCAACATACTATTTAAGTTACATTTACTAAACTATTTACTGCTGGATTTGGCTGATGCAATGGACCATTTCTTTTTCACAAGATGATGACGTATTTTACCATATCGCAACATAAATCTAGCAATTTTTCTCATATTTTATGGTATTATTTTATAACACAGTTTCTTGTATGTTTGCTGCTGAAATGGAAGCACTCACTCAAATTGAGAATGTTTGCTGCTTGTCATTTTAAATATAATATTGAACATTTTGTCACAACTTAATTTGTGTAAAATACTAGGAGTAAGGAGATTTCTAGTTCCCAGAATGCTTTGCAAGGGATTTAATTGGAAGAGAACATTTGGAATTTATTTATATTCATGTGTTTTTAAGCAAGATAAATAAAGTAGAAGGCTTGTTATTATTGTTTAATGTTCTATTAAGTTGGGATTTAGAAATGTTTTTGTCATGTTGGCGGTTACCGTCATGGTGATGAGTGGAGCCTGACGTTAGGCTGACGACAGGTAGGCACAGTGCATCATATGAAATGCTTAACTCAATAAGCAACTGTTTTTAGCAGTATCATGGCTCGTCTCTAATGCATACTGCTTATTACATGTAATGAAAAAGAGCATGCATTTCGTATAAAAGTGTTTTCACTCGAGTTCTTTTTATGACCATTTTTATTGCTGCTTACTCAGTTGAAATAGGTTTCTACTACATAAAAGTATTTGAGTTGTGTTCACAAGAAAAATTGAATTGAAATTAGTCCCCAGCATGCTCTCTGTGCAAGCAGGTTGTCACATTGGTTATGTTGACGGAAGTTAGCCTATTTTCAGGCGTTGTGTAATATCATTGCACCTGCTGCACCCAGAGTACGGCAGCAAAGTTCCTTGATCATTACGCGGGAATGAGAGAATAGTTCCTATCGAAAATCACAACTTTTCATTTTCCGTCGGTCTTACACAATATAACTACACACATCACAACATGTAAATAGGAAAATGTTGGCGTTGTTTTGACACTTATTGAGCAGTGGGCTAGCTGGAGCCGTTTACCTCCAGTCTTTGTGCTAAGCTAGACTAGCAGTGAGTGTGTCAGGCAGAGTTATAGCACGCACGGAGATGAGAATGGTATGTATGGATTTATCCAACTCTGGGGGATACGGCGAATAAGCTAAAGTCCCAAAAAATCAATGTGTTCCTTTAAGGGTGCATGTTGAAGACATGTAGAGTCTATTTGGTCAAACACAAATTTGATTAGTTCAAAATACTTAGAAGTCTGATGCAAACAGTTGGCTCATTTTTTGGCGTAAACCCAAGGCAATATTTTTTAGAGTGTACAAATTTATACAAATGCACAACTCATCAACATAAAGTGCACTGGAGACACAATGTCTATTGACTTCACTGCATCTGTTGTAAAAATAAATGAGCTTTAGTTTCACAAGGTGCATTGTGTTGTATTATTAGCCTGTGACAGTATCAATAGACAATACATCTACCGTCCTTTATCTTCAAGAACACCTCAATTCATGTGTCTCATTTTGATCACACCACTGTCATTCTTTACACAACCGGAAAAGCGTTGATCCATATCCAACAAAAAATGAAATCCCTGCCACTAACTTATATGCACTCGCAAGAATACGTGAAGCACCAAAAATCAACCACCAAACCCCCCATACATCTACAAACAAACAGCCAGAACTTTATTGCCTTTACAAAGACGTCAAGGTTATGGTGTGTGAGATTTACAGTGCCTTGCCTGTATAATGATATATCTGTGAGGAACAGCGCTTTACATCCGGCTGAAGCCTTCGCCATTTGAAGCTAGATAAATTTTAAAGGTGCTGCTTTGCTCTCTGTGTGGTCTACCCTCATAAAAAAACATTAGTTATAAAAATATAAGACTATTTATCAGAAGCAGGCCAAGCAGCAGCAGCACGAAGGAGAATTGCAAAAGGTGAGAAGAAAGGACATCCATTTAAATGTCGTAAACCCCGAGGTGAAAGGAACTACAGAGGGAGATTAACTGAAGAAAATGCTTCAAGTATATGCTGATGCAAAAAAGTCAACAGTCTTTTTTTTTTTTTTAAACTGTGCATGTATTTAAATTCAAATTTTACTGTTGAATGAAAAGGCTGAGGAGGACAATTACCCTTTCCATTTCATGGATGTGGTAATTGTAGTTTCTTCACAATAGGTCTTAGAGATCAGCGCAATAGAAATGTCTATGTTCCGAGGCTGTTGAGTGGATTAAGTAAATAAAAAAGCAGGTCTTCAAATATAAATAGAACAAATAAATAAATAAATCCTCCTCCAATCACAGTGCAACGTTGTCTCACCTCCCTGTGCATTAGTAGTCCGATTAGGGAGCAAATCCTGCCTGTCAGCTACAGATGATAACGTCGTTTCAACTTTAATGTCATAACACAGCTAATCCTCTTTGACACAGATGAGCAGCAGACAAAAGCAGCTCACGGCGGACCGACGTGCCTATCTCCTTTCTCTCCCTTCCTCCAACTTAAGTCTTCAGCCACCCTGACATCTCCACTGTTGATGTCATAACAGCCCCTGTGTGATTTTAACCTCTCGCTGCATCTGTTCATTCCTAAAATGACAGTTAGATTAAACGATGGAGTGATGGATAGATAGAATGACAGAACAAAAGTTTGAGCGATTGATCGATCAATCTATAGATCGATAAAATGACAGACAGATCGATACAATGATAGAATGACAGAACGCTCAAAAGTCTGAATGACAGCGAGACAATGACAGAAAAACATATAGATAGAATGACAGATAGAAAAGAACAGACAAAACTACAGAATGATAGATACAACGACAGAAAGCAATCTACCATTCTACTTTCCGTCATGCTATCTGTCGGTTGATCTGTCCGTCATTATCTTTTGGTAGCCCTGTCATTCTATCTGTCAGTCGTTCTTTCTGGTCAGTCAGTTCTTTTGTTCTATCAGTCAGTCGTTTGATCTGTCTGTCTGTCTGCCTACTGATAGCTGTATCATTCTGTCATTCTATAATTCTATCACTCTCTTAAAATATAAAAAACAACAGAAGGTTAGAATGACAGAATAATTGATGGATAAAACAACAAAGACAAAATAAAATGCAACATAACGGCAATGACAGAATGACATATATAGAACAACAGACAGAACATCAGAACGGAAGAAAGACTTTTTTTATTTAGATAACTACATTTTTATAGATTGTTCACAAATCCATTACATGTAACTGCATCAATGTACTGTTGAATTGATAACTACAGTATTATGAATCATTGAATCAGTGTACTGCTGATTAGAGAACTGTTAAGACCGGATCATATACTGTAAAAAATGTAAAACCTTTCCAATTAAAAATGTTCTAGTGAGCGATCACATCGAAATTTTTCAGTTGGCCAAATTGAATTTCTGTGAATTGAATTGTATCCATTGTGGCTACAGTCTGTTAACATGGGCTCAATTAGAAATAATATGTTGAGCCAATGGAAAAATGTAATTTACCAACACTGTAAAAAATTTAAGGCCTCTCCAATTTAACATTTTCTAGTGACCGATCACATCTAAATTGTTCAGTTGGCCAAATTGAATTTCTGTGAATTGATTCACAGAAATTCAATTTGGCCAACTAAAAAATTTAGATGTGATCGGTCACTAGAAAATTTTGAATTGGAGAAATGTTTTACAGTGAAATTGTGAGATTGGTCCAATTAAATATTTCAAATTGTAGTCACAATTTAAAATATTTAATTCTCACTGCCCAAAAGACAAAAATTACTAAAAACATAGCCTATATATATTAAGCAAAATACAGAACACAGGCAACAGGGTTGACATTTTATCACATTACTTTATTAACAAGTAAATTCCAACACAGGATATTAAAATACCTTATTTTCAATAAGGAAAAACTCTGAATACATTCAATAAGTCTTCTGGATAACAGGATGTCTTAATGTGGTGAAGAAAGTGCGGCACTGCATAGGCTAAAAACCTGGAAATAAAAATAAAAACTAACATTACAAAGCTCCCCTTGCTTCACATCTGGCAAATGACAGAACAGAAGTTACTTCATTATATAATGAGGATGAGACGAATGAATGGATGAATAAGAAATTCACAAGCTTGACATGTTTGATATTAAAAGGCAGTAACTCAAGCCCTGAAAGAGCCCGACTCCAAATGGAATCTAACGGCACCGGGTCGCATGGCACACATATCACACAAATGACTTAATTTATTTACAGATATTTGGGCAAACAAAGCCCATCAAAGAAAACCAGTTAAGTGTGTTTTATAAATGATAAGAGACAGATAGTTTCAAATACTGCTAAACAAATACTTTCAAATTCTCAAAGAAATAATGTATTCCTTAGTTCAAATTGTACTTATTTAATAATAATTAAATGTTGATTAAAACTCAAAATTGTAACAAAGATGACATTTTAAAACTTGTAAATGATCAAAAACATTGTTTCTTTTAGTATTTACCTAACACGGAACAGGTGAGAAGTACATTTCATTCATGTAATATGCAAGGTGCACGGGTAAATTTTGCTACCCCTTTCACCCAATGTTGTAAAATTACAACATTGACACTACAAGCTCAAAATCTAATATGATTAAAGTATTCAACAGTACCTTAATATCTGCATGATCTAGACATAGTACTAATCACATAAAAAACTATTTTACTTACTTGAATGTTGATTTATCCAGTCCAGTAAAACTTCATGATCTGCTTCTAGTCAAGTCCGCAGGTTGTGTGAGTTCATGGCCAGGTAAACAGGCCTACTCACAAAATGTTCCATCCAATAGCATTGCCAGACTGAACAATAGGACCTATTCGTTGTGTAAATGTGGTCTTAGAGAGAGAAAAAATACCTACAGGTTTATTTTAGTAGAGCTAAACTTGATGTTGTAATAAATTGTCTTAGAAGTGCAGCATGCTTTTAGTAACCTTCCACCTTCCCCACCTCCGCCTGTATAGATCTGCTATGGGTAATTCACATTATATTGTACAGCAACAGCATGTCTTATTTGCACACAGCAGCGTGTAATGCAAGTATTGGCAGTAGCATGACCCATGCTTGCTCTGCAGCAGCAATAATCAACAGCAGATCTATTCAGTCAAGACCAAATATTATATTTGCCATACCTATTACCATGCCAAACACTCAGAGTTGTCATGACGGAACTATAGATAGAATGATCGATCGACAGACAGAATGATTGATCGAACGACAGACAATATATCGTCAGGTGCCCAAAGATTTTTCACATTACCATTCTCACCATGTACAAATGCACAATTTGCCATCATCTGCACTAGGAGAGTAATGATGTGAGTGATGTTGTTCAATGATCGGGATGCTGTGAACGGTGTGAAGGTTACTGCAGAGGCTTCACTTTCCCATGCAGGTAGATTTTCCAGTGCTGTGCTCAGGACTCAGTAAACGGGCTGTCTGAACTCTGTTCTGGTCTGATACTCTCACAGAGGGCACATCGACAAGGAGATGCCATTACTGCTCATTTCGCCTTAAGCCATTCCCATACACCTCCACTGATCACAGCTCTTAGTTGCACTTAGAGAGGACTTCAGAAATGCCTGCCAAAACAATACAAATGTCCCCTTTGACTCTCTAGCTTCTCTTACATCTCCGTTTCTCTCTATTTAGCTCTATTGGTTTTATAACAGCTTTCTTTTCTCATCATTTTGTTTTCTTTAACTCCCACATCAATGGGATAAACATCTAACTGTCAAAATAGAACCAATTATTGGCTAAAGAGCAAGGGTGCAATTTAGAGATTGGATGGAAAAACTGAAAAGATACAAAAATAATCACTCCCAAGAGGTGCAAAGACATTGCAGCCTTTAATCAAAGAATTTCAAAATGCTCCTTTTACCAGCGAGCCTTATCGTTCTCCGTGTCATCAAAGTGTTGCTCTCCCTGTTGTATCTTGCTTTGAATAACAAGCATCAGTAAATATACATTTATCATACGCTTCAGATTTAACTCTGTCTCTTCAGTGGCTCAGCATCCCTAGTTTTCATCTCTAAGGTGCAGATATCACTCTTGAGTCTAGATGACAATATGCTCAAATTAATTTCATGAATCATATCAAGGTTAAATGAGAGACTTTGTCAATGTCAGAATAAACATTAGTCAGCTGTTAAAAGGCTGTTAATTCTAGGTGATAATGGAGATAACTTCTTTAACAATTTGTTACATAAAAAAGATTTATGCATGTATGAATACAGTTTTAAAACAATGCATTGGATAGGATGTAGCACATGTAGCTTTTACCATGTTGATAGTTTGACATTTAGTAATATTTGGTCTTTATTATTAATTAATTCATTTTTTTTACTTTCTTCTGCAGAACACAAAATAATAAAGAAGAAAGTTTTCCCCCCCCCCCAGTGTTCTTCTTCATATATGCCTTTGTGTTCCACAGAGGAAAGAAAGTTGTAATTATGACAATGTTCATTTTTGGGTGAAATACCCCTTTAAGTTAAAAATTACAAATACATTTTCTGGAAAGCTCTTCCAAAGAGAGTTAATATACAGTGAGGAAAATAAGTATTTGAACACCCTGCTATTTTGCAAGTTCTCCCACTTGGAAATCATGGAGGGGTCTGAAATTGTCATCGTAGATGCATGTCCACTGTGAGAGACATAATCTAAAAAAAAAAATCCATAATTCACAATATATGATTTTTTAAACTATTTATTTGTATGATACAGCTGCAAATAAGTATTTTAACACCTGTCTATCAGCTAGAATTCTGACCCTCAAAGACCTGTTAGTCTGCCTTTAAAATGTCCACCTCCACTCCATTTATTATCCTAAATTAGATGCACCTGTTTGAGGTCGTTAGCTGCATAAAGACACCTGTCCACCTCATACAATCAGTAAGAATCCAACTACTAACATGGCCAAGACCAAAGAGCTGTCCAAAGACACTAGAGACAAAATTGTACACCTCCACAAGGTTGGAAAGGGCTACGGGGAAATTGCCAAGCAGCTTGGTGAAAAAAGGTCCACTGTTGGAGCAATCATTAGAAAATGGAAGAAGCTAAACATGACTGTCAATCTCCCTCGGACTAGGGCTCCATGCAAGATCTCACCTCGTGGGGTCTCAATGATCCTAAGAAAGGTGAGAAATCAGCCCAGAACTACACAGGAGGAGCTGGTCAATGACCTGAAAAGAGCTGGGACCACCGTTTCCAAGGTTACTGTTGGTAATACACTAAGACGTCATAGTTTGAAATCATGCATGGCACGGAAGGTTACCCTGCTTAAACCAGTACATGTCAAGGCCCGTCTTAAGTTTGCCAATGACCATTTGGATGATCCAGAGGAGTCATGGGAGAAAGTCATGTGGTCAGATGAGACAAAAATATAACTTTTTGGTCATAATTGCACTAAACGAGGAAGAAGAATGATGAGTACCATCCCAAGAACACCATCCCTACTGTGAAGCATGGGGGTGGTAGCATCATGCTTTGGGGGTGTTTTTCTGCAGATGGGACAGGGCGACTGCACTGTATTAAGGAGAGGATGACCGGGGCCATGTATTGCGAGATTTTGGGGGAACAACCTCCTTCCCTCAATTAGAGCATTGAAGATGGGTCGAGGCTGGGTCTTCCAACATGACAATGACCCGAAGCACACAGCCAGGATAACCAAGGAGTGGCTCTGTAAGAAGCATAGCAAGGTGCTGGCGTGGCCTAGCCGGTCTCCAGACCTAAACACAATAGAGAATCTTTGGAGGGAGCTCAAACTCTGTGTTTCTCAGCGACAGGCCAGAAACCTGACTGATCTAGAGAAGATCTGTGTGGAGGAGTGGGCCAAAATCCCTCCTGCAGTGTGTGCAAACCTGGTGAAAAACTACAGGAAACGTTTGACCTCTGTAATTGCAAACAAAGGCTACTGTACCAAATATTAACATTGATTTTCTCAGGTGTTCAAATACTTATTTGCAGCTGTATCATACAAATAAATAGTTAAAAAAATCATACATTGTGATTTTTGGATTTTTTTTTTAGATTATGTCTCTCACAGTGGACATGCACCTACGATGACAATTTCAGACCCCTCCATGATTTCTAAGTGGGAAAACTTGCAAAATAGCAAGGTGTTCAAATACTTATTTTCCTCACTGTATAGGCCATCTAATGCACATTTCTATCACACACAGGTTTGTTTTGCTATCTAAGTGAGGACATTCAATAGGCGTAATGGTTTTTATTTTTTCAACAAAAAAACTGTTCAGAGCAAAATCTAGTTGCTGGCCTCAGATGCCATCGGTAGAAAGTAAACAAGACATCCTCAGGCACAATTGTTGAACAACAGTATATAAATGTAGGAATATTGATTTCAGATTGACCCACCTCTAAACATCATGTAAACCCATTAAGAACTAAATGTTGTTGGCTAATTTCCTATCTGATAGCTATTTCCTATTAGACAGAAATGGGTTGTAAGGCTGCTGCCAGTATGTCTGGTCGACCCCTAGATGGAACAAAAGGCCCAGGGGGGGACATTAACACTTGAACTATCTCCTGCATATGTAACCGGGATCTCAAAACGCAGCACACAGTGCAGTTCACACTTCACACACACTACCTCCCCTTCATCCCCCCTCCTCCTCACATGAAATACACTGAAAAACCTATGCAATGTAAAGTATGTACAAGAAGAATCTATGTATGTTTGATATCATTTAAAGTGTCTCAGTGCGCCTGGTAAAATGGCCTCATTTTCCCAACCATAATGAAAAGCTAAAAGAAGTTATAAAATACGAGAAAGTGATGTATCTTCTAAAGGTGTTCCCTCCCCCAGATCCTCCATTCAGACTGTACCTCCTGTATGTAAAACAAGAACCTATTCATATACAAATTCTGATCTCCCAGTGTGAATCCCTGAATGGGGAACCAAAATCTAATTATAAATATAGCTGCAAGCAGCAATACCGGGGCCAAGCGCAAAGAAGAAGACAAGACATGCCAAAATGGCTGGCAATGTCAGATCAACTGCAGCAATGAACAATTAAAGACCTATTAAGGTGATTTTAGGCAAAATAGCTGTAAAATGATAAATACAGTCAATAATAATGATTCAATGATTTATCACTTTCAACCAATAGGTGGCATAGTTACAAAATTGATGTGGTGTGGTCAGAATAAGGGAACAATGACACTTGCAAAGATTGGTGTCAATATATCAAAGCAGGGTGTCAAGATAGTGTCAATATGTCATTGCAGAGATAAAGCCTCAAGAGGCCTTTTCATTCTAAGTATGGACCACATGGCGGTGCTGTTTTGAAACCTTTTAAGTAGCTTAAAGGCATGGTGCTGATGGCACATACCAAGTTTCATAATGATACAACAATTAATTTGTAAAGTGTAGCATTTTATATCATAATACTGCATTGTAGTCAATGGGAATTTCATGTTTTGTTCAATTATAGCGCCACCAAGTGGCACAATCCTACCATTTTGTATATGTCTTCGGAGTGAGCCCATACATGTCTGTGTCAATTTTGGTGAAAATATCTTGTTTCGTTTTGGAGTTATGGACATTTATATGAAAACACATATGAAAAATGACTGACACCTGACTTTGATTGGATTTTACACCCCCTTACTATCAATATTTTGACATTTGGGCATTAGCGTTAAGCTATCGACCTATGTTTTCGAACTTCTGACACTGGTTTCGTCTCGATCGGACTAGTGGTTTCGAAGATATCAGCTAATGTTTTTAAAGCGCTAAATTACAACGCTGCACAAACCAAATGCCGAAACCTAGCAAGTCTGGTATTGTTGGACTCGGTAAGGATTCAGGAGACTAAAAAAGTTAGTCCCATGAAAATAAGTCAACCCCACCCAGAGTTATAAGCGTTTGGAAAAAGAAAAAATCTCCACTAGTTTGCGCTGTTTCAAAACTTCTCAGGCTACTTCAGGGCATCATGCTGATGACCCAAACCGAGTTTCGTAACAATCCGCTGATGCGATCATAAAATACAGCATTTTAGCACATAATTCAAAATGGCCGACAGGACATTTGGACAAACGGTTCAAAAGTTATCAGCAAAAATAGCCATTTTTTGTATCTCTGGACCAGTAGGTGGCGCTGCGCAGAAACGCTGCATGTTGCCTCAGGTCATGCTTGTGATGACATGTACCAAGTTTGGTTTGAATACAATAAAGCGCTGCAGAGATATTGCCTTAAGTGTGTTTTTGCAACCGCTACTTAAAATTTGTTTGCGCGTTTATTGAAAACGATTTGACGAATCAACTTGATTTGTAAGATTTTTTGTCAGCATGGTCTGAAGATGATCTGGTTCAATTTTCATGCAAATCGAATGAACCGTCTAGGACGAGTTCGCAAAAGTAGGTTTTTCGGAAAATTCAAAATGGCGAGAAAATTTTAATGATGGAAAATGACGTCATAGGGTGCAATCGAATCGGCTTGAGCTCAGGAATCAGAGTATAATTTTATAACAAATAATTTTGTTTCTAGCCCCTTATGGTTCAAAAGTTATTAGCATAAACATGAGTGCAAATTCGGACAGGTGGTGGCGCTAGAGTGATTGAGTTAGAGACTCAAAATTTGCTATGGTGACATTTCAGACTGTCCTCTATTAGTGTGCCAAATTTCACAACTTTTTACCATACAGTTCTATGGGCTGCCATAGACTTTGTGGCGGAAGAATAATAATAATAAGAACGGGAACGGTTTCAATAGGTGCCTACGCACCTTCGGTGCTTGGCCCCTAATGATAGACGGCCATTTGGTAAGAATATTGATTTATCTGGGTATATAAGAAAAAGGTGCAGAAAGTCTGTAGGTTGAGTCGTTAGGTTGACTGCCCACACAAACGCTGTGTGTATTTTTCGTTGCCAGGTAATAATTTCTATAAATCATTCAATTTCTGAATTGTTATGTTATGATTAACTGATGATTTTATTCTTGCGGATTGGATTTTGAATTATTGCTTCATTACCTGGTCAATAAATTGTAAACGTTTGATTTTATTCTGACTGACTCTGAGACTTGTTTTTTCCCAAATAAATGAACGGATTCATATATTGCCACAAGGTTGCGTCAGAGATTACCGACGGCTAAAAACTGATATCAGGAAGTGTGCGGGCGACTTGGATGAGAGGATGTGTTTGTCCATCTAGGTTAACCTAGCTTGGGCGCTTCCGATGACTTCTGTTCTAATTTAATGTTACTTTAGATAAATGTACGGGCTTGGCTAATCCAAAGCTATTAAAGAGCCAAAACCTACTAAAGTAAAACAATTGAATTAAGTTCCTGAAGGGCATCCAAGGGGGCTATTGAATATATCTTTGATTGTTGCGCGTGTACGGCAAAATCCTAGATATTTAGCCAATTGCCCCAGCTTCTGATCTTCGGGGCTGACCACTTGTGTCGGAGACCTTGGTAAGGAACTCGGAGCGATATAGTCTTCCTGATCTAAGTGGGTGAAATATAAACAGAGTTTAAGAGAATAATCAAATATTCGTTCACGTTTTAATGATGCACAGATATCATTAAAACCTTTTCATTTTTGGAGTCAGATGAAACGAGCTATTGCATGTGAGAAAATATATTGCATTTAATCTTGTGTTGCGTAAAAGGAAAGACAGTAGCATGCAGACACCTTCTCCCTGCCATTGGACGCCGAGAATTGGACCAGTGGGCGGGCTTACAGGGTCTTCATCAAGAAAGCCACTTACCGCCTCTGAAAACTGATTTCTTCATTAGGCAATTCCAATCTTCGGACATTTCTGTAATCTCAATAAAATTATCTTTAAAAGGATAATCACAAATGACTATGATTGGCCACACCGCCTATGTGCTTCTTTATCTGGTAATCTAGACAATAATTTTCACCTGAATAATCATAATGAGAAACTTAAATAGCCACTGAATTAAAAATTCGTAATGAAAAGGAGAATTAACATTGTACCGGATCAATAGAGACAATATCCAGACCGTTAATCCCCTACCAGCTCCAGCCTGTTTTAAGATAATTGGCACTCGAACTCCGCTTATAAAACACTAACAAATTGTGGTTGATCATTGTACAGTACATCTTGTAAAATGGCCTCTTCTTGTCAAAGTGTGAAGATTACTAGCCAATATATACATATACATATATATTATATTGTATTATTATATATATATATATATATATATATATATATATATATATATATATATATATATATATATATATATATATAACACTAATCCACATTGTATGCTTCTAAATTGCTTAAAAAGCAAAGAAAGAAAAAGCATTGCCTATGCCATTCATATAATGATTCACATCCATTTAAAAGCACCCTTTTATAATAAATTAAAAGTAAAATTCAGTCAAAAAAAAAGTATGTTAAGAAATTAATAATCTTATGTCTTAAACACATTTGATTTGTAATTATGTTTTTTTTTTCATTAAATAAAATATTTTTATTCAGTAAAAATTCATTAAATTAATCAAAAGTGACAGTTAAAACTTAACATTGCTACAAAAAAAACTTGAAAAAACAAAAAAATCCACAAAAATGTTAATAGGAAGCACAACTGTTTTCAGTATTGATAAAAAATGCTTCTTGAGCCCCAAATCCAAATATTAGAATGATTTCTGAAGGATCATGTGACTGTGAAGACTAAAATAATGGCTACTGAAAATTCAGCTTTATCATCAATGACATAAATTACATTTGAAAATATATTAAAATAGAAAAAAAAATATTTCAATTTGTAATAATATTTCAAATAATATTTTTTACTGTATTTTTGATCAAATAAATGTAGCCTTGGTGTGCAAAAGAGACTTAAAAAAATCTAAAAAGCCCTGAAACCCCCCAAACTTTTGAACAGTATGTATTCAAACATGGCGCGGGTCATGTCAGGTTTGACGTCAATGATACAAACTAGTTCCTTCTTTAGAAAAAAAGAGTCATACGGTTTGGAATAACGATGACAGAACGTTCATTTTTGTCTGAATTATTCCTTTAATAATGTTACTGGCCCTGTCAGCTCTTTTTAGATGTGTTCTGCATAATAAATTCTTCTATAGGGAGTTATACGCACTTCTCTGTGCACATAACTCACATTTTAATGTATTTCCTTTCAAATTAAAAATGCAATAAATGTCCAATGCCCATCATCTGCCATCACTAATGCAACTGACCGTCTGCCTGTACAACTCTATTAGATGTTCAATCTAAAATACAGCATCAAAAAGGCTTTAACATTCATTCCAAGCTCCTTTTTGGCTCCATTTTTTTACAGTTAAAGTGTGTAATTTCTGCACCACCAGCAGCTCTGAAAAGAATTGCGTTTTGAAACAGGTTTTCTGAACACTCCTCCCATCTGCCAATGGTCAGCCAAACAGATAGTCCAACACTTTTTTTGTTTACATGTTTCAAATCTAGAATTCTAGAATTAAATCACCACATTTAAAGTGATGATGTAATACCACGTTCTTTTGCTTCAAAGTTGCCTTTAAGAAATGTATTTCATTTCTGTATCAAAACTTTTGAAAACTAACCTTCACACAAAACAGATTTCATTCCAATACAGCATAAACCAAATAAAAACAAAACCTGTCTCTGCAGGTTTTATGAAGGTACATTTAATAACTTTTAAAGACCTTTTTAAGACCAATTAAAGACAATTTAAGGAATAAATTGAAGGGAACTTAACACGTCAAAATGTTCTCTAAGTATAAAAGTTTAAGCACACAATGGGCCCTATCATACACCCGGCACAACGCAAGTGTCCGTCCTTCGGATGAGACGTTAAACCGAGGTCCTGATTAAAAATCCCAGGATGTCCTTCGATAAAGAGTAGGGGTGTAACCCCGGCATCCTGGCCAAATTTGCCCATTGGCTCTCTCCATCATGGCCTCCTAATCATCCCCATATAGAGATTGGCTTCATCACTCTGTCTCCTCTCCACCAATCAGCTGGTGTGTGGTGGGCGTTCTGGCGCAATATGGCTGCCGTCGCATCATCCAGGTGGATGCTGCACATTGGTGGTGGTTGAGGAGATTCCCCCCTTCTATATCTAAAGCGCTTTGAGTGCCTAGAAAAGCGCTATATAAATGTAACAAAAACAAAACAAAACAAGTGTTTTTTTGCTAGTTTCAGTCTGACGCAGTTCTGCAACACGTTGTGTAAATAGCAAATGGCCATGCTGGATGGCCCTATAAAATCAGTTATATTATTATTTTATTTTTTTACAGTTTATTGTTTTTATTTTTCTGGACTCTGCTTTAATGGTTAACCCTTAAATGCATTACTGTTTCACCAATCATTCTTACATATTCGGGTCTTTAGCAACCTGGATCTATATCTAACATGGATGGATCTCTACCTGATATTAGAGCAATAATTACAGGAGAATAAAATAAAGCATATTTTGTTACCTTTTGGAGCGTGGAAGGGTTCAGTTTGAGCAGATGTTTTATACCATCATCACTGTCCTCATCAGAGCTCATTTCCCAGTACATTCAGCATCTGGCTCATTTTCACCATCTCAAACATATTCTCAAAACGATAATTTCCAACATCTTCAAAATCAATATTTTGATCGCTGACAGCTTCTTCACCAGATCCACCATCAAGTGACAGTGACACTAATATTTAATTGTGTTCAGTACTTGCTCTGCAGATCACTGAGCCGTTTCAAGTTTTGCAGATTATACTTATTATTGTTTATTTTTCAGTCTGTTGTAACTATAAGTGAAACGTCACTTCATCATTGTGTATCAAACATTGCCACCTTGTGGAATAAAGGTGCACTTATTCCGTCATTAAAGATTCAATTTGTATTGTGCAGAAAGAAATATACGTACAATCTTACACACCTCGGGTTGTTGGCGAACCTATACAATTTTTACAAAACATTCATGGAAAAACAGGCATTATTTTATAATTTTCTTGTTTTCTTGTTATATTGTTTATAATGAATTGATTGAGGAATACTAAGAAGGTTGATGTCTAACTTTAAAAAATGAATGAGGAGGAGGGTAGTGAATGACGACCAGGGTCCTAAAGAGATCCTTAAACGAATCCATACGAATCACACGGTTTTCTGAAGAGACTCAATTGCTTTATATGATGAGCAAAAATCTTACGTGTTTGGAACAACATTACGGTGAGTAAATGACTGAATTGTTATTTTTGGGTGAACTAACCCTTTAAGTGTGCTGATCTACTTTTGATTTATTCATCCAAAATTGTATTCATTCTGCATTATACAGTAAATAAAATTTTGCAGTAATGACGAATAAAATTGGCTACTTTTAACCAATAAAATATTTAACCAATCGTGGCAATACACACATTTATTTAAACTGACTCGTCAGGTTGAGGGTGTCTATATTACGGCATGTAAATAGCGAATCTGCCATGGTACAAGCGCAACTGGCTTTTAAAGGGAATGGGAGATGAGACTCTGGTTTATTGCACATTATGGCCAAAACACACCCATGACTCATTAAGAGACTAGAGGCATCTTTACACAGCAAATGCGGCACAGAAACCAAATCTGAAGCGGCATAAAATCACAAAAAGGAGCATTTACACAGGAAGCGGCATAAATGCATTTACACAGGAATTAAAATCGCAGGAAGCAATGTTTTGAACATTACTATTTTAAAACTACAGTTTTAACAAAGTGTTATAAATTAATTTAAAAAATAATGAAATAAACAATGAAATAAAATAAAAATATGGAATTTTAAATCAATTTCCTATGCGTGCTATATAGGTGCTTTGATGTTTGTCATAATTCTGTACTGATAGGCAATTGTAGGCTACGTTATAGTTATTTTATATTTCTTAATCAAATGGTGACCGATGGAACAAATGCTATAAAGAAATGATAAATTATTACACTGGGTAGATAATCCGCAGGATTAAAAGTGGTCGAAATTTTTTTCAAAGAGCCAGAAAATATTTGGAATATAATAAAACAATGCACAATCACAGTGACGGTGACTGGGTAAAGCATTTACGTTACCGTATCTGAGCGAAATGTTGCAGTGTGTTGATCTGCTAATCTCTTCAAAGGAAGATTACAAACGGCGAACACCAAATGATTACACACGATGACTCTGTTATTTTGGTGGTTTGCTTGACGATGTGAGTACAGGACTCTTTTACTTTAATGACAGACTTTTTTTTTTTATTTGCCTAAAACATATGGAGCCATTCCTATATGTTTTGTCTTCCGCTTCTTGATTCTCGTGCCGCCTGAGCTGACACTAACAGGTGGTCATGACATAGTTTAAGGCGGCACAAGTTCGCGTTCATTTACACTGAATCAAAACCGTTTCAGCCTTTGATACTAGGGGCTGAAGTGGCTCAGAACCGGCATATTTTAAGTCTGCTTTTATGCGGCATTGCATCTTTAAACAGAATTTTGAGCAGACACAGAGACGCTTTAGAGCCGCCTTAACCCGGCTGTGTAAAGATGCCTTAGGTATACGTAAATCTTTTGGACCCTGCGCCTGTTTTTTCCATTGTTAAACTAGCAAAAGTGGATTCAGACGCATCCTGAGTGCACCTGCTCAGGTGCACTCAGATCGTTAAAATAGGGCCGTAAGACTTTAGCCGCGTTTCCACCGCGGGAACTTTCCCCAGGAACTAGGGACTTTGGGGTGGTACTAGGTGTGTTTCGACCGCAGGAACCGGGGTCTAAATAAAGTTCAGAGTAAAGATTTCCCCCTCAAAATGGCCCTGCTCGCGAGGTAGTACTTTTTCAAAGTTCAGGAACTTTCAGGGGTGAGTCTTGGGCGCTGAACATGCTGATTGGTTGAGCTCACGCATCATTTTATTTCAACCTAAAAGTCTGTTGCGGTGCGTGCAGTAAGAGTTGTTTACTATTCAATTCAACAATGGAGTTTAAAAAATACGACAGATGGACCGATGACGAGGTTCAGGCTTTATTAATTTTATTAGCAGAGGACGAAATCCAGTGGGCTCTGTAAAGTCGCACACAGTCCTATGTCACCAGACTAATCTTCACGGTACTTTAGACCGCTATGGAAACGCAGACAGCAGCAGGTCTGAGGGAAAAAGAGCAGGTCTGAGGGACAAATTGTTCCTGGTAATTTCGGTGGAAACAGGGCTTTTCTGATCCATTTTAAGACATTTTTAAGGCCTAAAATTGTGGAAGGTCAAATTAAGACTTTTTAAGACCCGCGGAAACCCTGCTGACTAAAAGCCTCATTGTTATTACGTAGCTATCAATACTAGGGGTGTAACGGTACACAAAACTGACGGTTCGGTACGTATCTCGGTTTGGAAGTCACGGTTTGGTACGAGTTCGGTACAGCAGTTTTACAAAATTGCTTTTTATTTATTTTTATTAAACAGTGATTTACTGGGAAAAAAGTGTCTGTCCTTAAATGAATTAAATTATAACTAAACGTTTATTGAAGATATTGCTGTAAACTATATAGTGAGCCCTTACTTGCACATTACTATTAAAGGTTAACAAGAGAGCCCAAACTATTAGCCTAAATTCAGTTGCTATTTATTTTTAGGTATAATAATCAACACTCAAATAGCATAGTACGCAAACTTGTAAACTTCACATAAGGCAGTTTTTGCAATAACTTCTAAATCTAATTATACATTTATAATTAATAATATTTAAATATGTTTAATATTTTTAATATATTTAATATTTAATATATTTAATATTTAAATTATAATATTTTTTATCCAATTCGTTGTTGAAATTGAATAATTTATACACAGTCTCTGTCATTTTCATGACAGGTTTATTTAAACATACATGAGATAATCAAGACATCATTAACAGGTTAAGTATAATATAATGAATATATAGGCTAATATAGTGCATATATTTAGTGAAAGAGTTGATTTCTCTAGTGAATAAAATTCTGTGGACACTGAATGACTTCTGAGGTAAATGTGATGCTACGTGACATTGTTTAGTTTACAGCAGTTACAGTGAGGAAAATAAGTATTTGAACACCCTGCTATTTTGCAAGTTCTCCCACTTAGAAAGCACGGAGGGGTCTGAAATTGTCATCGTAGGTGCATGTCCACTGTGAGAAACATAATCTAAAAAAAAAAAATCCATAAATCACAATATATGCTTTTTTAACTATTTATTTGTATGATACAGCTGCAAATAAGTATTTGAACACCGGTCTATCAGCTAGAATTCTGACCCTCAAAGACCTGTTAGTCTGCCTTTAAAATGTCCACCTCCACTCCATTTATTATCCTAAATTAGATGCACCTGTTTGAGGTCTTTAGCTGCATAAAGACACCTGTCCACCCCATACAATCAGTAAGAATCCAACTACTAACATGGCCAAGACCAAAGAGCTGTCCAAAGACACTAGAGACAAAATTGTACACCTCCACAAGGCTGGAAAGGGCTACGGGGAAATTGCCAAGCAGCTTGGTGAAAAAAGGTCCACTGTTGGAGCAATCATTAGAAAATGGAAGAAGCTAAACATGACTGTCAATCTCCCTCGGACTGGGGCTCCATGCAAGATCTCACCTCGTGGGGTCTCAATGATCCTAAGAAAGGTGAGAAATCAGCCCAGAACTACACGGGAGGAGCTGGTCAATGACCTAAAAAGAGCTGGGACCACTGTTTCCAAGGTTACTGTTGGTAATAGTCAAGTCAAGTCAAGTCAACTTTATTTATATAGCGCTTTTAACAATGTAGATTGTTTCAAAGCAGCTTTACAGTGTTAAACAGCAAAATAATGCAGCCTAATTTTATTCAGCTGTATAGCCATTTGATGTCATCAGTTCATTTCAATTTCCATACGGTGACAGTGTGGGCTTTAGATCAATAATTAGATCAGTAATTTAGTTTACATGGTTAAATTAGTTTATTAATTAGATTTATTTCGATGTTTAGTTGAAAAATATAGTGTCCCCAACTGAGCACGCCAAGCCAGAGGCAACAGTGGCAAGGAAACCAAAACCCCATTAGGTGACCTAATGGAGAAAAATAAACCTTGGGAGAAACCAGGCTCAGTCGGGGTGCCAGTTCTCCTCTGGCCAATTTACAAACAACGTATTATTATTATTATTCTGGCTGCTTTACAGGTCAGAGGTCATAATAGATCGGAATATTCAAAGGACCAGAGGCAACACGCTGGAGACGGGTTTATTGAGGATGATGTTGATTAAATAATTATTAAAGTGCAATATTCGAATGATCAGAGGCAACACGCTGGAGACGGGTTTATTGCGGATGACATATCGATTTAAGTATTATTTAATGATAATATTCGAACAATCGGAGTCATCACACTGGTGACGGGTTTATTTAGATGCCGTGTCGATGAGGCAGTTGCAGGGGGAGGATAATTGACACGGTCTCTGCAGACACTTCGGGGTCCTGTGTTGGTCTTCTCTGGTCCACCATCTGATTAGGATACGGCCCAGATCAGAATACACTAAGACGTCATGGTTTGAAATCATGCATGGCACGGAAGGTTCCCCTGCTTAAACCAGTACATGTCAAGGCCCGTCTTAAGTTTGCCAATGACCATTTGGATGATCCAGAGGAGTCATGGGAGAAAGTCATGTGGTCAGATGAGACCAAAATAGAACTTTTTGGTCATAACTCCACTAAACGTGTTTGGAGGAAGAAGAATGAGTACCATCCCAAGAACACCATCCCTACTGTGAAGCATGGGGGTGGTAGCATCATGCTTTGGGGGTGTTTTTCTGCACATGGGACAGGGTAATTGCGAGATTTTGGGGAACAACCTCCTTCCCTCAGTTAGAGCATTGAAGATGGGTCGAGGCTGGGTCTTCCAACATGACAATGACCCGAAGCACACAGCCAGGATAACCAAGGAGTGGCTCTGTAAGAAGCATAGCAAGGTGCTGGCGTGGCCTAGCCAGTCTCCAGACCTAAACCCAATAGAGAATCTTTGGAGGGAGCTCAAACTCTGTGTTTCTCAGCGACAGGCCAGAAACCTGACTGATCTAGAGAAGATCTGTGTGGAGGAGTGGGCCAAAATCCCTCCTGCAGTGTGTGCAAACCTGGTGAAAAACTACAGGAAACGTTTGACCTCTGTAATTGCAAACAAAGGCTACTGTACCAAATATTAACATTGATTTTCTCAGGTGTTCAAATACTTATTTGCAGCTGTATCATACAAATAAATAGTAAAAAAATCATACATTGTGATTTCTGGATTTTTTTTTTATAGATTATGTCTCTCACAGTGCACATGCACCTACGATGACAATTTCAGACCCCTCCATTATTTCTAAGTGGGAGAACTTGCAAAATAGCAGGATGTTCAAATACTTATTTTCCTCACTGTATATTGAGGTCTTAACGCAGTTGAGACACTGATTGAGTGATTACACCACATGATACGTGACAGTAAGTTGTAATGTATCCTCAACATACCTTCAGATGTTCATTCATGTTTATTCTTTAGGAAGAGATGACCCCGTTCATGCGCGCGCGTGCGCCGCGCGGCCACTTGAACTATGATCAGAGATCAGTCACGCCACATTAAAGAGCGTCAAACGGCATTTATCATTTGAATTTCGTGATAAAATGGACTGAATACTAAATATGTTCGTGTGGGAACTCGGATTGAAGTGTGTTCCGCGCTTAAAACAAGCTTAACTTTTAAAGACTTTTTCGGAAACCGTTCAGTACACGCGTGCACCGAACCGAAAGCCCTGTACCAAAACGGTTCGGTACGAATACGCCGTTACACCCCTAATCAATACTTAACATTTTTAGGTGCAAAACTTATTTTTTACATTTGGATGCTGAAACGTACAATATGGACGCATTGACATGTCTCAATGTTAATGTATTTTAAATGTTATGTTAAATTAGCAAAATACTACTGAGGTTCTGCAGTTCATCTTGAAGAGCTGTTCTATATTAAGATGTCCTTATCTCTGAAAGGTCTGATTGACAAATCATCAGCACAAAAAAGTCCTTCCAGTCAGGATATGTGTAACTGTGCTGTCAGAAAAGTGTGAGATGAGTCTCGGAGATCAGGCACAGGGTGATAGGGTTCATCTCACTGGTGGTCCAAAAGCGAGGTGAAATAAAGGTGAAGTGAGAAAGGTCTCTTTTAACAAACTTCTCCCACGGCAGGTTATAAGAATTCAATCAGAACCCACGGCAGGAACTGGCCTGTTCTTTTGCCAGCCGTTATTTGTTTTTGTACAAACTTCAGGAGTTGGGGTTTATTCTATCAGCAGTCAATCTAATACAACTGCAAGATTGGAAACTATGTTAGACTCCCTGCGCAAAAGGTTTTCCCCCAATTCTCCAAAATACAGTAAAAGTATAAATCGAATTGACAACTTTAAAAATGACCCCATATTCCATCCCAGTAAATAAGATGTTATCACTCACTGTGCAATATTTTTTTTCCTTGTCATGTCTATCTTGAGGACCCATTCGAAATTGACACTATATTGTAATGCATACGAGCTAAAGCATCTAAGAAAGGCCATGAATGTTAGTCTGTGATGGATCAATACAAGGCAAACTCAGTCCTTAGAGAGGTAGAATCGAATTGTATCTTACACACTGGCAATTGTGGTGGGGGGGGGGGGGGGGGGTCCTTTCAGTATTGGGGATTGGAGCAATTGCTCCTACGGTGGAGAACTGACAAAGAAATAATGAGACATAGAATACAATCTTTTATCTATCACCGCACATACAGGGCTGGTGGAATGTTTCTGCATCTTTCAAATGACATTGCTGTAGAAAGTTGCGTGCTATCTTAAAGGTACAGTCACACTGTAGGACAGAGAAGATAGTATGTACAACTATTAGATATTTACACATGACAAGTACGAATATGGTAAAGCTTAAAATACAGCTCTGAGTTTTTTTTCTTTCTTTTTTTCAATTCAGCTGTTACATAAATGTTTTACAAGCTGTTTTTGCACTGATGACAGGCTTATCATTTGTTATAAATAAGGTTTTCTTTTAGTCTGTTTGCAAATGACAATAAAAAGTAAATCAAACAAGATATAACCTTTCATTTGGCAAGTATTTCATCTCTAGACAGTGTGAAAAATAGCCAATATCACATGGTTATTAAAATATAAACCATATTTATAATCTGGCAATATTGATGGCTGTTGCTGAGGAACAGGCTGGGTAAACATGGACAATACTGAATAGATAAACAGCACGATGCCAGCCAACTCTAATAAGAGAGGCTGTGTGTGTCAGCGACTGTGTGCGGTCATTTCTCATAATCAAATGATTAAAAACTCTGTTATGACATTCCGGCTCTGTCTGAAAACGAAGGCAGCTGCCAATCCAGAAAGTGTTGTTGTAAGAAGGTACCTTCAAAAAAAAAAGGTATTTCAAACACTTTCAGGGCATCATGTCTCATGATCTAAATTTAAGTGACGTTTAGAGAAAACCAAAGAAAACTTAAAGGAGTGCAATGCTTATTAATCAAATTTGTAATCGTTATTACAATTACGAATGCCACAATTATGTAATCGTTCAAAGGCACAATTACACACACAAAAAAGGTCCACTTACATTATAAACTATAGTGATTACACTTGTCTATGTTTTCATTCTGTACATATTTTTAAGAAATGGTTATGGGTAGGTTTAGAGGTAGGAGTGGTCTTAGCGGCTCATAAGATATTTTTAATGCTATATTGTTACTAAAATAGTAATTTGCCTACACATTTATGTCCATTCTGTTTTACGCATTTCTTTTATGTTCTCAATAAAATGGTTTTATTTGGGGGTCGGTATCTAATTCATCTATAAAATAGTCAAATAAAACAAATATCTTCATGATATGAAAGATTTGTAAATATTTTTTTTTTTTAGCTGTAAATACGTAATAATGTTTACGTTTAAATGTTGTCATTGCGCCTATTGTACATTTCAGCATCTATCCAAAATTACAAAAATGTATGTTTTGTACCTCTAAATAGTACATTTTAATACATTCACATTAACAATGAGACCAGGCTGGCAAAGAAGAAAAAAAAGACTGAAGTTACTATTAGGGTTGGACCAGAATCTTTTTGTATTTGGTTGGTATTCGATTTTCCATTTTGGGATTCGTTTTTTTTTTCTTCTTTTTTTTCTCACAAACCCGACATCCTCCTCGAAATGGTTCTCATTCGCGCTTGAATATGTTTACACTATAAAATCTCTTTTTTAACATTTTTTTTACAATTATCTCATTTCTTAGCGTTTTTTTAATAGGATGGACAGTTGAATAAGAACCCAACCTAATTCTACTTAATAAATGAGAACATTTTTCCTCTCCGTCACATTGCAGTGCTTGTGCACTGTGCGGCCGTGAACGTATAACAGTGTGACCATGTGCATTTGAGTTTCGGTTTAGAATTAGCGTCAATTCGGGGGCGGGTTGCTTGAATGGTGGGTTCTTTAGCCTATTATTCTTAATGAGAAACACAACAACAAAACAGTACATTGACAAACTCCCTTAAATAAGTGCTTTTTAATTTCGAGTTGTTGAAATCAAATATTCTGTGATCATCTTGTCATTCAGCTCCTCACTCTCTGATAAATGAGATCTTACTCCTGCTACTGGTTGGTGCTGAGACTCTCGTTCAGCTCACGCTGCACGTTCAGTTTTTAATTGGTTTAACTAAATTTAACTAAATTACTTTTTACTACTATACAATATCAAAACGTTGGTGGAAGTGAAGCCGCATAGGCTAATGGCTAATATAGTAGTTAACATGTCTTATATATATGACATGTTTTGTTTCTTGGAAACATGACAGATTTGACAAAAGCCTGAACTGACAGTAGAGTATCTTGAGATAAGTCACAGGAAATTTATAGATATTTAACAATATCTGTAAAACTTTCATCAACCAAAAAGTTTTAATGGGTGAAATTTAAATATTATTAAAAGGTCCCGTTCTTCGTGATCCCACTGTTCAAACTTTAGTTAGTGTGTAATGTTGCTGTTAGAGCATAAATAATACCTGTAAAATTATAAAGCTCAAAATTCAATGCCAAGCGAGATATTTTATTTAACAGAAGTTCCCTTTCAAAGCCTACAGCGAACGGCTGGCTTGGACTACATCCTGGTACTTCCTTAGCGCTGTTTCGTTCCGCTTTGGGCGCTGTTTCGTTCCGCTTTTTTTGCGCTGTTTCCCTGGCCTAAAGTCTAGTACTGCCACCTTGCGTTGACATCGTGAAACTGCACGATTTGTAAATTATCCGTGGCGGGCCACATATAATATATTTTAAAAGACAACCTGCGGGCCGTTTGAAATTCATCCCCGGGCCGCATTTGGCCCGTGGGCCGGACTTTGGACACCCCTGATCTAAATGAATCTATGGCAAACTATAGGAGCTTGTTACTGGGACGTAACAGACCTGTGTGTTTGGTATCACTAGTGCAGTGTGTGTTCTCGGGGCATATAAGCCCTGCCCGCATAGGCTCGCGAGGCAAGCCGCTTCTCCAGATTCCTGCCTTTGTTAGAGAGAAGAATTTGTTCAGCCCCCTCCAAAGCTTCTAATATTCGGTGTTGATTACTACTGAAGCTTCAAAGCTCAAAAAAATGGTATTAGGACCAGCCATAGTTACTATAAAGTTGGTTACATGACCTGATTATAATATTTTCAAAAATCTAATTTACAAATACAAAAGAGGCTGAAATGACCTGCAAAACTAAATGTAAACAAATTTCAAAGAAACTGAGAAACAAAGAAATGTTTTAGGGCTGGTCTGAATACAATTTGTTGAGCCTCGAAGCATCGGCACTGTCATTCATTCACAGCCGCACAGTGCACTTTTTTTTTGTTTGTTTTTTTTAAAAGCTAATGCATTTTGATTCTATTATTCTATTGTCAAACCAATGCAGCTTAACCCAAAATGCAAGCTCAGGCATGTGTTTCTTCCATATAAGTTCATGCAGTCCTATTCAACTGTCCATCCTATTAAAAACTGCTTGGCTATAAGATAATTGTAAAAAAAAGAAAAAAAAGAAAAAAGGATTGTATTTCGCCAGATTTTATAGTGTAAACAATTTCGAATCCCAAAATTGAAAATGAAATACCAACCCATTGAACGAATATTCCAATATTCTGGTCCAGCCCTAAAAAAACATATTATTCTTTATTTATTTGACCAAAACAGTCCCTGCTATATCATTATGGGGGCAAGAAGCATGGGAAACTGCCAAGCAACTGCCATTGAGATTTTGTAAGTGTAAACAAAATGCTAGGGGGTATCTTTCTCCAGATATCATGTCCCCAACTCCATATTATTAACTGAAAATCCCCAGCCTTTTAAAATAAAGAACTACTGCAAACATCTGATTAAGATAAATAGCAACAAAAAAGCACCTACATAGAGCAGACAGCAATTATTATATGAATTAATGTCTGCTATAGTTTAAAAATAAATAAATAAAAAGCAACATATTGCACCATTTATTTCACTTTCAATTCAAGGCGTTTGGGTGACGGCACTACAAAACATAAGCACAAAAGAAATTAACCTTGCGTTCCAGCTCAAATTCCCTTGCATATTTTTAAAATGGAAGTAGACTGGCACTGAGAAATAGTGAAGCTGGTATATAGCTTCATCTGAGCATTGCACTCCGTCTGACTCAATGAGAGCCAATTAAACTTCCGACATTGAAAATTAGCTGTCATCTTATCATTTTGCCATTCATTATCATTCTGTTCTTCCACCATGAATGTATCAATTGAACAGACAAAGGTGTTTAAATAGATTCAGCTGTTTTGCCTGTGCTAATGAACAAGTCTGCTTAAAGTCTGTGCCTAAATGAGCAAGGCCATGCAAGCATATCAAACTTCATCACTACTCTCAAGACAATGAAAACCATTGCAGGAAACCAATTTAGGGCTAAATTAATATCCTCGGAGGATAACGCACACTCTTTTGTCATTGTGCTCGGTCTCTCTCCCACACAAACTCAAACTTTAACATTTCTAGCTCCAGTATCACCGATCTGCACCACAATCATGCACGCCTCTGCCTCATGACATCCACAAATAAACACAATCTTACGAATCTTTAGCCTAATCAGGCATCCCCTCCTGCATCATTAATTACTCAGCTGTATAAATAAATGCTGAGTGAATGAGTATTTCCGCCTGTCTTTGAATCCAAGGCCTCTCCGCCATTTTTCCAGACGATAATTCATTGTCTCCCCTACCGAAACGTAGTCAATCAATACCCAATTAAGCAGAGTCTGCCGTTCTCCCTAGAGCAACTGTCCATGAGACAAAGTGTTTGAGGTAAATTTAAATGCAAATGGTGTATAAGGCTGTTGTCACAATTGGTTAGATTGCTTGGTCTGAACCCCCTCCATCTGTAAGACTCTTTTCACATTGTACTGTTTGGGTCCAAAGCAGCGTCATCAATGAGAGTATGACCATGAGTACTAGCAGAAGCTGTTTAACACGGAGATAAATAATGATTGACTAATGGGGGAGAACATGCCAGTTGGACTGTGTTATTGACACATTTCTTGAACTTGGAAACCTTTACCAAAACTTTTACCATGAAATATCTATAGAAAATGCATTGAATGTACCATTTTACCAAATTCCCAGACTACTAACACCAAACCATGAAAATCCATCAATAAAATAAAAAAATGTGTCAGTTTAAAAATCATGATAATCTAAATATATAGTGAAATAAAGCATTGTATATTTATTGTATGAAAAGTCAGTGAACAGCTAGAGATTAAATATACTATAAATGAAAAAAAAATGCAAATATTAGCAGAACGTTTTCATTTCCAATTAATATTCGGAAAACCGCTTGCATGCCAACTATTGTTTTCACCATACTGGAATTTCTAGCATCGATACAATACCTTGATTATCGGCATTCGATGCCATTTTCAATACCATGGGGAAAACTGCCACATATATATTGTCATACAGATATTTTTATTAGCATCTCTTTTTATCTGATAATTTGGGTAATTTTGCTGCAATAGCTTTCACAGAGCAGAGGGAGGTTTTATTTAAAACTGAACTAACTTTACAACAACAAAAAAAGAAAAGTAAACATACAGTAATAAAATAAGAACAAATAAATAAAACAGTAGGCTAGTATTCCGGTAAGAAACACTACATAGAATTAAATAATGTGTAAAATAATAACACTGGATACAATCTTCATTGTAAAAATTAAAGACAGACTAAAAGCCTGTTCACACCGGGACGATTTTTGCGCCCACGTTTAATGCCTCGTGACTAAACAAAGGGCACCAATGTGAGTGTGCACAATGCCAGGCATAAAAGTGACAGTAAAACATGACTTGGTGGCGTTCAAGCACAAAACGGTCTTGCCGAGCACACATTGATACGATGAAAAAGTAGTAAGTAGACAAAGAAGAAGATGAGCTGCTTATGCTGCTTGCCAGTTAGCAAAAAGTGTGTGAATGGTTTTGGCCATAGATATAATATGTCTATGGTTTTGGCAAGCATGTAAGTACTGTCTCTCTTCTTCTTCTGTGTGACAAGCGAGTGTCAGAAGCGTAAAGTGCCGCAGCACCACCTTGTGTACTGGGAGAGCTATCTACTGAATGTGCACGTTCACTCGGCGCATTGGCAGTGAAAATTGCTTGGGTGTGAACACTCAAGACGTGCCGAAAAACGCTGGCAATAAGCGTGCGCGATATTCGTCCCGGTGTGTACAGGCCTTAATGCTTACAATTAAAGTTACAAGAGCAGCAAGTGATTTATTAGGCTGCTGTCACTTTAAGTCGCCATTGTTTTATGATTTTTTTCCCCCCGACACTTTAACATAACCGAATCATCTCCGTGTTTTTTTTTTATGTGTGTGTGTGTGTGTGTGTGTGTGTGTGTGTGTGTTCACATAGCTAATGCGACAAAAGTCACCAAGTGTCATCCCATTCCGATTAAGCAAAAAATAAATACATTTCAAAATGGTTTGTTGACCGAAGAGGACCAGAGGGTTTTAAAGATTTATTCACAAACGCTGATTCGTCCAATAACTAAACAAGTCTTTATATGAACGAGACATTGACTAATAAAAAAAATGTTGTTCAAATTAATAATAGACTAAAGCAATAAACATTTTGTCAGAACTTCTAGTTTGCATGTTATTTTGTTTAGTTGTCTAATGTTTTTTTTTTCCAGTCAGAATCGTGGGAGAATCACAATCTCCATTTTAAATCATGATTCTCAATTTATCCGGAATTGTGCAGCTCTATGGTGCATGTGCTTTTGGTGTGAGCGCGAAACCTGCGGGAATGAGATAATAATGCACACTACAATAGTTTAACTGAAGCGAATGAGACGAGTGAGTGACAGGAGGCGGGTGTCAAACTGTAAATTCAACGTTGGAGAGAAGAGAGAGTGAGAATGCGCAGCTGGTATTAGTGTATTGATACTGCAGAAAAGGATATACATATCAATATTTTGACAACATTAATGCCAACATTAAACAAGCCGTGGTCTGAATCAAATGCTCAAGTGTGAAAGGACCCTAAAAAGGATATTGCTGCCTCCAGAGGTGTCAAAAGTATTCACATTCATTACTCAAGTAGAAGTATAGATACTAGGGTTTAAAAAGACTTCTGTAGAAGTTGAAGTATCAACTCAAGCTTTTTACTCAAGTAAAAGTATAAAAGTACTGGTTTCAAAACTACTTAAAGTATAAAAGTAAAAGTAATGTAAGGAAAAACATGCCATTAATGACAAAAGCTTAGGCCGTGCCACAGGGGCCTATATAGTGCACTACCCCAGCTCCTCAAAAAAAAACACATTTTTATAAAGGACATATTTGACTATAATTATATTAAAATGTTGATGTTGAAAATTTTGGGATGATGCACTAGGCTACCTGTTTCAGCCGTATATATGCCCATAGAAAATTAATTTTCTAAATAAATAAGCTAAATAAGCTGAGGAATCAGGAAATTAATAGGATAATGTATTAAGGTTTTTAGTCTATATTGACCTTAACAATACATACATTAATTCATTCTGTAATGTTACAAATAACTAATAAAGACATGGTGGCAGTTTAACAGAGACATAACTTTACTCTGCTCATAGTGCAATGCAATGGTGCAATACTGTCTTGTTCCTTGCTTTTTGAAGAGGCCAAACACATGTCTGCAGCTTTCATTAAAGGGATATAGTTCACCCAAAAATGAAAATAATTTACTCACCCTCAAACTGTTTCAATCCTGTATGAATTTCTTTCTTCTGATGAACACAAAAGAAGATATTTTGAAGAATGTCGATAACCAGACAGTGGATGGACCCCATTGACTTCCATAGTAGAAAAAAAAAAAATACTATGAAAGTCAATGGCTACCATCAACTGTCTGGTTATCGACATTCTTCAAAATATCTTCTTTTGTGTTCAGCAGAAGAAAGAAACTGGTTTGAAACAACTCGAGAGTGAGTAAATGAGTCATTTTTAACTAAGTGAACTAATCATTTAACAGAAATTAACTGTTGGCTTATGTTTCACATCAATTCTGTCCAGTTTGTCCTGTTGGACACGACACACAGCAATACTGTCAAGTGTCACTTGTGACCATTGCTCTGAGCCATGTTTTCAGTGTCCTAAGAGCACTGAAACTTCTTTCAGTCCAGCTGATGAGACTGGGATGATTTGATCAACAGGCCTCTCATTTCAACAAGAGCAGCCTTCAACAGGCCAAGCAATGTTATTTTTTCATGTTTTATGGGGACTTTCCATAGACATAATGATTTTTATACCGTACAAACAAACTGTGTATTCTACCCCCCATAGACTAACCTTACCTATCACAGAAAACTGTCTGCATTTTTACATTTTCAAAAAACAAAAGTCTGATTTATAAGCTGTTTTCTGAAAGAAAGAAAAAAATCCCCAAAAGGACAAGGATTTCGGATATTGACATCTTTGTGGGGATATTTTGACCCTATAATGTAGAGTTGCACACACACTCTCTCTCTCTTTCTCACGCTCACATACACACACAACACTCACTCTCTCACACACACACACTCTCTCTCTCTCTCTCTCTCTCTCTCTCTCTCTCTCTCTCTCTCTCTCTCTCACACACACACACACTAACGATTATGTTAGTGTTATGTTACGATTGTCGTTATATTGTAAAAACATCTGTCCCCAAATCAATATTTGACGCGATTTACCCCGTATTCTTGAGCACAGAACTGTTGATTTCTCCCTCGCTTACCGCATCTAGGTTTCCTTTGGACTCGGAGGAGTTTTGGCGCTTCCTACAGCCTCTCACAAGTCACAAAAAGAAAACACAAAGCCAATCAGTTTAGCGATGTGTGTTCAGGAGGCGGGACTCAATCTCTTAACCGTTTGTGTAATTGGCCAATTTTTTTTTTAAGGACGACAAGCCGGAATGAAAACAAGCCGAAATGAACTAGGAGTAACAAGGCTATTTTTAAAATGTAAGGAGTAGAAAGTACAGATAATTGCGTGAAAATGTAAGGAGTAGAAGTAAAAAGTCGTCTGAAAAATAATTACTCCAGTATAGATACCCAAAATTTCTACTTAAGTAATGTAACGAAGTATTTGTACTTCGTTACTTGACACCTCTGGCTGCCTCTAGAAGGCCTTGTTTGGTTCTATCCTCTCTGGATTTGAGTTTGAGTTTTGAGTTACTGGGTTTGACCTCCCCGTACGGCAGCCGGAGCTGTGCCGCATGCCTGTGGTCAGGGTGGAACAGGCAGCACAACGCAGAGATGGTGATATTTAAGTGACCTCCACTATCAATATGCTGATCCACCAGCTGAATACACATGAAAACAGAGTATATATAAATGAGCACAAACACATGCATATCACACCGCTAGACCACATCCTGATACAAAAGCCCAATGTAAAGTGGTCAAAGCATGCTCAGGAAATGCACTGCAATTATTCATCTAGCCAACACTTACAGTACACTTACAGACCTCATTACAGGGACAATCCCCCTGGTGCAACCTGAGGTTAGGCGTCTTGCTCAAGGGCACAGTAGTGATGGTTCATGACTTGCTACTTCTGGAGATCAAGCTACCCTTATAAAACTATACTATCATTTTGCAGTAAGCACACTAGCGTGTTTTACAGTTTACTTAGTAGTGGGCAATACAAGGTAACTACATGGGTTGAGGTTAGGTTTAGGGGTAGATTTAGGGTTAGTACCTTGCTATTACCCAGGTATTATTAATAATTACTTCATGAAGTACATAGTATATACATGCGGAACAGGACTGTAAAATAAAGTGCTAACACTGTAATGATACTGAAGGTATCAAATTAGGTATTACTAGAAATGGCCAGGACAACTGGTTTTCCAACATCCTGCTTTTTTTTTTTTAGTTAGCGGCTATTTGCACTAAGTGCAAACAGCAATAGATGCTATTTACACTAAGTGCAAATAGCGATAGATGCTATTTTCACCAAGTGTAAATAGCAACTAGATTATATTTACACTAAGTGAAAATAGCATATTTTCTTAGCGATAATTGCTATTTATACTAAGTGCAAATAGTGATAGATGCTATTTATACTAATTGCAAATAGCGATAGATGCTATTTACACTAAGTGAAAATAAAATTTTCTTAGCGATAGATGATAATTACACTAAGTGCAAATAGCTGTAGATGCTATTAACGAAGTGAAATAGCATACTAAGTGAAAATAGTGATATAGTCTATTTACACCATATAAAGTAGCAGTTCTTTGCGATATGTGTAAATAGTAATTACATGCAATTTATATTTTATTTTGACAGATACATACTATTTGCACCTCAGTATACAGGATGCAATAAAACAGAGTGTAAATGACTATATTTATTAAACTTATTAAATGGATGCCGTCTTAAAGGGACAATAAAAGCCCTCCCTACAATTACTCCTAACCCAACCCAATAAATGCGTTTATTATTATTAAACATTTCGTTAGGCACTTTATTTCCACATTCAGAACATTGTCTTAATTTTTAATGAAAGTAAATGCCTTTCTGATGTGATTTGTGATGAGAAAAGGGATAAGAGCAAGCTCTGCAAAAGACGAATTCAGACCAGCTCAATCGCATCAAAACCAAGATCCTTAAACCTTACGCTTTACTGATTGCGCCACTGAAGACGTTGAAATACGAGTGTGTGTTTTTTTTTATTATCTTGTTTGGCCAAACCAGGCATTGTTAGGCAGAGATAGTACGAATAGCACTTGCCAACAAGGCACGCTATTTGCACTTGGCGTGAATAGACACTCCATGACTATTTTTATCTGTTCTAGCTGTAATATTTTGTAGCAGCAGTGAATTAAAGGACATGAATGAAGGCGCAACTTCTCAGAGAGGGTTTTAGCATGCTGTGCTTTAGCAAGCAGCATTCTCAGCATGGTAAAACCCTCTCTGAGAACATGCATCTCTAAATTCCTTCTCTTTAAAGCGCCGCTGCTCCAGCCTTCGAAGCAGCAATTATATAACACAATTTACTATTCAATAATAAACTTAAATCGCATGCAGGCTACAAAAAGATTCAACAGTTTGATCAAGTACAAACTCAATTCAGAACCCTAGTGGTGTCTGATTGACACTCAGCTGCCTTCAAACCGTATCACTGTGAGAAGCACTCACGTTAATGCAGCTACAACAGTACACGCATGAACAGTCAAATGCACTTCTTGGCCAAATCGTCTGTCTTGTCATGATGTTAATGTGAACTCAGTTGGTTCAGTGAATATAGACAGACAGTACAAAAATATCGGATCTGAGCATTGTCCCCTGCAATGTAAATATACTTAGAAGACCTGCTGCTGACTATTACATAGTTTAATCAACAATAGTGTAACACAATATCTGTTACACATGTAACACATTTCAAAATTAATTCACTGCATTTCATGTCTGTCTGTCTTCTTGATGGTTTACATAAAAAAGAAAACAATTTGATACTGTAGTCTTTGCTTACTTAGGAAATAGTGCTATTAATAAGGCAAGTAATTTTACAAAATGTGCACAAATTAAGTTCATATATCATGGTTTGTCAGAATACTTTGTTCTGATTGGCTGGAAGGTGTGTGTTCAAACCATTTAATGCACAGGTAGATTAATCACTGTACTATTTTAATGTGCAACCTTCATTGGAGTACATGCACACACACAAACACCACTTGCACACAGAGATCGGAGACTGCACTGCGTGCACACAGAAACATTCAGAAGCACATACGCTTATCAATGCTGCCTTGCCACTTTTATTAATAAATGATCTTCTGTACTGAATCGCTACATTATGTTCCTCAGTAATGAGGTGACAATAGCTGTTTTTGAAGTAATTAAACAGAGTTTCTCTAGATGCTGCAAAGACGCATGTAATTCTCTCTCTCTCTAATTCAAATCAAATAAATGTAATCTTAGCATACTAATTGATTGTTTATTAAAGCATGCGGATGGTTATTTGCCTCCATGTTGTGCATTAAAATTGTGTGCACAGCTGCACACAATGTCATATTTTTGTTCAACTTGATTTCTCACAACTTGTGTTCTTTTTCTGGGCGACACTGCGGCACTAAAAGTGTCTCACATGTAGCCTTGCAGAGAACACTTATAGTATAGGGCAAGGGATCATTCTGTGATACATTTACGCCTTTTTTTTTTTTTTTAATCTTGGTGCTGGTTGCTATTCACTGCCATTATATGGATGGGTGAGAGCGGGACATTTTTTTAAACTTCTCCTTTTTTGGTCCATAAAAGAAGGCCATACATTATAACAACCCCAGGGTGAGTAAATTATGCTTTTCATTTTATGGTGAACTACAGTGTTTCCTAGAGATTATAAACCAATTCGTGGTGGCAGGCGCGCAGTGGCATGGGATGGGATGGGGGTGGGGGGGCACAAATATCGATTTCGATATATACAAACATTGGGCACAAATATCGATTTCGATCTTGATTCAGTATCAATTCATACGTGTATAGCCTATTGTACATATAAGGAAAAATATGTTTGCCTTTTTAGCACTATTTTAATATTTTCTTGGGTTAAATATTTGCTCACATTCATTAATATTCACTTGTGTGTGCTTATATAAGTATCATTAAAAATATTAGGATATAAGTTATTAACTTTTTAAAATTTAACATTTAAAGAAATCTAGTGTTTGATCATGTCTAAATATTTATTAAAATGCAAAAGCTAAAAATAAGTAAGCAGTTATGATCTGCAATACTTTGAGCTACCAGACTAGATGCATGTATATTTATTAAAGAGCCATCAGGCACCTATAGTGGGTAAACCATGGCATTACAAATGAAATGTATTATTTATAAGAAACATATTTTAATTCATTAAATGGCCATGAATGGACCATAATTATTGCACAAATAGTAGGCCTATTTAGAACCAAAAGATCTCCTCAAAATATTCAATACATATAATTAAACTAAAATATAGAACATTTATTTAATTGAAAAATAGTTAAGGTGTATGGTCACATTTGACCACCAATGAGTATGAGCAATGAGTAAGGAATACCTGAGGGCTAAATACAAGAAAAACAAATTTTTAACAATGTTGCATCTCCATCACTCTCCATAATAAAATGATACTGTAAATGGTTGACGTAATAATCAATGCACACTATGCTGTACTGTTTACCAAAAATTGCTGCAAATACCTGTATAGTGAAACTGTAGTCTATCCATTCAAATCCGTTGACAGCGCGGGCTTGTGTGGAACTATTGAGAGCTCCGTGAACCACGTGACCGCACGCGCCGCCGGGAGATGAGAGCATGTCGCAACTCTGTTTTTCAATGCCTCTGGCTTTAACTGCCACATCAGCGCCAAAATGCTATTTTTTGTTTGACTTTCGGATTAAAACTTTAACATTTTTAAAAGCTTAGACTTTGTTTCATATGAAAAGCAGGTTTGGCCATTAGAGAGGAAGAGACGCGCGTGAGTGACAGAGAGAGAGCAGGGAAAGCAAATGCAGCTGAATGAACGAATACTCTGCGTGTTTTAAATAGCGTAAAAAAAAAGAAGAATAACGACACGCAATATGTGGTGGCCGGTGTTGATTCTGTGGCACACTGCCACAAATTAGTCTATGTGTGGGAAACACTGAACTATCCATTTAAGGTCTGGGTAGATTTGATGGTAAGCAAACAAACAGTTCTCGTAATCAATGTGTTGGATGCAGGAGAAATGGGTAGGAATAAAGATATCATTGACAGGGTGTACTCACACTAGGCATGGTTGCCTCCACAGGATATCAGGGGTCAGGTAGGGTCAGGATATCAGGTAGAGTCAAGATGGCGCCGAGGATGGCCGCAACGTTGTAAAACATTGTAGTTTTTTGTTTGTTCTGTTTATAGTTTTTGTGTTTTTTGTCTTGGATGTTGTCTGCCTTACTACGTACGACAGACAGACACTTTTGGACATTGGTTCGGCAATCGCACACCGAAAACCGGACTTTAAATTCTTCAGTGACGAACCGCTGCTTACAAACACAGCAGCGGATCCTTTTGTATGGGCGGCCCGACCACGGAAACGCGGCCTGAGAAGGGGAAGCAGAGCCGGCGTGCTCATCAGAGTAAGACGCCGCGCAAACCGACCCCCGCTTCCCAGTATTTTACTGGCAAATGTTCAGTCTCTGGACAATAAACTCTGCGAGCTGAGAGAGCGGATCTCTTTCCAACGAGAGACGAGGGACTGCTGCATTATCTGCCTTACAGAAACTTGGATGTCCGCTGAGATTCCAGATTCGGCCATCGAAACCGCGGGGTTCTCCGTGCACCGAATGGACAGAGAAAAAGATCTCTCCGGGAAAAGCTAAGGCGGGGGTGTGTGTTTTATGATCAACCGATCCTGGTGTGATCAGAGGAACGTACATTCTATCAAGTCTTTCTGTTCTCCTGATCTGGAACTTCTCATGGTTCTGTGCCGACCATTCTGGCTACCGAGGGAATTCACAGCGGTCATCATCACAGCTGTGTATATTCCTCCACAAGCCGACACACACCGGGCACTAAAGGAACTGTATATGACAGTGAGTGAGCAGGAAACCGCGCATCCTGAGGCTGCGTTTATTGTGACCGGGGACTTTAACAAAGCCAACTTCAAGCGCATCGCACCCAAATACCACCAACATGTTAACTTCAACACGCGAGGGAACCGTGTTTTAGATCACTGCTACTCCCCCTTCAAGGATGGATACAAATCACTCCCACGCCCACCATTCGGCAAATCAGATCACGCGTCCATCCTCCTTTTGCCCGCATACAGGCAGAGACTGAAACAGGAAGCACCCGCCCTCAGAACCATCCAGTGCTGGTCGGACCAATCAGACTCTATGCTACAAGACTGTTTTGATCATGCGGACTGGGAGATGTTCCGGTCGGCCTCTGATGACGACATCGAGGTCTACGCTGATAGCGTAACGTGTTTCATCAGGAAGTGCGTAGATGACGTTGTTCCGACCAAAACAATTTGGCTGTACCCTAACCAGAAGCTGTGGCTAAACGGGGATGTTCGCGCGGCACTCAATGCGCGGACCTTCACTTTTAACTCCGGTAATGCGGAGGAGCATAAACAAGCAAGTTATGCCCTCCGAAAAACCATCAGAGCAGCAAAACGCCAGTACAGGGACAAGATTGAAGGACAGTTCAACACCACCGACTCCAGAAGCATGTGGAGGGGAATTAACACCATCACGGACTATAAAGGGAACACAAACTCCACCGTGAACACCGCTGCCTCTCTCCCGGACGAGCTCAACACCTTCTATGCTCGCTTTGAGGGAACTAACACCGCCCTCGCGGAGAGAGAGCTCGCGGCTGAAGATACAGAGGTTAGTGCACTCTCCGTATCTGTCGCGGATGTAACCCGATCCTTCCGGCGGGTGAACGTCCGTAAAGCAGCGGGTCCAGACGGCATTCCCGGCCGTGTGATCAGAGCGTGCGCGCACCAACTGGCTGGAGTTTTCACGGACATTTTTAACCTGTCCCTCTCCCTATCTGTGGTCCCCACATGCTTCAAAACGTCCACCATTGTGCCTGTACCTAAGCAGTCAAAAACCACCTGCTTAAACGACTGGCGTCCTGTTGCTCTGACCCCCATCATCAGTAAATGCTTTGAGAGACTAGTCAGAAACCACATCTGCTCTGTTCTCCCCCCCTCACTGGACCCACTGCAGTTTGCATACCGCACAAACCGCTCCACTGATGATGCCATTTCATCCACCATACACACTGCTCTCTCCCACCTGGAAAAGAGGAACACGTATGTGAGAATGCTGTTTGTGGACTACAGCTCAGCATTCAACACCATTGTGCCCTCCATACTTGACATTAAACTCCGGGCTCTAGGCTTAAACAGCATGTTATGCAGCTGGATCCTGGACTTCCTGTCAAACAGACGCCAGGTGGTCAGAATAGGCAGTAACATCTCCTCATCACTGACTCTCAACACTGGAGCCCCTCAGGGTTGTGTTCTCAGCCCACTCCTGTACTCCCTGTACACACAAGACTGTGTGGCTACCCACAGCTCCAACACCATCATCAAGTTTGCTGACGATACGACGGTGGTAGGTCTCATCACTGACAATGATGAAACAGCCTACAGAGAGGAGGTGCACACTCTGACACGGTGGTGTCAGGAGCACAACCTCTCCCTCAACGTCAGCAAGACCAAGGAGCTGGTGGTCGACTTCAGGAGGAATGAGAGAGAACACCGCCCCATCACCATCGATGGAGCACCGGTGGAGAGAGTCAGCAGCTTCAAGTTCCTCGGTGTCCACATCACAGAGGAACTCTCATGGTCCGTCCACTCCGAGGCCGTTGTGAAGAAGGCTCATCAGCGCCTTTTCTTCCTGCGACGGCTGAGGAGGTTTGGAATGAACCGCCACATCCTCACACGCTTCTACACCTGCACCATCGAGAGCCTGCTGACTGGCTGCATCACCACCTGGTACGGCAACAGTACCGCCCGCAGCCGCAAAGCCCTGCAAAGGGTAGTGCGCACGGCCAGCTGCATCATCGGAGGTGAGCTTCCCTCCCTCCAGGACATTTACGCCAGGCGGTGTGTGAAGAGAGCTCAGAGGATCATCAGAGACTCTAGCCACCCGAACCATGGGCTGCTCTCACTGCTGCCATCAGGCAGACGGTACCGCAGCATTAGAACACGCACCAGCCGACTTCAGAACAGCTTCTTCCCACAAGCAATCAGACTACTTAACTCCTGATCCATCAGGATCATAACACACACTGGACAGAATATCACTCAGCACAACCCACTGTAGATACACACACATTATATACACATTTATTTATCATTTATTATTTATCATTTATCATATAGCACCTATTGTACATAATTGGATCTCTACTGTGAATAATAATGTATACTGTACATTGTATATTATTATTATTATAGCTTAATGTATACGGTTTAATGTATGTTTAGTGTATATTGTTTAAAGTATATGTATATTGTAAGTATGTGTATATTGGTTAAAGCTGTGAGAACTACACTCACATTGTGTAAATTATTTATTGTTTATTGTAGAGTTCACTGTGCTGTGAGTAATTGTGGGCGCATCAGATGTGTAATCTGATGTTGCTTTAAATGTTGTACATGTCATGTCATGACTGCTATGTTGCTCGGAACTGCACCAAGAATTTCACCTGCTGTTGCACTTGTGCATATAGCTGTGTGACAATAAAGTGATTTGATTTGATTTGATTTGATTTGATTTTGATAAACGACTGGCGTCCTGTTGCTCTGACCCCCATCATCAGCAAATGCTTTGAGAGACTAGTCAGAAACCACATCTGCTCTGTTCTCCCTCCCTCACTGGACCCACTGCAGTTTGCATACCGCACAAACCGCTCCACTGATGATGCCATTTCATCAACAATTCACACTGCTCTCTCCCACCTGGAAAAGAGGAACACATATGTGAGAATGCTGTTTGTAGACTACAGCTCAGCATTCAACACCATTGTGCCCTCCATACTTGACATTAAACTCCGGGCTCTAGGCTTAAACAGCTTGTTATGCAGCTGGATCCTGGACTTCCTGTCAAACAGACGCCAGGTGGTCAGAATGGGCAGTAACATCTCCTCACCACTGACTCTCAACACTGGAGCCCCTCAGGGCTGTGTTCTCAGCCCACTCCTGTACTCCCTGTACACACATGACTGTGTGGCAACCCACAGCTCCAACACCATCATCAAGTTTGCTGACGATACGACAGTGGTAGGTCTCATCACTGACAATGATGAAACTGCCTACAGAGAGGAGGTGCACACTCTGACACGGTGGTGTCAGGAGCACAACCGCTCCCTCAACGTCAGCAAGACCAAGGAGCTGGTGTTCGACTTCAGGAGGAATGAGAGAGAACACCGCCCCATCACCATCGATGGAGCACCGGTGGAGAGAGTCAGCAGCTTCAAGTTCCTTGGTGTCCAGATCACAGAGGAACTCTCATGGTCCGTCCACTCCGAGGCCGTTGTGAAGAAGGCTCATCAGCGCCTTTTCTTTCTGCGACGGCTGAGGAGGTTTGGAATGAGCCGCCACATCCTCACACGCTTCTACACCAGCACTATAGAGAGCCTGCTGACTGGCTGCATCACCACCTGGTATGGCAACAGTACCGCCCACAGCCGCAAAGCCCTGCAAAGGGTAGTGCGCACGGCCAGCTGCATCATCGGAGGTGAGCTTCCCTCCCTCCAGGACATTTACGCCAGGCGGTGTGTGAAGAGAGCTCAGAGGATCATCAGAGACTCTAGCCACCCGAACCATGGGCTGCTCTCACTGCTGCCATCAGGCAGACGGTACCGCAGCATTAGAACACGCACCAGCCGACTCCAGAACAGCTTCTTCCCACAAGCAATCAGACTACTTAACTCCTGATCCATCAGGATCATAACACACACTGGACAGAATATCACTCAGCACAACCCACTGTAGATACACACACATTATATACACATTTATTTATCATTTATTATTTGTCATATAGCACCTATTGTACATTGGATCTCTACTGTGAATAATATTGTATACTGTACATTGTATATTATTATTACTATAGCTTAATGTATACTGTTTAATGTATGTTTAGTGTATATTGTTTAAAGTATATGTATATTGTAAGTATGTGTATATTGGTTAAAGCTGTCAGAACTACACTCACATTGTGTAAACTATTTATTGTTATTGTAGAGTTTACTGTGCTGTGAGTAATTGTGGGCGCATCAGATGTGTAATCTGATGCTGCTTTAAATGTTGTACATGTCATGTCGTGACTACTATGTTGCTCGGAACTGCACCAAGAATTTCACCTGCTGTTGCACTTGTGTACATGGCTGTGTGACAATAAAGTGATTTGATTTGATTTGTCTTGTAGAGCCCATATAGGGCACTGCTGTTTTGTCAGTACTTGGAGGACCAACAGCATGTTAGGCAGGCAGGTGGTCATAATGTCTTTGCTCATCAGTATATAACACTGAAATAAAATATTTAAGGGATAATCCACGGCTAAGAACCTGGTTGCCTCTGCAAAACTGCCAGAGCTAGCCGTGGATTATTCTGCTTATACCATGGTCATTTGCCAGCATTGACAACTTCAAGCTGTTCTTGATGTTTGCAGTGAAATATTTGACTGGAAGGGTAACATTAATGGTTATTTTCATCAGTTACGACTCGTTAGATCTAGCATCCTGCCTGCTTTGAATCAGACACATAGATAAATGAAGGCGTAAGATTATATGCATTTGAATGAATTAATTACGGCATTTATTTGAATTAATTATCGAGAGAAAGAAAGAAAGAGAGAGAGAGAGAGAGAGAGAGAGAGAGAGAGAGAGAGAGAGATTCTCTGCATCTCTCAACAACAAAGCTGTGCGTTTAATTAGTTCAAAATAGCGATGTAACCACCTTGTTGCTGAGAAATATAATGTAACTATTCAGGGGAAAAGCTATATTATTACTAAAAGTAAAAGTCGCAGGGCTGTATTGATAAGTTTCTGTGCTCTTGAATGATTCTGTGTGAGCTAAGTGTAATCTCTGCTCTCTGTGTGCGTCAATGAAAACAGTGCATTAACATAGAACGGGGATTAAACTTATTTATGAGCACACCTTCCAGCCAATCAGAATTGATTATTCAGACGTGGTATACATGTATGGTATAAATATATACTGCATATTACTGAAATAAGTGACAACACTACAATTATCATATTCATACCATATGGCCCAAGAGCTTAGCATAAACACACATAAACATATGAATGTATCCCTAGCCACGCTGACGCCGGCCGGTTCAGCACCCCTTTGATCCGTTGCTGCAGGTTATCTGGCCTCACACTAATTTTAGCTGGCCTGTTTGGCTACCCTAGCCTTGATGTGTTGGCCTTCAGGCAGTTAAGAGAACAACTAGAGCACCTTTACACACACACACACACACACACACACACACACACACACAGTTACGAGAGCAAGAGGTCCTGTTAGATCACTAGCACTATTTTTACAAAGCACAACACTTACAACAGCACCATGAGCGAGGCAGCTATGTCGTCAAATATCAGAGCATGAGCCTCCTAATGAGGCCCAATCAAGATATGCAGAACTATCTATAGAGGGTCCGGATATTCATAGAGCTCAGGGAGGCATCAAGAGATGATTTAAGATACATTTGAGAATCTCTGTAAATCATGTCAGCATTATGTGGTAGTATGGGAAGACATCGTTTTATAGATTTCAACGCTAATCAGAGACTAATGTGATTTATGATGCTTTGGGGCCAGTCTGCCCTATCTCTTGAATCTGAATGAATGTTTCTAATTTAGAGGAACTCTTAAGGCGTGCCATAAACTATCAATATTTTTATGTCATCACAGCATCTTTAAAGTCCTCACTGGTGCAAGTCAGTTTAATCACAGCCTTCTTGATCATGCCCATAGGCAAAACATGAACAACATCTGAACGTAATGGTATCATAAATTGTGCTTCAACTAAAATCATGCTAAAAGAAATGCCAAGGTTTCAGCAAGGGTCTTCAACCTGGGGTCCGCAGCGGTATTACAGGGGGTCTGCAAATTAGTGTTTGATCACAAATAATTTGAGTTAAAAGAAAAAAAACATCACAAAGTCAAATTTAAATATACGCACCCTAAAAACGAAAGCAAGACCACCCTCAGTTGATACTGTAATATTATAATATTATTGGCAAACACTCCATTGCGTTTTTGAGTTTGCGCTCTGGAGAATGTGATATATTCCCATTTACAGCCGTGAGAAATGTGGCCAATCACAGACATGTTTGTTGATCTCTTGAACACAATGGCCAATCACAGGTGCTTAAGTTAGAGTTTTTGACCAAATTGCTGAGCTCTGCTCGCTTTCACGAATCCTCTCATTAATAAACAAAGACACAATGTAAGTAAGAGATTCATTGTGCAGTGTAGACAACCTCACTGATTTTAATGGAACGTTGTGAGATTGCAAACTTAGATTTACATTACATTTACATTTAATCATTTAGCAGACGCTTTTATCCAAAGCGACTTACAAATGAGAGCAATAGAAGCAACTAGAACAGTCAAGGGCTACAGTATGCAAGAGCTGTAACAAGTCTCAGTTAAAGGTCCCGTTCTTCGTGATCCCACTGTTCAAACTTTAGTTAGTGTGTAATGTTGCTGTTAGAGCATAAATAATACCTGTAAAATTATAAAGCTCAAAGTTCAATGCCAAGCGATATATTTTATTTAACAGAAGTTCCCTTTCAAAGCCTACAGCGAACGGCTGGCTTGGACTACATCCTGGTACTTCCTTCATAAATGACGTCAGTAGAACAGTAGAACAGACTAACCTCCGCCCACAAGAATACGTGAATAAAGGGGGCGTGGTCTTGTTGCCGTCCCACGTGGAGAAGAGGACGTGTCGTGTGGAGAAAAGGAAGTGTTGCGTTTGAGTGTGTTTGTCGCCATGTCGTCGAGACGCTGTTATTTTTCATCCCGGAGTCAAATCACCTTTGTTTGGCTTTCCCAGGGACGCTGTAGAGATCATTGAGCACATACATCACCCCGTTAAGAGGCGTGACCTTTCCACGTGTGCTAAGCTGCTGTCGAATCACAACACAGGAACCGTGCCACGTTTGCTAAACTGCGTCAAATCCCAACACAGGAACCGCTGGCACAATCAGAACTCGTTACGTATTTCTGAAGGAGGGACTTCATAGAATAAAGGAAGTCATCAGCCGTTTTTAGGACAGTGAAAACAGCGGTATACAGATAAGTAAATTGTGTTAAAAATACAGTTTTTTTTTACACGCGAAACATGAACACGTTATATTGCACACTGTAAACACAATCAAAGCTTCAAAAAACCATGAAGAACGGGACCTTTAATCTATCAATTTTTTATTTTTATTTTTATTTTTTATAAATTAGACAGACAGAAAATTAATAGAATGTTAAGTGCTATTCTTGATTGGTCAGGTGCTGCTGGAAAAGACGTGTCTTTAGCCGTTTTTTTGAAAATGGCTACAGACTCGGCTGCTCGAATTGCGATAGGCAGATGAGTGCCAGCTAAATTGTGACTGTAAAGTCAGCGCTCTTTCATGCTTTTGAGGCTATATAGCTATAATCCATTGAATAAAAGTATTTTTGAAATTCCATTTAGAATTAAAAGTAATGACTTGTAAATAATCTTAAATATCTCACTGTATATTGCTATTGTTGTTATGGTAGAGCAGTTGTTTACACATTACATCTGCACTTTACTGGAGAACACTCACTAATTTCAAATACTCTTTGCAGGCTGTGCAGTAAAATTAAAATCTAAAGTTTTTATACATTTGAAGCTAAAGTGTAAATGTAAATGTTTAATTATTCATCTGCTCAGTAAAATTAAAATGTATGAATCTGCAAACCCATTAAAATAATTTACAACAACTGCAAACAACTAATAAATTGAGATTTTTATTGTGACGTTGTTTATTATGATGCATAAATGTCAGTTTTAACATTGAACATACAGAAAGTCATGCATGTGCAACAACAATAATGTTCATAGTTCTGATCTACTGTCTTGATATAACTCATAATCGTAATCATAATATGGTTAGTTTCTATTGATATTTAAGTGTATATGAAGACCTCAGATGCAAAAAAGCCTCCAAGTCCATCTGACGTTTTTCTTTAAAATAAGCATTTTTGTCAGGCTTCTGTGTATAGGTTTCTACTTAAGTACCGGTACTTCTGAATGGGCAGAGGCTGGGATTTAGTGGGTTTGAAGTGAAAGTATTTTATGAATGTATACTATATGCAGAGAGAGTTCACTCAGTATCCTGATCTCATTTTAATCCAAAGTGGCTTTTAGAGGCTTTTGCATCTGAGTTCTTCATATGTTTAATCTGTAGCTCTGTTTGACTAATTGTGTATCGGGGGTCCCTGCTCCATGTCTCTATCGCCTAAGGGGTCCTTGGACTCCTTGCCCTGAAAAACTTTCAAGACCACTGTTCTAGAGCCAATAGACCAGACAATGCATTATCAACAAAGTGATTTTAAATGAAATGTGGCACTTTCTTTTATACAGCTAGCATTTTGAGTATAATGATATTTTACTATTATGTGTTTCTACAGGTGGTTGGTCCCCTCTTTTACCCTTTCTTAATAACAGTAGGGTAGAATCATTACTGAATGAAGACAGTGCTGTGCTTTAGGAAATGGCAGTCTTACCCGTCCGGTTTACAACAATTCAAGGATGTCTGATATCTCCCCCAAAAAGGAGGCAATTCACAGAAAGCAGGCTCCTGAAAAACACACACAACCACCACATTTATAGCTACAAATTATGAAAGTACAATACAAGATATATAATGATAATTACAAAACTTTTCTAGATTGATTAGTTAACCGCATGAAAGATCTCAATCAAAATGTACTATTTAATCTTACATGCTTATTAAGAGAAGTCCCTGGGCTTAGTGTGCATAATTAATTGGTGTATGTTACTCTGAAGATAACTTGATTCAATATCTACTTTTCAATTGACATAACCAAGGCTATATGCAGAAGTAAAATAATATTGAACAGTATTACACAGTCCAATCAAATCCATATAATATTTTAACATACTTTTTAACGTCATATTATTACAATAATATGTGACCCTTGACCACAAAACAGTCATAACGGTGAAATTTCGATTCATACATCATCAAAGCTGAATAAATAAGCTTTACATTGATGTATGGTTTGCACAAAAATCTAAATATTGAGAAAATCACCTTTAAAGTAGTCCAAATGAAGTCCTTAGCTATGCATATTGCTACTAATAATATTTTTTTTTATATATTTACAGTAGGAAAATTACTAAATAACTTTGTGGAACATGATCTTTAGTTATCCAAATGATGTTTGGCATAAAAGACAAATCGATAATTTTGATGTTGTCTATTGCCACAAACATCCCCGTGCGACTAATGACTGTGGTAAATGGTCACATATATGATTTTTTTTTATTTTATTTAAATATAAAGCTATATTTAAAATAAACTTGTCATGGTAAAAATGTGCTTAAAAACTAGTGATATCCTGTATACTTCTGGACATTTGTAAATGGACATTTAATTTACCTTACATAAATTTGTAAATGGACATTTCACGTGTGAAGTACTTGCATATGTGCATGGCCTTAAGGACATTCAATTTGTACTTGATGGACCGGAATATACTGTATATATCTGTGTACACACATATAATATACACACATACACACAATTACAGTCACCAGAGGAAGGCAAGTATGCGTGAATTTAGAAGCAAACAATCACACTCACACACATTCAGGCGAGGATTCATTTGCAGGCTACACGATACAGTGAGTGCAATAAAGCAGCTGTGGCAGTGTTGAGTGAATGATAGTTCTTTATAACGCAGCTAAGATGAGGGGCACAGAAGATGTCTACAAGCAGATTTAAAGCTCCAATCTCACACATGCGTGCACGCACAGCTTGGGCCACCCCTCTCCTATTGGAGCACGAGTTACAACAGCGCCACCTCCGCCTTCCATTTCCCTTCTAGATGAGAAATGGAATGTCATCTTTCCCTCCCTCACTTACAGTCAATGACTCCATCCACGAGAACCACAAATGCAGCCGTGTGGCTGCTTAAGACGATCCAAATGTGATGATTTCCCATTCATTCTGACTCTCCATGCACTAGAATCGACATCACCAATCCATTTCAGAGCAGGGTGCCAGAAGAGTCCTCAGTTTAGTCTTTAATTTACACAACCAAAGCTCCATCCTCCCACACTGAATCTCTGTGGATGTCTTATATTGTTATAAAGCTGCAACCCTTGTTTTTAAAATCATACAGTCATGTTCATCTTCTGAGGAGAATCTGATATGAACAAGGTGGCAAAAGTGTAACCACCAGCCTCTTTTTCAATTGCATAGAGAAAGAAAGGCCCGTTTCATTAATCAAACAGTCCTTGTACGCTATGGTTGAGTGAAATTTCCTCAATTAGATCCAGGAGAACAACATGCAATCAGTAAAACTGGTTTTCAAGTTACTTAAATGGTTAAAACATCAAAGCAAAATTAAGTAAATATAATACATAAAGACCTGCAACTAGCGTAAATGAAATTCACCTTGTTGTACCATCCTATGTAATACTCAGAGTTGCTATGTAAACCCGACTCAATCCAACACTGATCCAAGGACAATAAACAGGAGTGCACTCTTGAGACATCATTACTCAGTTCTGGTGTTATTCTAACCGCACTCCGGAAGTAGACTTCTGTCTCCCACTGGTCCAATGACAACTGGACATCTTTAAAAATTCACAGCACATGCTCATTACTGCTTACAGAAGAGCTGCGTGGGGTAGAAGGGACTGATTCTCTGTTAACTCAAACCACTCATCACTGAGATGAGCTTCAGCGCTGCAAGATTATAGCCTCAAGGGTAAATATGAAACAGTGACCGATGTGACCTTTTCACAATGAACTGAGATCTATTCTTTTACAAAAAATGGATAGTAGATGATGAAAAAAAAAGAAAGAGAATTAAAATGCATGGGCTTTGATTTGTGAGCTTATCTGAAGCAGTGTTGAAGAGGAAATGCAGTGCATGTTGGGTCTTAGTGGTGGTGGAGGGGCTTAGAGGACAACAGCAGTTGTCCTTGTCACAGAGGCTGTGCGTCAAGGTACATTGGGTACAAAAGGGTGCTCCAGGACAGCTCTCAAGTGAGTGTGCATCTGTTTCAAACAAATCCGATACAGGTGGAAACTGCAGCAGAATGCAGACATGAGCCGGAGAAGGGCCGGCTTAGCACATCTGTAAGTGATATGCACCGCGCTCTATTGATGTGTGAGTAAGACTCATTGATTACACTGTGAAAAGCTCCTTGAGCAAGGCTAGAGAGTATCCAAGCAAACAATGCAACTCTTGATAGGACTTGCAGGGTTCAAGTATGTGCCCATGCAAGCAACCAAACGTGTACATACTGTATACTTTTCTGGCGCTAAACACAAGTTCAACAGCTGTTGGCATCAGTCTGTCCACTTGCACGCAGCAGAGACACACACACACACAAGCACAACAAGCTGATGCACTCATGTGTGCACACTCTCATCCATCAGTGCCATGCCACTTACTGCTGCTTACTGTAGGGTTTCTGAGGTAGTTTCTCCTAGTAATCCTGCTCCATAGGGAAGGCCACTACACTTAAATCCCAAACAGCTGCAGTCGTTCTCTCCAGTCAGGATGCTTTGCTCTCCTCCTCATTCTTTATGCAGGAAGAGAATGAAGGACAGCCCCAGAGTATGAAGACATGCCTGAGGAATGTTTGGTAGGAAGTTTGATTGTAATTCAAAGATCTATAGGTCTGAAATTTGTAATAAAGAAATGCCAGAGTTTTTTAACTGTCTAGAAAGAAGAAATTCAGGTTAGTTCCGAAACTTTTATATCCAAAGCCAAACTTCTATTGGCTACTGTAGCATTGGACACAGGCCAGACATTCTGAAGTGCTGAGCGATGGAAGACATGCATAGAGCCAGCCATTTGGTCACATTGGGAACATGAAATAGGAACTACTTTACTTCCTCTCTTCCATGCCTTTACAATATGTTGGTCACATACAGCAGCTCCAAAAGTTAAGTAGTAAAGAAAATCTTAATGTCTGCTAAACATTTCACAAAAAGAAGGTACTTCTGAATATTACAAATGATAAAATAAAAAGATAATGTTCCAAACAAAGAGAAAAAAGCGTAACTAGTGTGATGTATCACTAGAACGTAGCGCTTTGAACTGCGAGAGGCGTTACACTTTCTGCGCAAGTTGAATACGGAAGGCGGTCTGGCGGAAGCTAGATATTTTACTTTATAAAGTTGGATATGGATATTTTTCTTTAAAAAAAACCATCGATTAACCCATTATTAACCATCCGGAGCAGCGTGGTCAAGGTCCGATATAAATTTCTCCTAACGAAAGAGAATGACTGGGATTACACATATAAAATGTACAATACACATAAAATAATTGTATATGTTTATTATTTTTGTCTTATCATGATACTGTCAACACCGTAAAAAATGTCACAGAGAAAAATAGGCCAAATCAAATACGACATCTGTCACTCAAAATTATAAGCCAAAAATACAAGTGATGTTTTATTAACAAATTTCAGGAGGAGCACGTTCAGATAATTAAACCTAATTAAACAAGAGTGGAGCACATTAAGCTAATCAATTTAATCAACAATAAGAGGTGTATATATACAGCAGATTTACCTTGTTTCGTTGAGCATTTTTATTTTAGCATCCCCCCCCCCCCCCCCAAAATGGTACCAGGTCTATAAATATCAATTACAATAGACATTTTACAAACATTTTTGTAAAAAAAAATTTAATAAAATGTTATATGTGAAATGCTTAATAAAGTGTGATTTAAGTGTTCAAATTCTTTATAAAGTATTCAACTCTGTCTATGTTCAACAAGGACAATGAAATCTGCAATTTGGTTTCAAACATACTAAAGCAGAGCGGTCAATAAAAAATATCCGCTCAGTAAGTGAAGTTTGATCAAGGAGATCATGCAACAGTCCTATGGTGTGACATGAACATCTCTGACAGTTCATTGTCTAATCTTCTGTCAGTAGAAAAGCCCTCTCCACAGTCTCACAGATGAGTAATGGACGCCACAGTAGCACAACATCGCCGCAGCATGTCAACAGCATCCTCTCAATAAAATATTCATTTGCAATAGAGTGTTTTCCATTAAACAGTACGGACTCAGCCATTCAGTGCCGCTCCTAATGGGCTATGTAAATGTCTGCTCCTGTGCCGTTTATGAGGGGACTAAAGGAATGAGGACTCAAGTTTGCCAACTGCTGTGGGAAAAGGAGAATAAACTCAGAGCGCTATGAGTGACATTACCACAACTGCAGGCATGTATCGAGGGCTTTGCCTGTTAAGATTATACAAAGAGAAAAAGCACCAGAGGGTTGTCTAGCGTTGCGGGCAGGATGCGCATGGAGGATACAGTGGCACATTAAACCGAGAATGAGGCTTTATGTATGAGAGGCAATTAACGATATGTGGCCGCAAGCTCATCCAGTTTTCATAATGGAGGACAGTGTGAGAAAAATAAAACGAGAGTGAACAAAAGAGGATAGGAAAAGACTTACATGGCTGAATAAGCCCTGAAAAAAATATAATTTCACAAAAGGCTCATTGATTTTTCTATCTCTCAATGCTCCTTTGTATCTCATTCAATGCTGAATGTCGAAAAAAGCTTTTGAACTGTACCATAAAAACTAAAGCGGCACTTCAAGAAACTCACAAAACAAACCTTTTGTTTACACAAATACAGTCCCATATCTTTTGTCGATTACTCGTACATATCCTTTATAAAAGTGTTGTTTTTCAGTAAACAGTCAAAATAAAGTGTGGCTCGTGCACCTGAGCAGCAGATGGAGGGCTGATTGAAAAGTCTTTCCTGTATGCCGCAAACTCAATAGTTCAGGGAAAGGGGAGATATAGGCGCTGCCTGCCTGCAGCGAGGTGATTATCTATGATTAGCTTTTTATTGTCGCAGACAAGATCACATCCTCAAAGCGCACTCAAAATACCCAAGGCAATGCAGGCTTATCAGAAGGTAATCTTTATTAAGACTAACCCAGCAGCATGGGTGAGCGTAAGAGGGCAGGCGGTCCTTGTCTTCACCTTCTGCTTTATAATTACGACACAAAGCAGCCAGTAACCTTGGGCAAGGCTCATGATCTTCCAGGCAGAAATGTGGAGAGCGGTACTGGAAAGATCAGAAATGAGGAGAAAATGTTTGTAATAACATGGCATGGCATATGCATAGCCATGTGTCATTTTTAAAATGATGGGTTATAAAACCCAGTGATTAATAATGATCTTATTATCATTTTCATCAGGATGCCAGTACTGTCCAACAATTTACATTTAGTCCTTGGCAAAATAAGCTTACAGCTTAGCATCTGACCCTGAAAATAAAAAACAGCATGCATTTTTCACCATATATTAGGATCTCAGCCAATAAAATAACAGCACAGGGCAACAGAGTGCAACAGTCGGATTCCTGAAGTCAAAATCCTATTCATTTTCTCTATAGAGACATTGATTTTTAACAAATCTGTATAAACCTTTTCAAACAGGCCTACAATGGGCTCTGAGGTTAGCAATTGATAGTATGTGCTTCTGGCAAAGCTATCAGTCTGTGTATTTTCAATGTATTTTGTTTATTTTTGTAAGAAGTCTCTTGTCCTCACCAATGTGAAACAAAATTTTATGTGATAAAAAAAATACAGTTATTATAAAAATAAAAAATAAAAATAATAATAATAATATATACACACACACACACACACACACACACACACACACACACACACACACACACACACACACACACACACACACACACACACACACACACACACACACACACACACACACACACCTAAAGGATTATTAGGAACACCTGTTCAATTTCTCATTAATGCAATTATCTAATCAACTAATCACATGGCAGTTGCTTCAATGCACTTAGGGGTGTGGTCCTGGTCAAGACAATCTCCTGAACTCCAAACTGAATGTCAGAATGGGAAAGAAAGGTGATTGAAGCAATTTTGAGCGTGGCATGGTTGTTGGTGCCAGACGGGCCGGTCTGAGTATTTCACAATCTGCTCCGTTACTGGCATTTTCACACACAACCATTTCTGGGGTTTACAAAGAATGGTGTGAAAAGGGAAAAACATCCAGTATGCGGCAGTCCTGTGGGCGAAAATGCCTTGTTGATGCTAGAGGTCAGAGGAGAATGGGCTGACTGATTCAAGCTGATAGAAGAGCAACTTTGACTGAAATAACCACTCGTTACAACCAAGGTATGCAGCAAAGCATTTGTGAAGCCACAACACGCACAACCTTGAGGCGGATGGGCTACAACAGCAGAAGACCCCACCGGGTACCACTCATCTCCACTACAAATAGGAAAAAGAGGCTACAATTTGCACGAGCTCACCAAAATTGGACAGTTGAAGACTGGAAAAATGTTGCCTGGTCTGATGAGTCTCGATTTCTGTTGAGACATTCAGATGGTAGAGTCAGAATTTGGCGTAAACAGAATGAGAACATGGATCCATCATGCCTTGTTACCACTGTGCAGGCTGGTGGTGGTGGTGTAATGGTGTGGGGGATGTTTTCTTGGCACACTTTAGGCCCCTTAGTGCCAATTGGGCATCGTTTAAATGGTATGCTGAAGCATTTAGAGTTAATTTCACTGGAACTAAGGGCCAAGCCCATGAAAAACAACCCCACACCATAATCCCCCACTCCAAGAAACTTAAAACATGGCACAATGCATTCAGGCTAGTACTATTCTCCTGGCAACTGCCAAACCCAGACTCGCCCTTCGGATTGCCAGACAAAGAAGCATGAGTCGTCACTCCAGAGAACACGTCTCCACTGCTAGATTCCAGCGTGCTTTACATCACTGCACACATCACTGATACTTTGCATTGTACTTGGTGATGTACGGCTTGGATACTTGGCCTTGGAAACACCCTGAAGCTCTCTATGCACTGTTCTTAAGCTAATCTGAAGGCCACACGAAGCTTGGAGGTCTGTAGCTATTGACTCTGCAGAAAGTTGCCGACTTCTGCGCTCTGTGCGCCTCGGCATGCGTTCACGCCGATCTGTGATTTTACGTGGCCTACCACTTTGTGGCTGAGTAGCTGTGGCTCCCAATTGCTTCCACATTTGTTATAATACCACTAACAGTTGACCGTGGAATATTTAGTATTGAGAAAACTTTTGAGAAACTTATTGCACAGGTGACAACCTATCACAGTACCACGCTTGAATTCACTGAGCTTCCGAGAGCGACACATTTTTTCACAAATGTTTGTAGAAGCAGTCTGCATGCCTAGGTACTTGATTTTATACACCTGTGGCCACGGACCTGATTGGAACACCTGAATTCAAGGATTTGGAGGGGTGTCCAAATTCCTTTGGCAATATAGTACCTCTGACTGACCAAAAACTTTTAAATGGTAGAGAAGCAAAAACATTTTTCTTACATTGTAATCCAGAGTTCCTCAAACTCGGTCCTGGAGGGCTGCTGTCCTGCAGAGTTTAGCTCCAACCTTGATCAAACACACCTTCTTGTGATTTTCTAGTGATCCTGAAGACCTTGATTAGCTTGCTCAGGTGTGTTTGATTAGGGTTGGAGCTAAACTCTGCAGGACAGTGGCCCTCCAGGACCGAGTTTGAGGAACCCTGTTGTAATCAATGACTACAAATCTAAAGTTTTATATTATACCTTTTTTTTATTATTTCATTACGTAATCAAATCTGGCACTTCAGCATTCAACTCTGAAATTGACGCACACCAGCCCACATCCATACCATCCATCCCCTTTTACAAGGAATTTCCTTCTTGATCCCCATGCAAATGCTGGCACCTGAAACAGCAACGTAGCTAAGATTCCCAGCGCTGACCAAATTTTAACAAATGTGACTGGCAGAGGAGCCGGTGGAATTCTGAGTGGTGTACAGCAGCTGTGAATCCCTCCCCATCCCCCAAAAAGCCCCTCTGATCCCGCTCAGACGCTTGCCGTGGTGCTGCAGAGCGAGCAGCAAGTGTGGCATAACTACAGGATGAGCTGTCAGCGCCTTGCAAGAGCCCTGATCCGTCCCATCATCTTGAAGGCAGCATGACATCATCACACAAGCCTCCCAGAGTTCCTCCATGAACTTGAGGGAAATATTTTCAGTGAGATTCGGTTACTCAATGAGCTATTCTTCAGATAAAACAATTCAGCCCTTTCTCCGTTTCCACTGGGATGTAAGCCTTTGCACATTGTGAGATAAAAAGTCCCAGCGCACTTCTCAAGTGCTATTTAAACTAATAGACTCTTGGTTGAAAGGATTAAAGAGGATGAACAAAAGGTGTTTGAATAAAAACCAAGTCAGTGTATGCAATCGATTATTGTGATGTGTCTGCTGAGAAAATGTAATTTATCCAACCGGTGGTCGAATCGCCCTGAGAAAAAAATTTGAAGCGTTGTCTTCATAGCGGATACTAACACACATCAATACTCATTGTTATTTAAAAGGCCACAGGAATGTGTGCTGGGATGTACAGAACTACTACGAGTTAAACAAGCAAAGAAAAAAAAGATTAATAGGTTTACGTTACTCTGACATGCTGCTCCAAGGCCGAGGGGCAGGCACTATAAATAGCTGCTCGTTACCCGTGATTCAAACATCTCTGCTTGGTAGCTTGATAGCTGTTCGCTAAAGGGTTGAGTGCCACAGAAACGCGCAACATGAGCGTAATGAGGGCTAAATAAGAGCACGCAAGGCAGGAGGGAGAGGAAGAGAGGAACAGGGAAAAAAAGATAAAACAATAAATGCACGGACACATCAGGCAGAGGACAAGACTTGGTTTTCAGCTTCCACTTACTGGTTCCTGTAAAGCAGGTGGTAATGAGAAGTCAAAGTGTGAATGGAGAATTCTGAAAGCAACTTTGAAAGGTCAGAATAGAGCATATGAATACAGAAATCTTTGAAAATGTAAACCAAAATATTAAAACATATTCAGAAGAGGGATGAGCATGGGTAATTTTGACTGCAAGTACATTCTGTGATGTTTTATTTTTACATCTCCATTGGGAGGGTATCTTTAATAACTGCATCGTGTCTTACGCTCTTGTGGGGTGTTCCCGGTCTGCAGTGGTCAATATCTATCAAAAGTGGTCGAAGGAAGGAACAGTGGTGAACCGGCAAAAGGGTCAAGAGGGGTCAAGGCTCATTGATGCATGTGGGGAGCGAAGGCTGGCCTGTGTGGTTGATCAAACAGACGCGCTACTGTAGCTCAAATCGCTCAAAGTTAATGCTGGTTCTGATAGAAAGGTGTCAGAATACACAGTGCATCGCAGTTTGTTACGTATGGGGCTTCATAGCCACAGACCAGTCAGGGTGCCCATGCTGACCCCAGAACTGGACAACATTTACATCACGTGGATGGCCGGGTGCGTGTGCGTCGCTTACCTGGGGAACACATGGCACCAGGATGCACAATGGGAAGAAGGCAAGTCGACGAAAGCAGTGTGATGCTTTGGGCAATGTTCTGCTGGGAAATCTTGTGTCCTGCCATCCATGTGGATGTTACTTTGACACTGCATTGTTGCATACCATTTACAGTACTATGGAATTACATTTGTTTCAAAAAAACTGAACAAAACTTTATGAAACGGAACGAAACTTTATAAAACTGAACAAAACTTTTTCAGAAACTATCAAAAATATCCATTACAAAAGAAGAAAAACACATTAAAAATGAAAATATGAACTCAGTCGCACAAATTTAACAGGATATTCAAATATGCTTCATTCTTTGTTAATGTTTTTCAAAGTTTCGTTTTCATTGCCACAGATTTCGCTTACGCTTCGCAGTTTTTCGTTTGCAGTTTTGACACAAACATCTCGTGGGGGCGGGCTTAACAGTGATCATCTCTGATTGGATAGTGAGCTTTCGATGGACAGGTGCTCTCTGACCTGGAAGTATAGACGTCACTCAGTGGCGCACACATTGGAAAACCTTCACGTTGCTTTGCATAAAGTTTATACAAGTTTGTAAAGAATTTCTAAACAATTTAGTTTATTAGTTTGTAAAGATGAGCTCTCAGGAGAGACACGGAGCAGCGGCGGCATCATCTTCTTCTTCATCATCTTCCTCCTCCGCTTGTTCTTCAAGGCAGTTTGAAGTTCTGTGTTACTGAAGTAACCAATGACATCGATTAAAGTTGTATCCATGTACAGTGTGCAACCATCTGCTGCAACCGTTCTGGCTTTTCTTTTTTTTGACACATTAATTGTTTAAAAACGTTTTATGTATCTCAATTTACAGTGTAACGTGTGTGTGTGTGTGTGTGTGTGTGTGTGTGTGTGTGTGTGTGTGTGTGTGTGTGTGTGTGTGTGTGTGTGTGTGTGTGTGTGTGTGTGTGTGTGTGTGTGTGTGTGTGTGTGTGTGTGTGTGTGTGTGTATGTATGTATGTGTGTATGTATGTATGTATGTATGTATGTATGTATGTATGTATGTATGTATGTATGTATGTATGTATGTATGTATGTATGTATGTATGCATGTATGTATGTATGTATGTATGTATGTATATATGTATATATATATGTATATATGTATATATGTATATATATATATATATATACACATACACATACACAATATGTTTGCCTAATCTTCTTTTCTTTTAATGCTATTTGTCAGGACCCAAGACAAACGTCAATTTTCCAGGTAGGCACTGAGTGATGGTATATAAGTTATAAAGCTTTAAAAAAATGGTTTGCTTGTCGTTATCATGATGGTGGCTGACTTAGTGCAAATTAACTGGAGAGGAAGAGAGAGAAAGAAGGATTATTGGCTTAGATATCCTAAAGGGGCTGTTTTGTTTTTGACCTGTAGGAACAAGTGCAAGAAGACCTATTACAGCATAATTTGTACAGTAATAACTGTACAAAAGAGCAAACAATCAAACTTCATGACATAACACACACACAGTGCATTGCAAACGTGTGAATGACAATAATAACCCGCAACGAACGGTTGCACACTGTACATGGATACAACTTTAATCGATGTTATTGGTTACTTCAGTAACACAGAACTTCAAACTGCCTTGAAGAACAAGCGGAGGAGGAAGATGATGCCGCCGCCGCCGCCGCTCCGTGTCTCTCCTGAGAGCTCATCTTTACAAACTAATAAACTAAATTGTTTAGAAATTATTTACAAACTTGTATAAACTTTATGCAAAGCAACGCGAAGGTTTTCCAATGTGTGCTACTACAACTACAAATCAAATTATCTAGCTTTGTTAGCACGACTGCAAAAATCGAAAAAGAATTTAAAAGACAAATTGTTTAGCCCAGCTGAAAATAAACATTTTAAAGTCCATGTAATAACATACTGACTGTTTTTGGTCCCAGCTTTAATCACACCACAAGGTACTACCACTGTAACTAAATTAGAGAATTAGCAATTCAATTTTTTTATGCAAACTTGAAATTATTTTTGATTAATCATTGCTGTCACTTCCCTCATTGTCCTCCCTAATTCGTATAAATGCACAAAGGTGGAAGAAAAAAACCAGAGCACTTACAACCATTAGATGGACATGTAATGCATTCTCCCAGGCCAGAAGGCATTTCACTGCCTCAGACAGTTCATTAGTTGCCCTGTGGAGCTACAGAACAGCAGCCCGTGTCATCTGACCCCTGGCCATAACCTTGATTCTGCAGCACACGCCACAAGTCACTTCACAGGCTGCTGTGGACAATAAAGCAGCTAGTAATGACCTCTGGCACCTTAAGCTCCATGTGGCTGACACAGCCACCTGTTCTCAAGGGACAACTTTTCCAGGATGAATTAAAGGCGCAGCCCCAGAACAGAGCTCTGCTGGAGTTTGTTAGCACCTCCCAAGCGACTGTGCACCATGTGACGTTTGGGCAGTGGGCTGAATTGACGGATTGCTGCAGAGAGGCTATTCAGGCACAGGCATTAATACACAGAGCCTAGGTAGATGCATGGAAGTGTCATACAACAACCCTCCAGCGCTGTACACGAAGAAAGCATAATGGATCCATGAAGACAGAACAAGCTTAGATAACAGAGAAACAAGGGGCTCTACACTGCGATTAAAATGGATGGGTACTGCGAACAGCTCTTGACTAAACAAATGAACAGAACGTGAACACCAACGTGAACACCGCGCGAACACCGAGCGAACACCCAGCGGTGAACGTCTCGCGAACAACACTGAACACACTCTTCGTCTGTGAGAGAGGTTAAACTCAAAAACTTGCCCATCCCCTGGATGGATTCTGGCCAATTAGGGTTCAGGGGTGACTGGGTCTCCCCCCTCCCATAAGATTTGTTCCTTTAATTTCCTGCTCTTAAGCAGAGAGTAAAGTTAGACCTAATTTCTTACTATAAGGACATGATTAATTCTATAAAGATTTCATTCAGCTCATCTGTTTTATCATATCCATACAAGCACAAGGGTATCAAACACGGTGTCTTTTGATCCACTCATTCAATAGTTACATAATTGCATGAATTTGGGAATGATCTACATGCATAATAGTCAGTTGTATTAGTTGTAAACACGCTAACAAACTATGTCGAAGGCTATTTGAGTGAAAGTCCAATAATCATGTGATCTTATGCAATCTAGTATGTAACATTTTCTAGGAGTTTGCTTGAGTTTTAAACTGTGTCGCTGGGAGTTCAGTTACCGGTCATTGAAAAGACAAAGATCTGTTTGTTCCTTTGTCTTGCGATCACAACGAGTCTTTGTCCTCTTTGTGAAGTTTTGGTCAAAAGTCCATAGGAAATCACGTAACTGGGATATAGAAGTGGTAGCCTTAGGCAAAATGGAACCTCGTGATCGATTTCCTAGGGTCTGGAGCTGAATCAGGGCTTTGTGAAAGGGATGTTAATCTAATGAATAATTTGGAAGATTCATTCAATGTCTGCGACCATAATCGTTACACACACATGGCAGTTGCTTCAGTGCATTTAGGGGTGTGGTCCTGGTCAAGACAATCTCCTGAACTCCACACTGAATGTCAGAATGGGAAAGAAAGGTGATTGAAGCAATTTTGAGCGTGGCATGGTTGTTGGTGCCAGACGGGCGGTCTGAGTATTTCACAATCTGCTCAGTTTAATGTAGTTCTGAAGGCGAAAGAGGGTCAAACACAGTATTAGTATGGTGTTCCTAATAATCCTTTAGGTGAGTGTGAATATATATATATATATATATATATATATATATATACACACACACACAGTGAGGAAAATAAGTATTTGAACACCCTGCTATTTTGCAAGTTCTCCAACTTAGAAATCATGGATGGGTCTGAAATTGTCACAGTAGTATGTCCACTGTGAAACATAATCCCAAAAAAAAAAAAAATCCAGAAATCACAATTTGACCAAGTAATAAATTAATTGGCAAACTTAAGACGGGCCTTGACATCTGCTGGTTTAAGCAGGGGAACCTTCCGTGCCATGCATGATTTCAAACCATGACGTCTTAGTGTATTACCAACAGTAACCTTGGAAATGGTGGTCCCAGCTCTTTTCAGGTCATTGACCATCTCCTCCTGTGTAGTTTTGGGCTGATTTCTCACCTTTCTTAAAATCATTGAGACCCCACGAGGTGAGATCTTGCATGGAGCCCCAGTCTGAGGGAGACTGACAGTCATGTTTAGCTTCTTCCATTTTCTAATGATTGCTCCAACAGTGGACCTTTTTTCACCAAGCTGCTTGGCAATTTCCCCGTAGCCCTTTCCAGCCTTGTGGAGGTGTACAATTTTGTCTCTAGTGTCTTTGGACAGCTCTTTGGTCTTGGCCATGTTAGTAGTTGGATTCTTACTGATTGTATGGGGTGGACAGGTGTCTTTATGCAGCTAACGACCTCAAACAGGTGCATCTAATTTAGGATAATAAATGGAGTGGAGGTGGACATTTTAATGGCAGACTAACAGGTCTTTGAGGGTCAGAATTCTAGCTGATAGACAGGTGTTCAAATACTTATTTGCAGATGTATCATACAAATAAATAGTTAAAAAATTATATATTGTGATTTCTGGATTTTTTTTTCTTAGATTATGTCTCTCACAGTGGACATGCACACACATATATATATATATATAGCAAAATGCTCCATTCTAGCTCAATATTGCTTTTTTATGGCCATTATGTATGCAGCATTATGTAACATGTTCAAAAGTGGCTTTATTGACATCTTTCCACGGTTGAAAAACGATTACATGAGACATGATACAGTTCAGTAACTTGTACTGTATCTTTCCACATACCTTCTAATGTTCATTCATGTCTATTTCGTTCCATAACTAGCAGTTAAGATGGAGAAAATTGGTTCACGTGTGCACCGTGCTGCTGCTTGAGGCGAATACAGCAATCTGTCACAAACATTAAAGAGCACCAAAATGGTATTTTTTGTTTGAATTCCATGCTAAAACGGACAGAATTGGAAAGCAGAGACTGTTTTTCAAAGTAAAAAAGAACAAACAAAAAACATGTTTTGAAAGCATGTGGGGATTTACTAACAGCTTGCATCAGCGCAAACCCTCTTTTGGCGTTAAACAACTACTGTCAGGATTTACTAAAGACACGCAATGAAAAATTTGCGCTGAAAAGGCGTGGACAGTTTTTTTTTCCGGCTGACTTGATTTTTTTTCTAGGAGTTTCCATTTCAGATGCAAAATGTATGGGAGGGGAGTATTTAAATGAATAATACAAGTTGATTTAATAAGGTTTGCACTCGTCAATTTACTGGTGTTTGCACCATTATTTACCGCCCCTCAAAAAAAATCACTTCTTAAACCAGAAGCTAACTGGTAGATTGCGTTGGTCATTATGGAAATGATCTGGCTGCCTCTGTGGGATGAGTAGATGTGCTTAGGGCTGACATGCAACTTGCTCTTTTAAATCTTACATGCTCACAAGCAGGTGCAAAGCTACACACTGAGTTCCACACTTAAAGGTATCCATTTTCTAGTACTTGTATTTAGTATACTCACATACAGATACCAGATACAGTCCGGCAAACTTCCTGTTCCAGCCTGTAAATGTAGACCAGGCCATGGAGAGGTTCCTCATTATATGGCATCTCAAGAAATCTCTCTCGCTCTCTCTCTCTCTCTCTCTCTCTCTCTCAAACACACGCGCACACTCACACTAAGGCAAGGGCAGGACAGGTCACTAGGGACAGACCTCAAGACTGGCTTTGCTCAATTTAATGACAACGTCACCTGGCCTGAGCTAGAATTTTTTTTCAACCAGCACAGTAAAATAAATCTTTTACCTGAGTTCTGAATGTGAGTTTGCAGTCTGAACTGAATAAGATGAGATACACAAAAAAAAGAGCACATACTAAGATAAAAAGAGATAAAAAGAACACATACTGCAAAATAAGTCTATGCATCCAGTTTAGACTGATTCAAGTGCAAATGACTCTTCTAAACAGATTCTGCTAATGAAACTCAGACAAATTCTTCACTGAACTTGAATCTGAATCACTTAATTAATCTAAAGGATTATTGAATTTATAAAATTATAATAATAGCTAAATAAACAACTAAATAAAATATGTGACAATCTGCTTAATGTCATATTGTCATATAAGGACCATTATTTCAAGTAGTTTGGGGTTGATAAGATTGTTTTGAATATTTTTGGAAGTACTCTTGGGCTGCATTTATTTGATTTAAAAACAAATTAAAACATTACAAATTTTGAAAAATATAGAAAATTGAACATTTCCCTGTGACATTATAAGCTGAATTTTCAGCGCCCATTATTCCAGTCTTCTCTTCAGTATCACATGATCCTTTATTGGTATTTACAAACTACCAAACCTTTTTTGTGGAAACCATGGTATTTAATATAAATAAATAATTGTATTTAATAATGTATTAAATAAATAAAATAAAAATAACCTTACTGACCCCAAACTTCTGAATTGTATTGGAAGCAACCACATGGTGACCACTTTTTTTTTTTTTTTTTTACAAATATTGTGATATAAATATATCAGGCACCCTAGGCAGGAGGCGTGTGGAAATATGGAATGGCTGATGGGCAACTATTAATGATGTGCATCATAGTGTCTATTTTAACTCTCACCACAACTTCAGAGTTGGGTGTAACTAGTCTTTCCTAAGCAACATGCCATAATATTTTGCAGTAACTCAGCTCTAACTTCACATCATGTCAGCGGTCAGGCACTCGCAGATGCTCATTCACACACCTGGCCACTACTTGTGCTTTAAATGTCCTAGTGACCAAAATGACCATGAAAACAAGAGAAACTACGTCTGGCAGGAGAAGCAAAATGTTTAGAAGAGCCCTGGTCCAACACAGGATCAGCAGGTAAAAAAGACCAGGCTGTTTTTCCCATCTTGCAACTGCAGGATTCACACTTAATCTTGACTATGCTTTCATCATCAACTCGTTACCCATAAGTCCCGCAAGCACTCTAGTGTTCAAGTGACAGACTGGGACACCATTAAGGGAAAGTGCTCCAAATGAGCAAAATGCTTAGAGACGGCCGTCAATCTTGCTGAAACGTTTCTCTGCTGGACTTGCAGTATATTACCATCCTACGAAAATCCCCAAGTAATGGACTTTTCAGAGCAGAGATCACTAGAGTTCTGATCAAAAGAGGCCAGGAGCGAGACAGCACCTTGCAGAAATCGGAAAGTCAAATTGAATCCACATGTCTGAATAATCATAAAATATACAAAACTCCCAACTTCTTCAATGGACGCTTGAACTCGAGATGAAATCTAGATACTGAATAATTATTTGCAAGAATGTAAGTGGCGGATAACAGCTACACCAGAGCTGGAAAACTTGGACAACGGGTTGGGACCATAATCATTACACATGCACACAAAAAGTCAAAGTGATTCACGACAACAGCCTCTGACATCGCCTTACATCTCCTGCTGAGCATAAAGATTAGAAGAGAAATGTTCGGTCAAGTACTGACCACCCATGGTGTCTCTAAAGGAATATAGGGCTGTTGTCTGAGAGTAAGATATAAAAAGTTCAAACCTTCAGCCTGCGATTCACAATGAGAGAGTGAATACCTGTCTAGACTCTTATGAATAGAGATGCTAACAGAACAGAGGAGAAGAGCTGAATTACCAGCAGAGAGAGAGAGAGAAAGACAGTTATCCGAGGTCAACAACTCAACAAACATACTACTAAGGTGCACACTAGGGCTGTGCGATATTGAAGAAAAATGCTATATGCAATACCTTGTTAAATAATGCGATATTCGATACGATATACAATATTTTAAATGTGTAAAATCCATTTAAAATTATATAAAAAAATATATTTAAAAACTGAGAATGATACCATTTGTGTGTTTCACATTCTTTCTGGGAAAAGAAAGCATCGCTACAACTTCTGAAAGTGACCAGCAGTGTTTTAGCAAAAATTAATGTCACAAATCTGACAATATAATTGTAACATGAATGTAAACAAACAAAAAATGTAATGTCAATATTTAAATACCAAAAACTCTTTGCTTGACTTGGTAATATATAGTTATATCAACCTTAAACTTAACATCAAGAACATCCAGGTAAACAAAGACACATGAACTAGGGGTGGACGATTATTTTTGTTATCTTAATTTTAAGTCTTTACATTAATAAACATTAAGTATACACTGATACATAATAAAGCTACAAAGGTTATTCAGCCAAGAGCCCTGAGTGATTTTCTCTTTTTCTTTTGTTGTTTGACAGAGGTTTACTGTATTAGCAGGCTGTCACTTTAAGACCTAATGCATGGATCCTATTGACACGCATTCGGTTTCTTTCCCCAACCGATATTGTTCACTTAAAGCATAACCTACTGTGTTTACATGAATACTCATCAAGACAGCCATTTTGACATAACTGTGTGTGTATTTGACAGTTTGAGTGTGTAACAAGACACGGAACAGAACTGAAGGGATTGCACACTTTCAGAGAGGTGGCTTGTACGCACGGCTTGTATGTTTTGGAGTGTGTGTCAGACAGCAGACAAAGCAAGACTGCAAAGAGTTGTTTTTCACAAGTTATTGCATTTAATAACTCTTTTTTTTTAACGTCAAGCAAGTCACATAAGTAACAGTCGTGTGCTCAGTCTATTCTCTGCTATATGCGTCGACCTAAAACGTACACAACGTACACACTTTTCACAATGTTGAAGTAGCCTATTAAAATCATTCAGATATTGTGTGCCGTTGCGATATGTACATTTGCGATATTTCGATAATTTCGTCAAAACAGTCAAACCACATATAAGGCTGAATTATTAATTGAAATAAACCCCAATTTGTGACATGGCTTAGTGCGATTATTAAAATCTGACATTCAAATAAATAAAAATATGAGTTGCATGTTTTATTGTGATGCACAGCACTGTGTGTTTACATGTGTACAGTGGCCCAGTTCACAGTATATGCTGCTGCACACAAACTCATCACTGCATCTACTCTGAGTTTGGCCCACTTATAGCATGCATTTGGGAACGTAACATGCACCAATCATCTTCCGAACCTTATAAGGAGAAGAGATTTTAAACAAAATATAATTTCACAAAATATCTTAAGTAGCTCCCAACTTGCCGATTCAGGAGAAACTCTTAAAAATAATGGGCAGTGAGTTGCCAGTGAGTCATCCTCACTCTCGGCTGGGGATACGGGGCAGAACTCTGGGTCTGGGATAAATTCCAAGCTGTGAGCCCTCAATCCCATCCGAGAGCATGGCAAATATGCTTATTATTTTACTCTATTCAATAATGTATAAGTGTGAACTTGTGAAAACAACTGCCAATCAGACATTATTTATTTATTTAAGATAAATTGTTTGCCGATTTATCGTAGATTAAAGGTTCAGCACCCAAGGCTCTATCGCTTTTACCTCAATGGTCTCTATAGCCTACGGTGTTTTGGGGCGGATTGCTGAGGCCGATTGCAGCAACATTCACTGTTGTTTGTGGTTTGGTCTTAGTAATTTAGGAGTCCTCTTGACTACTCCTAACTTTTCACAGATTTAGGAGCTGGTTTTAGCACTAAAATGCTTTGTGAATTACTCTTAGAGCAAAAATGTAGGAGTCCTAAAATTAGGACTGACACGGCCATTATTTTTAACTCTTTCCCAGCCAGCATTTTAAAAAAAGTTTCCAGCCACCGTAACATTGCAGATGCTTTTATCTAAAATGACTTACAGTACATTGCATAGACAGGTAACATTAAGAAACCTTTTAAGTTTTAAGTGCTCCTTTGCTCAAAGGCACAATCGTAATAGAGGATGCCGACAGCTCTTTAGTTCACAGATCTCTCTTCCCAAGGATTATACCTGCAATTGTTAGGCTATCAGCCTAGACCCTCAAATTTAGAAACCAAGACACTTTAAAACCAGGACAAGCAGAGTCTTAATTATTGCCTTTCATTGCATTTTAATGGAGTGAAATGAAAGTGGGACTTCTCACAATACTGCTAGTTAAAGGTGAACTATATAAGATTTTTGCAGTAATATATCCAAAAACCACTAGGCCAGTGTTATATATTTTGTTCAGTTGAGTACTTAGAATATCCCAAATGTTTCCAACTATTTGTAAATCGTGAGAAATTGCTATTTTAACCAAGGAACCGGGGTGTGTGAGCTATGCGTTTGAGGGAGTCGCCTGTCGATTGCGTCATATCTGCGTTACCCTAGGTTTCCGGTTTTATTTAGCAGAAACGCTGTACTCTCACTGCAGTGTGAACAAGTTTCATAGCAGCCGCAGAGTGAACGTCATAACTTCCTTTTCAACACACTCAGATATATCTAAACAGAGTTACCTCATACTCATGACTGGAAAAGAGGAAGTGGCGCCAGCGACCGTGTCATAATAAAAGTCCCGCCGGCGACTATGCCATAAAAACAGTCCCGCTCTTCAATCGCTCCTGCGGCCTTGCTCAGCTCCACAACACTCTGTCCTGCTCTGCTTCATACTACAGTAATGTTAATAATCGCATCCATGAACATGATTTCTATCCTGACTCTTTTCCACCAGCTGTGAGGTGAAGACCACATGTTTCAAGATTCTGCGCTCAAACGTGGCGTCATCAAACTACGCCTTTGTTTTGAACAGGCGACCTCTAGTGGACGGAAAAGTTACATAGTGTAGCTTTAACTAGGATACACTATAGCTGTGTCCCAAAGTGAAGGGTGCACACTCCGAAGGCCGTGCACTTCGAAGGCCAGGCCACGCCTTCGAAGTGCACGAAGGGCAAACCGAGGGAACAAAGGTTGCCAACAAAACCCCTTCGGTTGCACAACAAAACCCCTCCAATTACTAATCAAAAGTAGCGGAATCACGGCCAAAATGGCCCAAAATATGCCAAAACGCAGGGGCGCCCGGTAGAGATATTGCTAAAGTAAAGACAACTTAAACCTGTGGACTATAGGCTACAAACCACCCACATCAACAGTAAATGCAGCCCAATTCCAGACTTGGCAACACTGAACCGAGCGTCGTTGAATGGGCTATAGCAGGTGTGTGACAACTGACAGCGGAAGTTCGCGAGGAGATTTTAAAAAGAGAAATGGAGCAGAATTTATTTTTTTTATTGGATTTTGACATGCTTCAAAGCCTGCGTCGCGGACCATAAGCACGTAAATCGGTAGCCTATGGTTAAATATTTAATCGTTAAGTTGCAACTATTGTTTATTTATTATGTTAAATGTAACTGTTACAATATATTTTAAACATTTATATATTTACGTCCAAGTCTTTATTTAAGTACTTATTTTTATTCAACTCACATCATCTCAGATGCATTGTAGCCTATTTTTTATGACATGGCACTGATGGCAGCCGTCGATCGATTCAGCCCCGCAAACCTGCGGACAGTGGAAATATGCACTCATCCTAGATGAAGATGATGTCCCGCTGGCACAGGCCTTACCAGGTCTCTATTGTGCATTACCATCCCGGTCCAGCTCCACCAGCAGGAGACCCGCTTAGCTCAATGAAAGTGTAGAAATTTAAATTTCAGTTGTTTCTGATGTTAAACTTAAGTTATATTGTAGGCCTATGAATAGTTGTAAAACGTACTTTAAGTAATGTATAGACCAATTTATTTTCATTTACACATTTGAATTTACATGACGAGAAAATATATGTATGAACATATATGAATTTGTTTAATGTACAAATTATAACTTGCATTACAAAAATAAACAATGTAGCCTACAGAACAACCACTTCTCTTTTATTTAGCCTACACATTTCAAGTGAATGAAAATGAACAATAGACAGCAATTACTTTGTTTCATTTACAAATAACTTGCATAAAAAAAAAAATAATAAAAATATAGAGAAATTGTTATGTGCATCCCGGCCACTACTTTACATTCAGCCTTTGGAGGAGACTTTCGGTATAATGGACCGTCGTCAGTGAGCCACATTAATTAATTCCTATAAAATACTTTATTCTGCAGTACAGCTAGTAAAGTCAGCAGTTTTCGTTTATTTACATTTTGACTTATAGTTTTGAGTGACAGATGTTGCATTTGATTTAGCCTATTTTTCTCTGTGACATTTTTTAGCAATGGTGTTGTTGACAGTATGATAAGAAAAATAAATAAATGATTGCATGGCCAACAAAGCCTATTACTTTTGTTATCCCCAGTCTCTCTCTTTCTGTAGGGGAAATTTAAAAGAGAGATTCTGGAAACAAAATCTAAATTTAGCTGGATCGGTCAGGTCAGGAATAAAATAATTTACGGGGGAGCACGGAGTTAATTTTTTATGGGACGAAAAAACAGCCCCGCGCAGATCTAATTTGTATTTAAAGAAAGTGCAGAAAAAAGATAGATAGAAGAAAATAGAAAGAAAGAGCGAAAAGGGAGAGAATAGACTGATTCCTCTTGAGAGAATGGTTGAGAAATAAATAACATTTATGCAATTTAAAATTGGGAAATTAAAGTTTATCTTGCCAGGTTGCTCAGGGCAGGGAACTGGGGACTGTGCGAATGCACTAAACGTTTTGTTTACTTCAATTTCAAGCAGTTGCGCTGTTGTGTTCAGTAGTATCCACGCTACACTTGAGTTACCGACCGCTACCGTCTTCGCAAGAAATCTGATCGAGTGCCACGGGAATACGGACCAGTCAAATCCTGTAGTCACCAGTGTGCTATGAATTCTGGGATAGGGTAGGCTGCGAAGTTGTGTGAAGGTTCCATCTGCTGTACCCTTCCTTTGCCTGAGAAACGGAGGGCACATTTTGAAGTCGCTTTCGACTTGCGGCAGCCTTTGTCACGCCGCTGTGACACAATCGCACTTCAAATGTGGCCTTCAGAGGTGCAGCTTTCACATTAGGACGGCCTTCGTAGTGCCGCTGTGACACAATCGCACTTCAAATGCGGCCTTCACATTGGGACACCCTTCGTTGGGGGTCAGACTCACTCTCCCAGTTTAAATCTACAGGGAGTGCAGAATTATTAGGCAAGTTGTATTTTTGAGGATTAATTTTACAACATTAATAATTAAACAACAACCATGTTGTCAATGAACACAAAAAACTCATTAATATCAAAGCTGAATATTTTTGGAAGTGGTTTTTAGTTTTAGCTATTTTAGGGGGATATCTGTGTGTGCAGGTGACTATTACGGTGCATAATTATTAGGCAACTTAACAAAAAACAAATTTATACCCATTTCAATTATTTATTTTTACCAGTGAAACCAATATAACATCTCAACATTCACAAATATACATTTCTGACATTCAAAAACCGAACAAAATCAAATCAGTGACCAATATAGCCACCTTTCTTTGCAAGGACACTCAAAAGCCTGCCATCCATGGATTCTGTCAGTGTTTTGATCTGTTCACCATCAACATTGCGTGCAGCAGCAACCACAGCCTCCCAGACACTGTTCAGAGAGGTGTACTGTTTTCCCTCCTTGTAAATCGCACATTTGATGATGGACCACAGGTTCTCAATGGGGTTCAGATCAGGTGAACAAGGAGGCCATATCATTAGATTTTCTTCTTTTATACCCTTTCTTGCCAGCCACGCTGTGGAGTACTTGGACGCGTGTGATGGAGCATTGTCCTGCATGAAAATCATGTTTTTCTTGAAGGATGCAGACTTCTTCCTGTACCACTGCTTGAAGAAGGTGTCTTCCAGAAACTGGCAGTAGGACTGAGAGTTGAGCTTGACTCCATCCTCAACCCGAAAAGGCCCCACAAGCTCATCTTTTCCAATCCAGCCACGGGCCCATCCATCTGGCCCATCAAGACTCACTCTCATTTCATCAGTCCATAAAACCTTAGAAAAATCAGTCTTGAGATATTTCTTGGCCCAGTCTTGACGTTTCAGCTTGTGTGTCTTGTTCAGTGGTGGTCGACTTTCTGCCTTTCTTACCTTGGCCATGTCTCTGAGTATTGCACACCTTGTACTTTTGGGCACTCCAGTGATGTTGCAGCTCTGAAATATGGCCAAACTGGTGGCAAATGGCATCTTGGCAGCTGCACGCTTGACTTTTCTCAGTTCACGGGCAGTTATTTTGCGCCTTGGTGTTTCCACACGCTTCTTGCGACCCTGTTGACTATTTTGAATGAAACGCTTGATTGTTCGATGATCACGCTTCAGAAGCTTGGCTATTTTAAGACTGCTGCATCCCTCTGCAATATATCTCACTATTTTTGACTTTTCTGAGCCTGTCAAGTCCTTCTTTTGACCCATTTTGCCAAAGGAAAGGAAGTTGCCTAATAATTATGCACACCTGATATAGGGTGTTGATGTCATTAGACCACACCCCTTCTCATTACAGAGATGCACATCACCTAATATGCTTAATTGGTAGTAGGCTTTCCAGCCTATACAGCTTGGAGTAAGACAACATGCATAACGAGGATGATGTGGTCAAAATACTCATTTGCCTAATAACTCTGCACTCCCTGTAGATTAAAGATGCATCTCTTTAGCCAAGAATTCACATAATGCATCTCATAACCTTGCACTCCAGTTATATCAGTGCACTTGATTGTCTTTGCTTAATGCTTTGAACAGCAGCTACGCAAATTATTTTCCTGCTCCGTTTTATCTCGGGACGCCCATCCCAAGGTAATTGGAGAGTCCGTCAGCTCCAGTCTGGATCCAGCCTCTTATGAAGACTTCAGATGACCAACACCTGTGAAGAGACGACTCCAACTCCTGCGAGGATTTCAGATGACGCAGCTCTGCATCAACATGCACCCATGCTAAATCATTGTTAACAACATGTATTCTCCTCCATGAACTGCCACCTTAACGTGGTGGAGGGGTTTGAGTACCCGAATCACCCTAGGAGCTACGTTGTCCGGGGCTATATGCCCCTGGTAGGGTCTCCCAAGGCAAACAGGTCCTAGGTGACGGGTCAGACTAAGAGCAGTTCAAAAACCCCTTATGCAGAAAATAAAAACGGTGGTGGACACCGGAAGTAAGGGATGCCGTCAAGCTGAAGAAGGAGTCCTATCGGGCCTGGCTGGCTTGTGGGACTCCTGAGGCAGCTGACAGGTACCGGCAGGCTAAACGGACTGTAGCCCGGGTGGTTGTGGAGGCAAAAACTCGGCCATGGAAAAGGACTATCGGCTGGCCTCGAAGAGATTCTGGCAAACCGTCCGGCGTCTCAGGAGGGGGATGGGCGGCTGTTGACCTCAACTGGGGATGTTGTCGGATGGTGGAAGGAATACTTCGAGAATCTCCTCAATCCTGCTGTCACGTCTTCCATTGAGGAAGCATAGGCTGGGGGCTCAGAGGAGGACTCGTCCATCACCCAAGCTGAAGTCACCGAAGTGGTCAAGAAACTCCTCGATGGCAAGGCACCGGGGCTGGATGAGATCCACCCTGAGTACCTCAAGTCTCTGGATGTTGTGGGGCTGTCTTGGCTGACACGCCTCTGCAGCATCGCGTGGCGGTCGGGGACAGTGCCTCTGGAATGGCAGACCGGGGCGGTGGTCCCCCCTTTTAAGAGGGTGTGTTCCAACTATAGGGGGATCACACTTCTCAGCCTCCCCGGGAAAGTCTATGCCAGGGTACTGGAGAGGAGAATTCGGCCGATAGTGGAACCTCGGATTCAGAAGGAACAGTGTGGTTTTCGTCCCGGTCGTGGAACACTGGACCAGCTCTATACCCTCTCTACAGGGTGCTGGAGGGTTCATGGGAGTTTGCCCAACCAGTCCACATTTGTTCTGTGGATTTGGAGAAGGCATTCGACTGTGTCCCTCGTGGCGTCCTGTGGAGGGTGCTCGGGGAATATGGGGTCCGGGGTCCTTTGCTGAGGGCTGTCCGGTCCCTGTATGACCGAAGCAGGAGTTTGGTCCGCATTGCCGGCAGTAAGTCACACTTGTTCCCGGTGCATGTTGGACTCCGGCAGGGCTGCCCTTTGTCGCCGGTTTTATTCAGAATTTTTATGGACAGAATTTCTAGGCGCAGCCAAGGGCCGGAGGGTGTCAGGTTTGGGGAACACACAGTTTCGTCTCTGCTCTTTGCGGATGACGTTGTCGTGTTGGCCCCTTCTAACCAGGACCTTCAGCATGCACTGGGATGTTTTGCAGCCGAGTGTGAAGCAGCTGGGATGGGGATCAGCACCTCCAAATTTGAGGCCATGGTCCTCAGTCGGAAAAGGGTGGCTTGCCCACTTCAGGTTGGTGGAGAGTTCCTGCCTCAAGTGGAGGAGTTCAAGTATCTAGGGGTCTTGTTTACGAGTGAGGGGAGGATGGAACGGGAGATTGACAGCTGGATTGGTGCAGCTTCTGCAGTAATGCGGTTCGATGTACCGGTCTGTCGTGGTGAAGAAAGAGCTAAGCCGTAAGGCGAAGCTCTCGATTTACCGGTCAATCTACGTTCCTACTCTCACCTATGGTCATGAGCTTTGGATCATGACCAAAAGGACAAGATCCCGGATACAGGCGGCCGAAATGAGGCTGGGCGCTCCCTTAGAGATAGGGTGAGAAGCTCAGTCACTCGGGAGGAACTCGGAGTAGAGCCGCTGCTCCTCCACATCGAGAGGGGGCAGCTGAGGTGGCTCGGGCATCTGTTCCGGATGCCTCCTGAACGCCTTCCCAGGAAGGTGTTTTGGGCATGTCCAACCAGGAGGAGGCCCCGGGGAAGACCAAGGACACGCTGGAGGGACTATGTCTCCCGGCTGGCCTGGGAACACCTCGGTGTCCCCCCGGAAGAGCTAGAGGAAGTGTCAAGGGAGAGGGAAGTCTGGGCATCTCTGCTTAGACTGCTGCCCCCGCGACTCGGCCCCGGATAAAGCGGAAGATGGATGGATGGATGGATGCATTCTTACTTCACTGAGCCCATTGTTTGTGCCTTAAATAATTACATTGTTTATTAATACAATATTAGCTAACTCTGTGCTTTGTATATGTACTTCTCTGAAATCCAGACAATTCGGTCACTCTGATAACAAATCACTTTACATTGTAATGTACACACATGCATTTTCTGTGAAGCTGCTTTGAAACAATATGTATTGTGAAAAGCGCTATACAAATAAATGTGTTAGAGAGCTACATGTAGCAATTTATGTTCATTAAAGTTTCTTACTCACCTGTTGAGTAATAAAAACGCCATCTTCACATCGCTTTCACAACATTTTAAATCCCTCAGTTCCATCAATCTCTGAAAAGCCAAGCCAATGTTAATCCTCGTTTTATTACGAGCTCTGTCGCGTTGTCTTTTTGCCAAAAGACTCCTTTTTTTTTTTTTTTTTTACTAATGATTCCCTGAAGGCTCCAGATTTAGCGTTCATCATGACAACCTTTCTCGCTCGTTGAGACAACTAACCTATGCCACTCCCACACCATACAGTGAGTGCAATATGTATGCAATTTCCAATGAAAACCATTCTGACAAGTCTAAAATATTATAGGCTTAAGGTAAGACAAAAACATGTTTTGGAAGAAGGATGGATTATGTATTGACTCATTATTTAAATTGTCAAGTTTGAACAAAACAAAAAGCTACACAGTGTACCTTTAAAGGTTATAGTATTCAACTACAAGTTGGCTGTGACTGCCAAAGGAGCTTCCCAGAAACATTTACAAAAACTAAAATCAACAAGGATTTTTACTGCTACCCTAAAAACCCATAACATTTGTTTCGAATTTGAATAAATGTTAAATATTTCTTTCACTCTATACATGCATGTACACATACACTACAAAGATACAGATACACATTTTTACATTATACTAAAAACCCAACTGATGATTTTTTTTTCACTTTATGTACAGTATGTATGAGTGTATACATTAATTGCATGTATATAAATATAATTATAATAATGATTTATAAATACATTAAAAGTGAAAAACATTTATTCAACATTTAGGTATTTAGCTATGCTAAAAATCTACAGCCAATTTTCAGACTGAAAGTCATTATTAATCAGTGCGGAAATTCAATTTTTCTGTCAAACTTTATGCTAAACGCCTGTAAAAAAAAAAAAAAAAAAAACGGTTAGGAATTAAGAAATCAGAAGAAATCTTGGGCAACCCACAACATATTTCCTAAGAGTGGTTTTGTAATGGCTGCCATTTAGTTTAAATATATTGGTCACTATTCATTCATAATTCATTCACTCCACTGTTGGTCAATAAGTGAACACGCATACAGAAATATTGCAGCTTCATGAACAAATTGAAAAGTTTATTACAACTGGTATTAGGGGGTGAATACAACATTCATATCCATAGATCACTTAGGAGAGTTGTAAATTCCTCTACGGTTTGCTTAAAAGCAATGTCATATATTACGGTTTTGTTTGTGATGTTGCCCATTCAAAATAATGCCCTCAAGACCATCACAAGTCATTGCTGCAATTTCAGCAAAACCTTGCCTATATATCCAGAGCCATAGACATGTTTAGTGTCCCTCTTCAGGGACCAGGACAAGATTCCAAAACAATTTCTCCAAAACAGCTTCTTAATGGCCATGAGCCATCCTTATTAAATCCAAACATTCTGAGTAGAAGAACACACTGTTGTTGCCTATTTATGACTATTCTGAATGGAGAATACAACTAGCTGCTGAGGACTTTAAAGCTTCAAACAGGAGGAGATTATAATCAGGCAGTGTATCACTGGCCATAGGAAACCAAGGAAGGTGCTAAACACCCCGATTGCTTATAGAGGAATTCTTGATTGGGTTTAAAACGGCATGCTCAGTTTGCAGAAATGAACCCCAGTTATGTTGAGAAGAATTTTCACAAGGGTATTAATCAAGCCCCGGCCAACATGTGTGACGGATTTCTGTGGCAACAAGATTCCAACTTTATGGGTGTCTTTCATCATTTCAAAGACTGGCATTACATGCAACTCGATCTCAGTTATGCCGTTACCTTCATGCTGGGAAGCAAATGATAAGGCAAATTCGCCTGCTCTCTGTGAACATACTGAGACCCTGTGCTGTAAGAAACGCTACTACAGAATTAGGCACACACAGGAAAAACCACCATGTGGGAAAGAGTCTGCAACTGACCTTACCGGACTGATCCACAAGTAACAGGGAGATTCTGGTCCCTTGAAAAGACTTGAACAGAGTAAATCATAGCTTAAAGTCAAATTAATTAATAAATAAATAATACATAGTGTATGTACACTTTTTTCCCTTAATGTTTTTATTCAGCAAGTATTACTTCAATTGATCAAAAGTGACAGTTGTAAATTCAGAATTAGAATTCAGAATTCAGAATTAGAAACACGCATCCATACTTTATCTGAGAGTAGTGAGGATGTAACAGCTTTAGATACTGATTTGGATGCGAATAGCTTAGTGAACTCTGTACATTCTTCGGTTCCGGCTGCAGGGCCCCCGCAGCAGGGAAACTGGGTGACAGTGAGACGGCATAGTCGCGGACCAAAAAACTGCTTTTCCATTCCGGTTAGAACATCAAACAGGTTCTCCCCTCTCAGTGAAGCACCCACTGAGTATCATGTTGAAAGTGCCCTGGTCATTGGTGATTCTATTACATGGAACGTGAAAATAGAGCCACCAGCCACCATAGTCACATGTTTACCGGGAGCCAGAGCGCCTGACATCAAAGCAAATTTAAAAGTGCTGGCTAAAGCTAATAGTAAATTCTCTAAGATTATTATTCACGTCGGCACTAATGATGTTCGACTTCGTCAGTCGGAGATCACCAAAATTAACATTAAAGAGGTGTGTGAATTCGCTAGTATGATGTCAGAGGCTGTTTATTGTTCTGGACCGCTCCCTGTTAAAAGGAATGATGAGATAGTTAGCAGACTATCATCACTCAATGGCTGGTTGTCTAAGTGGTGTCCGCAAAATAACATAGGGTTCATAGACAATTGGAAAAGTTTTTGGGGCAGACCTGACCTGTTGAAGAAGGATGGCATCCATCCCTCCTGGGGTGGTTCCGCTCTTCTCTCTAGTAATTTGGCACATAGTCTTAGAGTTAAACCTTGACTCACTAGGGCCCAGGTCAGGAAGCAGACAAACTGGCTAAACCGACCGTCTGCTAGCTGTCTCACGTCACCGGAGTCAGATAAATCCCAGCACATAGAGACTCTCTTACCTAGATATTATCATATAGAGAATGTGCCTGTTCCCCGAATTAGTAAATACAAAAAAACATCAAAACCATTCAACAGTAAAATTGTAATTGATGTCCAACAAATAAACAACAGATATAATACAGATGAACAATTGATAAAGCTTGGGTTGCTGAATATTCGATCCCTTTCCCCAAAAGCGCTTATTGTTAATGATATCATTACAGATAATAATCTAGATGTGCTGTGTTTGACAGAAACCTGGCTAAAACCTGACGACTACATTACTTTAAATGAGTCCACCCCCCAAGATTATTGTTATAAACATGAGCCGCGTCTGAAAGGTGAAAGGGGAGGGGTTGCTGTAATTTATAATAATATCTTCAGTATTACTCAGAAGTCTAGTTTCAAATATAATTCCTTCGAAGTTTTGGTGCTTTATGTAACGTTATGTAGTGTACATGATAAAACCCGTTTAACATTTGTGTTAGCTACTGTATACAGGCCCCCAGGGCATAATACAGACTTTGCTGATTTTCTATCAGAGTTAGTACTGACCGTAGATAAAGTACTAATTGTTGGTGATTTTAAAGGTCCCGTTCTTCGTGTCTTTTTGAAGCTTTGATTGTGTTTACAGTGTGCAATATATCGTGTTCATGTTTCGCGTGTAAAAAAAAAACAGTATTTTTAACACAATTTACTTATCTGTATACCGCTGTTTTCACTGTCCTAAAAACGGGTTGATGTTCCGTGTTCTATGAAGTCCCTCCTTCAGAAATACGTAACGAGTTCTGATTGTGCCAGCGCTTCCCGTGTTGTGATTTGACAGCAGCTTAGCGAACGTAGCCCGGTTCCTGTGGTGTGATTCGACAGCAGCTTAGCGCACGTGGAAAGGTCACGCCTCTTAACGGGAGATATATATGCACTTAATGATCTCTACAGCGTCCCTGGGAAAGCCAAACAAAGGTGATTTGACTCTGGGATGAAAATAACAGCGTCTCGACGACATGGCGACAAACACACTCAAACGCAGCACTTCCTTTTCTCCACGCAACATGTCCTCTTCTCCACGTGGGACAGCAACAAGACCACGCCCCCTTTTTTGCGTAGTCTTGTGGGCGGAGGTTAGTCTGTTCTACGGTTCTATCGACGTCATATATGAAGGAAGTACCAGGATCCAAGCCAGCCGTTCGCTGTAGGCTTTGAAAGGGAACTTCTGTTAAATAAAATATCTCGCTTGGCATTGAACTTTGAGCTTTATAATTTTACAGGTATTATTTATGCTCTAACAGCAACATTACACACTAACTAAAGTTTGAACAATGGGATCACGAAGAACGGGACCTTTAATATCCTTGTAGACAACAAAAAAGACGCATTGGGATTAGCATTTAAAGGTCCCGTTCTTCGTGATCCCATTGTTCCAACTTTAGTTAGTGTGCAATGTTGCTGTTAGAGCATAAATAATACCTGTAAAATTATAAAGCTCAAAGTTCAATGCCAAGCGAGATATTTTATTTAACAGAAGTTCCCTTTCAAAGCCTACAGCGAACGGCTGGCTTGGACTACATCCTGGTACTTCGTTCATAAATGACGTCAGTAGGACAGTAGAACAGACTAACCTCCGCCCACAAGAATACGCGAAAAAAGGGGGCGTGGTCTTGTTGCTGTCCCACGTGGAGAAGAGGACGGTCGCGTGGAGAAAAGGAAGTGCTGCGTTTCAGTGTGTTTGTCGCCATGTCGTCGAGACGCTGTTATTTTCATCCCGGAGTCAAATCACCTTTGTTTGGCTTTCCCAGGGACGCTGTAGAGATCATTCAGCGCATAGCCGCATACATCTCCCGTTAAGAGGCGTGACCTTTCCGTACAACTTGTGCTAAGCTGCTGTCGAATCACAACACAGGAACCGTGCCATGTGCGCTAAGTTGCTGTCGAATCACAACACAGGAACCGCTGGCACAATCAGAACTCGTTACGTATTTCTGAAGGAGGGACTTCCTAGAACAAGGAACTCGTCAGCCCGTTTTTAGGAGAGTGAAAACAGCGGTGTACAGATAAGTAAATTGTGTGAAAAATACTGTTTTTTTACACGCGAAACATGAACACATGATATATTGCACACTGTTAACACAATCAAAGCTTCAAAAACACACGAAGAACGGGCCCTTTAAAGACATTCTAAACTCTATTGGAGTTAGGCAACACGTGTCAGGACCCACTCATCGCCATAATCATACTTTAGACCTAATATTGTCACATGGAATAAATATTGATAATGTTGCAGCAGAGCGATGACATCTCTGATCATTACCTAGTATCATGTATACTTAATTTAGCTAAGGTTGCAAAGCCGCCCCCTCGCTTCAAAAATGGCAGGACAATCACTGCCGCCACTAAAGATTGCTTTTTAAATAATCTTCCTCATCAGTATCATCTCCTCAGCATCTCAGATAGCTTAGAAGAACTCGATGTTGCAACAGAAACTATTAACTCTCTCTTTTCCAGTACTTTAGACACAGTTGCTCCCCTGCACTTAAAGAAGATTAAAGAAAATAGTCCAACGCCGTGGTACAACGAGCACACCCGGGCCCTTAAAACAGCAGCCAGAAAAATGGAGCGCAGCTGGAAGAAAACAAACTTAGAGGTCTTTCGTAATTTGTGGAAAGAGCACATGATCGCATAAAGAAAGGCCGTAAAAACGGCTAGATCTGCTTATTTCTCGACTCTCTTGGAAGAAAACAAACACAACCTTAGGTATTTATTCGATTCAGTAGCTAAATTAACAAAAAATAAAGCTTCAACCTCTGATGTTTGTAAACAGCACAGCAGTAATGACTTTATGAACTTCTTTACATGTAAGATTAATAATATTAGGAAGAAAATTTTAACCATGCAGCCATCTACTACAGTATCACATCAGACAGAGCATTGTAGTGTCACTGAGGAAAAAATTACACTCATTCACTGCTATAGGAGAAGAAGAATTGGCTAAACTCGTTAAATCATCAAAATCAACAACATGTATGCTTGACCCTGTACCTACTAGGCTATTAAAAGAGATGCTACCAGAGGTCATAGATCCTCTTCTTAATATCATTAATTCATCTTTGTCATTAGGATATGTACCGAAAACTTTTAAGTTGGCTATTAAACCACTTAAACCACTTATTAATAAAACGCAACTTGATCCTACAGAATTAGTCAATTATAGGCCAATCTCAAATCTACCCTTTCTGTCAAAAATACTTGAAAAGGCAGTGTCTTCACAATTATGTTCCTTTTTAGAAAGAAATGGTATCTGTGAAGATTTCCAGTCAGGATTTAGACCGTAATTTCCTGCAACTCAATTCATAAAAAACTGAATTTTTAATTATTGGACAAAAAAACTCCACAAGTAGTAACCTAGAATACTGTCTAACACTTGATGGCTGCTCTGTCAAGTCCTCGTTGTCAGTGAGGAACCTGGGTGTGCTCTTTGATACCAATCTTTCGTTTGAAAGCCATATTTCTAGCATCTGTAAAATTGCATTCTACCATCTTAAAAATATATCTAAATTACGGCACATGCTTTCAATGCAAAATACTGAACAGTTAGTTCATGCGTTCATGACCTCAAGGTTAGATTATTGTAATGCTCTACTGGGTGGTTGCCCTGCTCACTTAATAAATAAACTCCAGCTGGTCCAAAACGCAGAAGCTCAAGTTCTTACTAGAACCAGGAAGTATGACCATATTAGCCCAGTTCTGTCTGTCAACACTGCACTGGCTGCCTATTAAACATTGCATACATTTTAAAATCTTGCTTATTACTTACAAAGCACTAAATGGTTTAGCTCCTCAGTACTTGAGCGAGCTCTTAACACATTATACTCCATAACGTCTACTGCGGTCTCAAAATTCTGGCTAGTTGATAATACCGAGATTGTCCAAATCAACTGCAGGCGGTCGATCCTTTTCCTATTTAGCACCTAAACTCTGGAACAGTCTTCCTAACATTGTACGGGAAGCAGATACACTCTGTCAGTTTAAATCTATACTAAAAACACATCTCTTTTCTGTGGCATACACATAAAACACTTTTTCAATAAATTGATTGTTAGGCTGCATTAACTAGGTCAGCCGGAACCGGGAACACTTCCCATAACACCTGATGTACTCATTACCTCATCAGAAGAATGGCATCTATGCTAATGATAGTCTCTCTGTTTTATCCCGAGGTTTACTGCAGTCAGCCGTATCCGGGCCGTATCCAGATCAGATGGTGGACCTGCGCCCAGAGAAGACCAACGCAGGACCCTGAAGTGTCTGCAGAGACCGTGTAAATTAGACTCCCCCTGAAATTGCATCGTCAACACGGCATCCTCAATAAACCCGTCTCCAGCGTGTTGCCGCCGATCTATTATGACCTCTAACCTATAAAGTTGCCAGAATATTAATCATACGCTGTTTGTTAATTGGCCAGAGGAGAACTGGTTCCCTGACTGAGCCTGGTTTCTCCCAAGGTTTATTTTTCTCCATTAGGTCACCTGATGGGGTTTTGGTTTCCTTGCCACTGTTGCCTCCGGCTTGGCGTGCTCAGTTGGGGACACGAAATTGTTCAACTAAATATCCAAATAAATCTAATTATTAAATTAATTATTAATTATTAAATCTAATTATAAAACTAAATTAACCATATAATCTAAATTACTGATCTAATTACTGATCTAAAGCCCACACTGTCACTGTATGATAATTGAAATGAACTGATGACATCACCATTTTCTCCAGAATGGCTATACGGCTGAATAAAATTGTTAAAATTATTTTGCTGTTTAACACTGTAAAGCTGCTTTGAAACAATCTGCATTGTTAAAAGCGCTATATAAATAAGGTTGACTTGACATGACTTAAAATCCAATGTTACAAAATAAAATGTTACAAAAGATTTCTATTTCAAATAAATGCTGAACTCTCTATTCAAATAATGTTTTTAAAAAGTGTTTCATAGTTTCCACAAAAATTACAACATTAATAATAAGAAATGTTTCTTGAGCACTAAATCAGCCTATTAGAATAATCTCTAAGGATCATGTGACACTGAAAACCGGAGTAATGATGCACAAAATTCAGCTTTACCAAGACTGGAATTACATTTTTAAACATATTCAAATTGAAAAAGGATTATTTTAAATTGTAATAATATTTCACATTATTATACTGTTTTTAACTGTATTTTTGATTTTAAAAAAATGCAGCCTTGGTGACCATAACAGGCTTCTTTCAAAAACATAGCAATCTTAGTGACTTTAAACTTTTGAATACGCAATCATTCATAAGGTATGTGTAATGTATAGTGTGTTGGTTTGGTTTCATGTTATCATGATAGGCTTGTTCGACTTCACCCAGCGATGCGCAGACCGATCGGCGGCTGACTTGAAGCAGTGCATGTCGGTTAGAAGTTTTGTCCGACTTGAGGCAGCACCGACGCCACGTGACAGTGACGTATGTCAACAAAGTACCGCGAGAGCGATTCGAGAGCAGTCGGCTGATACAGCCGGTGCAGTTTCTCCAGAGCAGCTGCAGGAGGCTGCACGGACTCTGATGACGACACAGCTGTTCCACGATTGGCTGGATTCACCGCATGACAGCAATCACGTGTGTTTCGTGTTTATTCTGAAACCTTCAGCTCCACTAATGCGCACAAATCAGTTTTTTATAACAGTAAAACCTCCTTTCATGTAGTCGCGATGTTATATTGTCATGTTTATCAAAATAAAACTGATTAAAAACGTAGACCCCACTTCATTGATAGTGTAGGCTTATATGTTGAACTTTATTCTTGTACAAACACACGCTGTATTAAGCAGTACATAAAGTATTACATGACAATAATGTCTCTGAAACATCTGTGTATTGCCAAATATTGCATTTATTTCACTTCAGCTGATAAAGTATGCAAACACAGCGCGAGCGTCACTGCGGGAAGCAGAAAGTGTCCGACTTCACGTCTCCGTTTGCAGCTCCTCCCCGCCTGCACGCGGCTACTCTCGCCGATCAGTTGAATCCCGCCGCAGCCGATGTCGAACACACCTCTTGTTTTCCTATCAGTCATGTTTCCTGGTCTTGTCATGTGTTCCTGTTTGCCATGTGATCATTGTCATGTGATTCCCTTGTCCTCATGTGTTATGTTCTCATTAGGCTTGTTCGACTTGATGCAGCGATGCGCAGACCGATCGGCGGCTGACTTGAAGCAGTGCATGCCGGTTAGAAATGTTGTCCGACTTGAGACAGCACAGACGCCACGTGACAGTGACGTATTGGCATCAAAGTGCCGCGAAAGCGATTCGAGAGCAGTCAGCTAATACAGCCGGTGCAGTTTCTCTAGAGCGGCTGGACCAAACTGCACGGACTCTGATGACGACACAGCTGTTCCACGATTGGCCGGATTCACTGCATGATAGCAATCACATGTGTTTCGTGTTTATTCTAAAACCTTCAGCTCCACTAATGCACACAAATCGTTTTTTTATAACAGTAAAACCTCCTTTAATGTGGTCGCGATGTTATATTGTCATGTTTATCAAAATAAAACTGATAAAAATGTAGACCCCACTTCATTGATAGTGTAGGCTTATATGTTGCACTTTATTCTTGAACAAACACATGCTGTATTAAGCCATGTATAAAGTATTACATGACAATAATGTCTCTGAAACATCTGTGTATTGACAAATATTGCATTTATTTCACTTCAGCTGTGATAAAGCATGCCAACACAGCGCAAGCATCACTGCGGGAAGCAGAAAGTGTCCGACTTCACGTCTTCGTTTGCAGCTCCTCCCCGCCTGCACAAGGCTGCTCTCGCCGATCGGTTACATCCAGCCGCAGCCGATGTCAAACACACCTATTGGTTGTTTTAGTCATGTGTTCCCAGTTCAGTTCTGTCATTGGTTCATTGTCTTGATTGTTCACAGGTGTGTCTTGTTTAGTCATTAGTCTTTGTGCATTTAAGACCTCATGTTTGCCTTGTTCACTTGTCGAGTATTGGTCCCTGTAACCGCTGTTGGTGAGTGTCTGTCTCAAGTCATCATCTGTTTTGTTTCTTTTCATGCATGTAAATAAACTGCACTTGGGTTCTCACTTCAACTTGCCTTCAGTGGATCATTACGTTACAGTATGGGTGATATAATATTTTTTTAAAGGGTTAGTTCACCCCAAAATTTTAATTATGTCATTAAGTACTCACCCTCATGGCGTTCCAAACCCATAAGACCTTTGTTCATCTTCGGAACACAAATTGAAATATTTCTGATGAAATCAGAGAACTCTGACCACTCCATTTACAGCAATTTAATTACAATTTTCAAGGCCCAGAAAGGTAGTAAAAACGGTTGTTAAAACAGTCCATGTGACTGCAGGGGTTCAACCTTAAAGCTGCAATATGTAACATTTTTTGCAGTAAAATATCCATAAACCACTAGGCCAGTGATATATATTTTGTTCAGTTGAGTACTTACAATATCCCAAATTTTCCCAACTCTTTGTAAATCGTGAGAAAACTGCTATTTTAACCGAGGAACCGGGACGTGTGAGGGAGTCGCCTGTCAATTGCGTCATATCTGCGTTACACTCGGTTTCTGGTTTTATTTTGCAGAAACACTTTACTCTCATTGCAGTGTGCAACAAGTGTCATAGCATTCACCGAGTGAATGCACAGAGTAAAGTCATAACTTCATTTTCAACACACTCAGATATATCTAATGTGATTATCAGAGCTGCGTTACCTCATACTCATGACCGGAAAAGCGGAAATGAAGACCACCCAAGATTCTGCACTCAAACTTAGCGTCATCAAGCTATGCCTTTGTTTTGAATAGGCGACCTCTAGTGGACGGAAAAGTTACATAGTGCAACTTTAATTTTATGAAGCGATGAGGATGCTTTTTGTGCGCAAAAAACAAAACAAAAATAATGGCTTTATTCAACAATTTCCTCTCTTCAGTATCAGTCTGCTACACAGTTTATGTTGGCCAGCTCCTGCGTCAGCATCACACGCATGCGTCATGGTGCTCACGTGAACAGCTTTGGCCAATAAGCTTTGTTCTGGTGTAGCTCTGACGTAATTTGGAAGCACTGGACTGTATTTACTACGTCAACAGCGTAGGAGACTGACACAGGCGAATAAAGTTGTTGTTGTTGTTTTTTTGTCTTTACTACCTTTCTGGGCCTTGAAAGTGGTCATTGTGTTGCTGTCTATATGGGATCAGAAAGCTCTCCTATATCATCAAAAATATCTTAATTTGTGTTCCGAAGATGAACGAAGGTATTACGGTTTTGGAACAACATGAGGCTGAGTAATTAATTAATTTTCATTTTTGGGTGAACAAACCCTTTAATGTATATACAATCTAAAAGCTACGGATAAGTTTTTCACTGCGTTTATTTCTTCCCAACATACAAGAAAAAAGAATTTGCCATCATACAATCAAAAGGGTTATTTGGAGTTGGAAGATCGTCTGACAACCAAAGAGAACACAAGTGCAGCTACTTAACTAAGTGCAACTTAATAGGCTAATAAATATATTTGAATGTCTTTTTGAATTACAGAGGATGTCAACAAGTTTGATAAACAGATCCATGCGTGTTGTAACTCTTCAACAAACATATACTTACAAAGACAGCCACCAAAAAAAAAAAAAAATCCTGCCATGCATCAGCAGATATTTGACTATGAACGTTTGCGCGTGAAAGAATATGACCCTTCCCTTGAGTCACCTTGATGTACGGCCATAACGACTCAACACATTTAATGAGCCCATAAAAGGAACGGTGATCTGGCCAGCGTTGATAATAATAGACTTACAGTGGCATCATCAACATAGCTCTGACCTGTAGCTCGCCAATCAATCCTACCAGCCTGTAGTCAGTCAGTCACGAGCCTTGACCTGCTGGTTGAGGTAATGCAGCCTGGAGACTCTGGGTGGCCTTAATTCCAGACCAATTTTGGAGCAGGCGGATTTAATTAACCAATGCAAAGTCATAAAAAAGCGGAATGGCAGAGCCGCATCCTGATTTTCAAAGGTGATGTGTGGACCTCCTAAAAAAAGCAGAGATGACCACACTGATTCAATGCATTTATTAATGATATGGGAAATCAGGCTTGAAATCTCACGGATGCTCCGTAACGCGATACATCCTGCCTTAAAGTTTGTAGAGATAGGCGATTAATACTGTAAGAGTGGCGATTTCCTCTCTGACTCTTGGGGAAGGATAGTCAGGGGCAATGAGGGCCTCTCGTCCTGCCTGCTGTGGCTATATTTACTCTGTTAAAGCATCCCAGCGCATCACATTGGGATTCTGTTACTCTTACTCAGATGCGCATACATTGCTGGCTATGGGAGCCAGGCTCACAAGCCACATTCAATCTTGCTATTACATGGGGACCAATGCTGAGGCCAGTGGCAAAGTCCAGGGAAGGGTTTTTATCCTTTTTTTTAAGCCTTTCCCAGGACTGACTTGGTCTAATTTGCCTGCTTACACTGTCCAATGCAAAACTCACCACCACATGTTAGCGTGATGTGATAGGTTGCCACATGCAGTTGCTAGTACGGTTTTCTTGGTGGTTGCTTACTGGCGCAAATACCAAGCTTATGATTTTCAAGTCACTAGATATGCTTTGTCCTTGCTTCAATGAAAGTCTACGGATTATTCTGCCTGATTTCTGAAGACTGATTTCTTAGAAAAGTAAAATCACTTGCCATTAAGCTGCATGATTTGAATGATATTGAATAATAACATGCATGCTGTTAGTAATAAATAGGCTACACTACAAACATGAGTATATCCAATCATGCTGTTGAAGAAAAGGGAGCTATTATTTTTCTAAGCAATCAGACTTACAATGTTTGCCTCATGAACCTTAAAATGGCAAAATAATCCCATAGACATGCATTTTATTCAAATACCTGCACACATTCAATCTTGATATCACATGGGGACCAGATGCTGAGACCACTAGCAAAGTCCAGGGAAGGGTCTTGTCGTATTTTTAATAGACCCTGTTTAATGAATGAATCTGCCTTTTCCCAGCACTGATATAGTCTAATTCGACAGCTTACCTTGTCCTGCTCTGAGTATAATGAAAAAGGACCTTGGCAAAGTGGAAACAGCTTGTTAAACAGATGTTAGATGAGAAGAAAAATAGGTATAATGTCCTAGCCTATTTATTAGTGACTTACCGTGGTATATTATGTGCATGCTAGTGTTGATTATAGTGAAGACCATATATCGAAACCAAACTTTATGCTGCTCTCTTGTGGCTGGAATCAGAATCACTCAAAAGCATCCAATAAGAACGATAATTTGTCTTCAGTGTAATCGAACAATTACATTGATTTTGAGTCAGGGATCCATTCTGTGCCTATGATATGATATGAATAAATGGCCCTTGGGAGTTCCTTGCCTGTGCACAAATATCAAATGTGCTGCAGTCTCTGAAGCTTCCAATTACCTCTACTGCTTCCTCCAGCGCTACAGCGGAGCTGCCGACAGATTTCAATTTGAGCGGTATTGATTTTTGCACAAGCTTCAGAGGTTCTGCTATATGATATCTTCACTAGAAACATCACACATGCCTAAAGACTTGATTTAACACTAATTAAAGCATTTCCAGTTCCATACAATGACTTGTTGGGTTCTTACCTCAAAATAAAGCCAAAGAGACAACAGAGAACTACAATCAAAAATAAACAAGTGAAGATTGCCTTGGAATCTTTTTCCATAACAAAGACAGATTTCTATATACATTATTAGATTTTTGAGCAGAGTGGATCATATTTTCATCATTAAAGATATTTATACTTTCTCAAAAAAGGGTTTGTGCATTATATTAAACATTTTCTGAGTGATTCTTGCCCTTGCAAAACTCGCCACCACGATGCTAGCGTGTTGTGAGTGGTTGCCACAGCATTGCTATGAGTTTTTAAGATTAAGAAATTTATAATATTCCAGCCCTTATGACTCGTCCCTTCTTCATTTAAAGTCTATGGGATTATTCTGCCATTTTATGCTTCATCAGGCAAAAATTATAAGTCTTGTCACTTAAAGTAATACCACTACTTTTCTTCAAAATGCAACCTTATCTGAGAACAGATGGTGAGTTACAGTATGACTTGAAGTTTACTACTTTTAAATATATGCATTTTATTCATATACAAATGTGAAACGAATAATGACAATACAATAAACTCAATACTCTTTCTTTAGTTCCCTGAAATACCCACATAAAGCTAAATGCTTCTTTGTGGATCTGTATTTGATATTGTGGAGAAATACTGCCACCTATTCATCACTAGATGGCACTCACTACAAGGAAACTACGAACACTGTAACGTCTGCTCTGGAAAATCAAGCCAAAGTGTCTCATCGGATAAAGGAACCTTGTTGAGCTTAAATCCAACCAGACATTTAACCTTTTTGCTTTCTTAGACTAGAACACAGAATAAGGCGTTTACCAAATGCACTTTATTCATCTTTGGCCTTCAAATCAGAGTTGTTGGTCATCAATTCTATGATCAGATTATCCCTAGTGAATAAAGCCCTAAGAATCTCACTCACCCATCCCAGACAGTTGAGCACACCCACGGCCAAATATGATTAAGGTCAAAGGCTCTATCCATCCTGAGTCAACACTGACCCCCAGATCACGAGTAGAAGATACATCCATGAAGGAGGTCACTGAGAGGCCAGTGCTTGAATCATAGGAACCACCAGGGAATAGGCCAGTTGTACATCCACACCCTGGCTAAATCAAGCCTGGTCATCTGACACATGCTCTGGGGGGTTTCATGTCAATACACCGACTCCCTCTCTGGAGATGAAACATGCGGCGAAGAATGTAAAGAGATCGGAAACACAGCTCACATAACTTACAAATTAAGCAATATGCAAGGAACGCACAATATGCATTCTTATAGCTAAATGATTAGAGCAAAGAGTTTTTGCTTATCAATTCAAGAGCACTCAATGTGACACACATGTCATTATATCTCATGATCAAACCTCTCTGACTCAACCTGATAGAGACACACCATCCCGTACTCTCTCCAAATTTAGAACTGAGATTAGGAGAAATGGGCCCTGCAGCTCCAGACATGGAAAATAAGATTGATACAACTTGAATTCAGTTTTTAAACTCTGTTACAGATAAAAGACTTCCTTGAGTGGAAGTTTGAACAAAGGGAGGTTTGTTGACTCCTTCTGGTTCTGGATAACAAACTGACTTTGGACATTTGCAAACTTAAATTGCAAGGATTTATTTGATACCAATAGGAGCAAGTGTAATTTCTCCTTGGAACAGTTATTATTACCCTAAAGAGAAAAAGTTGTATAGGTTGGTATGGTGACCTGCGCTAGAGAAATTATACAAATGTATTTTGCCATTGCCCAAAGATAAATACTTTCTGAGAGGATGTAAGGTTTATTATTAGTCTTGTTTTTACTCTCTGAATGCCAAAGTCTTCCGTGTTTCTTTTTCCTCATGGGATATTCCAAAAGAAACAGCAAGTGCTGGTATCTGTTTAAAATATTATTGGAAACAATTAAAAAGTTATATAAAACTCATAAATGGTACCAGGAGGGCCTATCTACTAAAGATCAATGGGTTGCACTTACGTATTTACTTAGTATTTGCATTTGCGTGTACTTACAGTGTACTTGCATAAGAAATGAATGAGTAATATAAGGTAACTACATGGTTTAAGGTTAGGTTTGGTAGTTCAGGCCAGGGATAGTACCTAGTTATTACCCAGTTATTGTAATTACTATAGTAAGTACATAGGAACAGGACTGTAAAATAAATGTGCTATCTAACAAATGTACAGAAGTTATAGAAATTACATTTTTACATACACTAAGTACTCCAAATTAAAGATAATAATTCCTTAATAAATTATTGAGAATATTCAGGAAAAATATGATGGTGATGAAAATTAGCATGAGGTATGATTTACAGCTTTATAAGGCACCTTTGAATTAGTGCAATATTAATAAAAGTATACAGTACATACAGTCTTGCTTAAAAGTTTACACACCCCGTGCAGAATCTGTGAAAATGTGAATAATTTTAACAAAATAAGAGGGATCATACAAAAATGCATGTTAGTTAGTTTGTTTATTTAGTACTGTCCTGAATAAGATATTTTACTTAAAAGATGTTTACATATTGTCCACAAGAATTTAAAAAAATTACCCTGTTCAAAAGTTTGATAAAAACCTCAAGTATTATTAATAACCTTAAAATTATCCACATTTTTCATAGATTCTGCAAGGGGTGTGTAAACTTTTAAACAAGACTGTACACTACCGTTTAAAGGTTTTTGGCCAGAAAGACTTTTTCAAAAATAAATTATTTAATTTATTTAATGTTCATTCATTAAAGGGTTAGTTCACCCCCAAAAAACAATTCTGGTCATTAGGTACTCACTCTCTGTCGTTCCAAACCCGTAAGATTATTATTCAACAATGTCTTCTCTCTTCCCTGTCACTCTCTAACGCTATTCACATTGTTCGGCTATTTGCACAGTGCAGTGCTTCCAAGTTCTACGGCAGAACGGTGGATTACTATTGGCTGAGCACCACAAGCATGCATTGTGATGGGAATCGCGTAGGCAAGTGACACGAAAGAGAAGAGATTGTTGAATAAAGTCGTTATTTTTGTTTGTTTTTTGCGCACAAAAAGTATTCTCTTCATAACATTAAGGTTGAACCACTGTAGTCACATGGACTATTTTAAGAATTTCTTTACTACCTTACTGGGCCTTGAAAGTGGCCGTTGTGTTGCTGTCTATGTCAATGTTACAAAAAATCTGTGTGTCAAACAAATGCCTTCTTTCATGACATTTTTCAAAAACATTTTCAAAATGGCAATCATTTTGCCAATGCGAGTATAAAATAGCAACCAGAAAATCAAACAAAATGGGCAGAAAGCACCCTAAGGTTAATTTGGGACGTACTACTAAGCAAACCATTCATGCAGTCCCCATGTTCACCTCAACTAAAAAAAACACAACACACTGCCTCCATATTCATACACAAGAGAAACTTGCGACCCTGATCGTGTAGAAAGCTTTCTTGTTATACGACATGACATCAACTTTGACCCTCACTGAAAATTGCTATGAAAACATAAGAGCAGACTGGAGAGATTTGCTGAAAGGGGACCTATATGAAGAGAATACATCAAGAAGTCAGTAGGTTAAACCCAATTTATGAATGTGATCTTTTGGGGTGCTGGACATACAGGCCGACCAGTGAAAGCAAACACATCATGTCAAACTAAAAAGAAAACACAAGGACGGTGGTAGCTTCCTAGTTAATAATTTGGACTGCTAACAGAAAGGTTGCAGGTTCTATTACAATCAACACTGTGTCCTCGGCCGCTTAATCCAGGGGGACGGTCCCTGCAATCAGGATAATAAATTGCTTTGGATGAAAAGTAACTGATACATGGCAAGTAATCTTTAAACTAAACACATATAGCCATTAAAATGTAGCCAGACCATGGTGTGACACAGATCACCATATCATTCCCTCACAAAGCTGATAGAGCCACTTTATCCCTTTGTAAGCAGTTAAAAGCATCATAATTTGTGACTAAAAACACCAACTTTCTTACGAAAGTGCAGTTTAATCATACATTATCCAAAAGTTTACTGCAGGCCAGGCTATTTAGTAATAATAGGCACTATGACTG